>CM037855.1:22572618-22609073 GCA_021234595.1 Delia radicum | reverse complement strand
TTTTTTGTAGAAAAAATGTTTTAAACCCCTAGGAGTTATTATTGAAATGTTTGCAGTATCTGAGAATTTTTTCTTAAAAAAAATTCATTATTTATTTTAATTGTATTAAATAAATTTCCATTTTGTACAAAATTTTTATTGAAAACAAAATGGAAATGGAAATGGTGGTTGTAAAAAGCAAATACAATTAAATTAATTTTACAAATTTGTTTTATTAATGAATTCAGTTAAATTAAGAATAAAAAGAACTAATACACGGATGAATAAGGTCGTATGGATAAAGTGGCGTAATTCAAACTAAATAGATTTTAAATAAATTGAAAAGAAATTTACAATAATTTAGTTTAAGCCATTTACAACATACAACCTTAATTTCCTTATTAATTTAGTATCTACAATATACAATTAAAGCCGTCAAATTGTATAATACAAAACGTATGTAAAGTAAATTAAAGTAAAAACAGAAAAATTATTTAAGAAAAAAAAAAAAGAGTATAAATTAGTTTAAAAAGTCAAAAGTTCTGTTACTAAATAATAACAGAAGTTGATAAAGAAAAAGAAAATTATTGAAATAATAATTTCAGAAATTAACCTGAGTTAAAAACAAAAGAAAACTAATCAAAAACACTAAAACTAACTAAAGATATAATTAAATTTAAGGCCCGATTCTTAAAGTTTTAATATTAACGTTTGTGAAAGTCCCGTCCCATAATTAAAAACGGATTACTAAAATCCAAGGTAAATCAAAAAATCTATTTCATATCCGTTTTTAAATTATGTGACGTTACAACATACATATATATTCTAGAATCTTTTAATAAATATAAGGGCCATTTGTTTGCTTAACTGATTTAAAGTCAGTTTCTTATAATTTAAATTTTGTATTTTTATATTTTTTGATTTAATTACCTGTTTATCTTTGTAGATTAATTAAGGCAGCACATATAATTAATATTCTCATTAAGATATTGATATATCAATGGCTCCTGTATAGCCAATGGTTGTAGTATCTTATATTCATGCAGGCAATTTATCATATGACGTATTTGTAAACGACATATTGAGTCCTTAACGCGCATTGTGGGTATGGTAAAATTTTTTACACGTCTCGAAATTAATTCACTATTTACAATCGTCAGACTTTGGTGAGAGGCCAGCTCACCGGCAACACGTGACGTTGTGTATTTACTTAAACGGCCTTCTTCAGTTTCATCAGTTTGTACTAGATCATCATCGGCCGATTCATCTGCTGAATCTGTGGTTGAATCGGCTTCGCCATTATTTTATTAATTTCTTGTTGTTGATTAGTACGTACTGAAGATTTTGGTTTACGTTTACGCCTGATAGCTTTACCAGGGTCAACCACAAGCGATAAATATTTTGGTATTACATTTGAAAATTTGAAACATTAAAAATTGTTAAATCATCATGATGACCAACGTAGGCCTCAGATATATGGGGTTATAATACCTAGAAACAAATTAGAAGACAAAATTTGAGTTAATAGATATTTTTATAAGGAAAGTATTCAAAAACGACACAAAAATTAACTAAAATTAATTTTTTCTTTTAAAATTTTTTCAGAATTTAAGATTTATCTACGGAAAAAATGTCTGAGAATTTGAAAATTTTTTTTAGAAAAAATATCAAAGAATCTGAAGTTTAGAAATCTTTTATAGAAAAATGATCTCAGAATCTGAGAAATTTTCTATAGAAAAATAATCTCAGAATCTGAGAAATTTACTATAGAAAAATAATCTGAGAATCTGAGAAATTTTCTATAGAAAAATAATCTCAGAATGAGAAATTTCTATAGAAAAATAATCTCAGAATCTGAGAAATTTTCAATAGAAAAATAATCTCAGAATCTGAGAAATTTTCAATAGAAAAATAATCTGAGAAATTTTCTATAGAAAAGTAATCTCAGAATCTGAGGAATTTTCTGCAGAAAAATAATCCCAGAATCTGAGAAATTTTCAATAGAAAAATAATCTCAGAATCTGAGAAATTTTCTATAGAAAAATAATCCCAGAATCTGAGAAATTTTCAATAGAAAAATAATCTCAGAATATGAGAAATTTTCTAGAGAAAAAATAATCTTCAGTAATCTGAGAAATTTTCTAGCAAATAATCCCAGATCTGAGAATTTTAATAGAAAAATAATCTCAGAATCTGAGAAAGTTTTCTATAGAAAAACAATCTCAGAATCTGAGAAATTTTACATAGAAATATAATCTCAGAATATGAGGAAATTTTCTATAGAAAAATAATCTCAGAATCCGAGAAATTTTCTATAGAAAAAGTAATCTCAGCATCTGAGAAATTTTCTATAGAAAAGTAATCTCAGAATCTGAGGAATTTTCTGCAGAAAAATAATCCCAGAATCTGAGAAATTTTCAATAGAAAAATAATCTCAGAATCTGAGAAATTTTCTATAGAAAAATAATCTCAGAATCTGAGAAATTTTCTATAGAAAAAAAATCTCAGAATCTGAGAAATTTTCTAGAGAAAAAATAATCTCAGAATCTGAGAAATTTTCTAGAGAAAAATAATCTCAGAATCTGAGAAATTTTCAATAGAAATATAATCTCAGAATCTGAGAAATTTTCTGTAGAAAAGTAATCTCAGAATCTGAGGAATTTTCTGCAGAAAAATAATCCCAGAATCTGAGAAATTTGCAATAGAAAAATAATCTCAGAATCTGAGAAATTTTCTATAGAAAAATAATCCCACAATCTGAGAAATTTTCAATAGAAAAATAATCTTAGAATCTGAGGAATTTTCTACAGAAAAATTATTCCAGAATCTGAGAAATTTTCTATAATTTAAATTTTTTCTTTACTAACCTTTAAAAGAAATTTTATTTCATATTCTTTGATTTTAGTAATTTTTTTTTACACGTTTATTAACTAATTTTAATAATTTTTAATTTTTTTTTTTATTAAAATAAAATAATTTTTTTATTTAGGATGCAACCGCGTGTTTAAAGTATTTTTTTTTTTGTTATAAAAGTATATTTGTCTCCTTCTTCTTTATACCAAAGTTCCTAAGCTTAACAAAAAAAAAAAAAAAAAAAAAAATTATCAAGTCTAGTTTTACTTTATTCACCACAATTAAAAAAAAGGTGTTATAAAAGGGTTACCAGCTTTCTTTTAGTTATATAGTTACTGAGGAAAATAAAACTAGGGCTTATATCTAATAAGGGCTATCTGGTTAAAATTCTATTATTATGAATGTTTTATTTAATAAATCTTGCGAAATATTTATAAAAACTATCTAATAATTCCTATATATACTTTTTCTGTTAAAGTGTCATGTTTCTATAGAAAAATTATCTAAGAATATGAGAAATTTTCTATAGAAAAATAATCTCAGAACCTGAGAAATTTTCTATAGAAAAATAATCTCAGAATCTGAGAAATTTTCTATAGAAAAATTATCTAAGAATATGAGAAATTTTCCATAGAAAAATAATCTCAGAACCTGAGAAATTTCTATAGAAAATTATCTCAGAATCTGAGAAATTTTCTATAGAAAAATTATCTCAGAATCTGAGAAATTTTCTATAGAAAAATTATCTCAGAATTTGAGAAATTTTCTACAGAAAAATTATATTAGAATCTGAGAAATTTTCTATAGAAAAATTATCTCAGAATTTGAGAAATTTTCTATAGAAAAATAATCTCAGAATCTGAGAAATTTTTCTAAGGGCAAAAAAAATCTCCGAATCTAAGAATATTTCTAAGAAAAATTATCTCAGAAAATGAGAAATTTTCTATAGAAAAATTGTTTCAGAATCTGAGAAGTTTTTGTATAGATATTGGAGAAAAATGTTTCAGAATTCGAGATTTTTTCTATGCGACAAATGTCTCATAATCGGATCATTTATTTATCCGGAAAAATTTTTCCTATATGGATCAATGATTTCAGAATCTGAAATTTTTTTCTATACGGAAAAATATCTAAGAATCTAAAAATTTTTCTATACGGGAATAAATATCTCAGAATCAGACACAGGTTTTCTATACAGAAAAATATCCGAGAATCAAAAAAAATATATTTCTGAATCTAAGAAAAGTTTTCTACTCGTATACGAAAAAATATTTAAGAATCTGTGATCACAATATGAAAATTTGTTTATACGTGAAAGTATCTCAGAAAGTGAAAGTTTGTGTATGCGGAAGGAAATATATATCACAGAAACTGAAAAATTTTCTGCATAAAAAAATTCTCGGAATCTGAGAAGTTTCAGTATAGAAAAAATATCTCGTAATACAATAATTTGTCAATAGAAAAAATAGCTCATAACTTGAGAATTTTTCTTAAATTAAACATATATATAGAAAGTCGACAATTTTTCTACAGATAAATTTCTTTAAATCTGAGAATTAGTCTACAAAAACAAATCTAAGAATTTTTCAAAAGAAAAAATTTTCACAGTTTTAAAAAATTATCTAAGAGTTTTCTATACGGGGAAAATATATCAATTTCTAAGAATTTTTCTAAACGGGAAAAATATTTCAGAATCTGATATTTTTTCTATACAGAAAAAATGTTCAGTTAAAAATTATGTTTAAAATTATGATTTAGAATTTCTTAATTAAAAACTTTTACTTACCATTTGTATTAATGCTTAATATAAACTTATAGTTTGTACAATCAATCTGCAATGGACTAGTTGGCATATCAGTTTCAACACATTCAATCAGTGACTGGACATGTGAGAGATTTTGTCGAAATGAAATGGTAAATTTTTGTGACGATCATAATATTTTTTACTATCAGGCCAACGTATAAGAAAGCGTAAATAACGTGCTAACTTAACAACAGTTCTAGCAAATATTTGCTGTACTTCACCCTCGGACATTTCGAAATATTCACCCAGCAGAGAGAAATCTTCATTTTGTTTTAATTTCTTTAAAGTCAAATAACAGTCGACTAAAGAGACATTGGCTGTGGTACAAATAATACTTTTAATTAATTGTAGTCTAGTAGATTGTATACCCAAATGTATTTGTGGATTTTTTCAATAAGTTCCAAAGTGACTGTACGTATTGTACGTTTGGGTACATCACGTTTTATATAAATTGTTGGACGTCGTAGTTGTAACGTTGATACAGGTGATGTTGTCGAGGATAGATTATTCATAGTGGTGGCTAGTATGGCGGAGCTACCATTACTTTGTAATGAATCATTTTGTTGTGTTGGTGCTGTAGTAGTTGCTTTAATAATAGTATTGGGTGGTAAGGAGCTGATAGCAGCTCCTAATTGTTGTTGTTTTTTAGCCGCTGAGGCTGTTCCGCTACCAATAGTTTGTTGCCATTGAAAACTGGTTAAGGGTGTACCAGTTGAGGCTATAGTTTGTAGTGAATATTTTGTAGATTTAAAACAGGTTCTATAAAAAGAAAAACACAGGGAAAAGGAAAATATTAAACCAATTTGGAAAAAAGAATTGTTATACTTACCTCCCGTGCTTATACTTGTACGTTTCATGGTAGGTTTAATGATTGCTGGTATTTTATTTATAACCAAACCAGAGCCTCCGTCCAATTTAACAAATGGTTTCTGTAATACAAATAAATTCATTAATACCACTTCCACTAAAGTTTCATTCATCTTCTTTGAGTTTGCCCTCCAAAATTTTTCTTTTGTCATTAAATATTCAATGTTTTCTTTACTAACTTTTAAAACAATATTTATATCATATTCTTTGAATTTATTAAGTTTTTTTTACAAGTTTATTAACTAATTTTAAACAAATTTAATTTTTTTTATTAAAATAAAATATTTTTTTATTAAGCATGCAAACGCGTGTTACAAAGTATTTTGTTTGTTATAAAAGTATATTTGTCTCCTTTCTTCTTTATACATTCCTGAGATAAACAAAAAAAAATTATCAAGTGTTGAGTTTTAGTTTATTCACCACCAATAAAAACAGAGGTGTTATTAAAAGGGTTACCAGTTTCCTTGTATTTATATAGTTGTTGAGGAAAATAAAACTAGGGCTATATAATTAATAAGGGTTACATAAAAAATACAATTGCTCAGGAAAACTGGTTGAAATTAATAAATCTTGCGAAATATTCATATAAACTATCTAATAGTTCCTACATATATAGTAAATAGCCCTATAGCCTTCGAATATTTACTATCTATATAAAAATTTGTAGATATGCCTTTATGATTGATAATTTTTCTTTAAATATTTTATTTGAATGAGAATATATGATGCGTAATTAAGTATTTTTACATAATTGGGATACATAAAGATATCTTTATCAGTATTCGTTTATTTGCAAAAATATAATAGTGTTGCATATATAAAAAAAAAAGATTGCCAAAAAATATATATTTTTGCTATTCATCGGTAGCAGTGATGTTAACAACGGATTATTTTTTAAATAACGAAAATTTCGGACACTTATGGGCATATTTTATTTACCAGTTGACGAGTCTTCATTTATAGTTTAATAAGTTATATAAGAAATGTGTTAAAAAAAAACTTGAAATTTTGCAATTTTTGACGCCCCTTTTTAACCCCTAATCTTGGGACTGCTTACCAAAAAAAAAATACGTGTCTAAATTTGTTTGTCCCTTACAACATATCCTAGTTTCATTAAAATGAGGATTCACCACTGTTTATTGTCTTTGTAAGTTTAATTTTATTATTGTTTTAAAATCCCACCGACAATTTTTCTCTTTTAATTTGGCATTTTCATTGATGGCTTGTCGTAGGAGGGAATAATTCCAAATATGATTGTTTTGCAAGTTGTTCTGCCTAAATTTGGGTAGGACTAGACTATTTCCCGTTAAAAAATGCCAAATATATTCAGGAAAAACACCTATCACCCTAAATTATTGGCAACCCTGTTTAAAACGCAAATAACCAAATAAACTCACCATAACGGATTAGTGGTGAATAATATATTTTTAGCCAAATGGAAAAAATGGATACAAAAAAAAGTTACTACCTACCCCAAACCCCTTTAACAAAAAAAAAAAACAAATTACCTTTGAAATATCTACAATAGATTGTGGTTGCTTTGCTGCGGTCTGCATTTTACTTTTAATTAATATAGCAGGAGTTGTGGTGGTTTCTCCAGATGCTGATTTACGATATTTTACTACAGTTAATGCCATTTTATTTTTATCCATAATAGAAAATAACACAAATTAGTTATGGGTAACCTGCCCCACTTATTGCGGCCAATTTCACTAGCAAGTATACACCAAGTTGCATTAAAACACTGAATTTTATAATTTATAAACACTGGTTTTAAAGAAATTTCATTTCACGTAAGTGGTTTAGTTATTCTTTAACATTATTATATATTTTTTTTATTATATTATCTGGTTTATCTTGAGTGAACAAATATTTTTCTTAATTTTTGCACAAACTGCTCTTTTTTGTTGTTGCTGCAATGGCGTTTATTAAATAATTGTGGTGAATATATGATAAGTTAAAACAATATGGCAACTTTGGGGGTTTTTTTAGCAAAGTTGCCATTGCTCTGGTTAAAAAGAAAAATGGATTGGGTATAATTATAGGGTATTTAATCAACATCCATATGTAATACACCATTTCAAACTCTTATTCAAAAAAGTATCACTTGTAGTTATAAAATTATTATAGAAACTCTCAAAATAGCAATTTAAAAAAAAATCCACTGAATTTCAATAAATATTTATTTATTTATTTATTTATTTATTAAAAATCCATATTGTAATACAAAAGCCATCCAGGCCAAAAAACGTATTACATAGCAATAACAATCCTGAATAAGAACTTAAAACTAAAATATACATATATACAATAACAAAATATTATACGCATAAATCATTTCACCTAGAATCAAACCTAACTATTTTGGCTCCCCAGCCGTAAAATATATAAAAAGAAAACAACTAAGAACTAATAGTATAGAATTAAGAATCATATTCCGGTAACAATCAGCAACAGCTCACACATTACAGACATTTTCCAAAACTCCATCTTATGAAAACATTCCACAAATTTAAATGGAAACAGGTTTATACTATTGTATTCGAGAAATATTCCAGTAATTTGAGTCTAAAAACATTGTTGGAGTGAGAGAAAACTCGTAAATCATAAGGCAAATAATTCCAGCAATGAGCAATCCTCACCATGAATGCCCTCTTAAACAGAGAGCATGAAATTCTAGGTATAACTATATTCTTTAGTCTCCTAGAATGAAAAAAAGTAAACTCATGACATAAAGGGACAACCAAGCCATTTCTAAGAGTCCTATAGAAAAAGAGTACATTTCGGTACTTAACAAAATTCTTAAAAAAGCACCCCAAAACTTCTTTACATAACCAGACATATGTTCCCGTCTACGAGTATTATATATATATCGAACCACAGAATTAACAACACGTTCCAGTTTCTTAAGGTTACTACCAATTGTACCCGATACTACTTCTAGTCCATATAAGATCTGCGGCATTAATAGAGCATAAGCTACTCTACACTTTACCCTAACGGCAAGTATATATTTGTGGAATATATTCTACGTAGAATAAAAGAAATCTTCCTATGAACAGATTCAATATGCTGGTCAAAACTAAGTCGGTTATCGATTATAACCCCTAAACACCTATGTTGATCAACAAATTCAATTCGTGTGTTACCAATAAATAAATTAGCATCTGAAAAAAATCGTTCAGATGAACCAAACATCATAGCCTTAGTCTTATATGGATTTATAGCCAACGAATTAGTAGACGACCAATGAAGAATACGTTCAAGGTAAAAATTTATATTAGACTCTAACACATCAGCAAAATCACGATCCGTACCAAATAATAGGAGAATATCATCTGCAAACAAAAATGTCCTGCACATACTCATGTCTAGAATCTCGGGGAGGTCATTAATATATAAGATAAATAGAAGGGGGCCAAGGACAGATCCCTGAGGAATCCCAGAAGTGAGAAATAGACTGCTTGAATACGTTTCCATGAAAATCCACAAACTGTGACCTACCACTTAAGAAGGACATAACAAGCTTACAAGCCGACTTCGAAAAGTTAAACCTATCCCTTAGCTTTGTAATCAAAGTAGAGTAGCATATAGAATTAAACGCTTTAGTTAAATCTAGAGAAATCAGGACAGACAATTTTCCATCATTTTCATAAGTCCTAATGGTATCAGTTAAATTAAGCAATAAAGAAGTAGTATTATATCCCCTACGAAACGCGTACTGGGATTCAAAGATTTTCGTTCTAGTAAACGAAAGCATTTGATCCCTTATCAGATGCTCAACAATTTTAGATAAAGCCGGGAGAACAGAAATCGGTCGTAAATCATCCGGACCCCTGATAGTACCAGATTTAGGAATGGGCACAACTCTTGCCGTCTTCCAAATATTAGGAAATATGGACGTTGTTAAAATGGAATTAAACTAAATGCAATATGATGTCAGAAATGTAAGGATATACAATCTTTACAAACTGAATAGTAATACCATCCACACCAACAGATTTCGATTTAATTTTATTCAAGGCTACATAAACGTCATACTCACTAACACAATTAAAAGAAAAGGAGTTATCCAATTCCCCAAAGGAATCAAAATCAAATTCGTCAACCTGATCAGGTCCCACACCACGTACAAAAATATTGATTCATGAGTTCAACATCCCCATCAAAAACTACATCATCAGTGCTAACGCAACCAGCTCTTTTGAGCACTCTCCACATGCCAGAAGTGTCTAAATCCCAAAATAATTTAGCATAATGCCTTCTCTTTTCTCTCCGAATCGCAGCCTTTGCCCTATTACGATATTTACAAAACACCCTCCATTTATGACTGGTTGGATCAGATTGATATGCAGAAAAAAGCTAGGTCTCTCAGAGATCTCGCTAACACAATAGTTCTTGCCCCCATCCAATTATCATCGTTTCGATCTAACAATTCTCTTAAGAGGAACATAGGAATACAGAGCATCAATTAGCGAGCAAAACATAGAACATTTATATTCTACATCATCGGAACAAAAAATTTGAGAAGAATCAAAATGTAACAAAAAGTTTAATAAGCCTTTCCAATCAATTTATTCAAATCGCGGTGCTCAACAACGGATTCCAAGGTTCCTAAATTCATCTTAAAAGAAGCAAAAATAAGTGCATGGTGTGAAATAGATGGGCATTGTACCTGTCCAGAGAAATTAATCATAGATCGATCACTTACTAAAAAAAAGTCAATCAGAGATGTAGAAGAGTATCTCACGTCATAATGGGTGGGCTTAGAGTTGTGACAGATAGATAAATTTGAAGCAGTACAGAACGAATGAAGTAGACTTGATTTCCTACTATCAAACTGGTTAAAAATTGAAATCACCAACAATAATAACATGAGAGTAGTTCAGAAAAAGTTCACAATGAATTTCATCAAATTTAGAAAAATCTGACGGAGGGGTAAGTAAACCACACCAAATAAAACTTTTATACTACCAAAATACAGTTCAAGAAAAAGAGACTCACACTTATTTAGTACAGATGATTTAAATACGGCTTTAAATTTTAGCTTTTTTGCAACATAAATCCCAACACCACCCGCTCTAGGACCTATTCGATCATTACGACATAACTTGTACCGGGAATCTCAACAGCACGACTAGAAACAGTAGGCTTAAGCCAAGTCTCAGAAATCCCTATTATATCAATACTGAACCCCCAAAAACAGACTTTACCTCATCAAACTTAGTAATATTATAAGCTGGTCTTATGCCGTTACAGTTCAAATGAGCAATATTTAATTGATTAATGTATGGTTGAAAAGAAGTTCCAAAAATGAGCTATTGCTAACCACCGGACCAAGATTTATATTAAAAGGTGTCATAATTAAAAATTGGAGTTACAGCTGGGGACCAAAAATAAAGATATGATTCAGTGATAAAATTAATATTCAAAAAATAATTTTCCAAAATCATTTTAATTCATAAATAACAGCTGATAAAAGCAGCAAAAGAATAATCAAAGATAAATTAAGATTATATTGACATAATAAAAGAAAATATAAGTCTAATCTTTCATAACAAAAATAACAATTCAAAGTCCCAACATTAGCCAGGAAAACGTACCAATTAAGCTTAATCAGAAAAAGCACTACCATAATTCTACTCCAGCACTGAAAAGTCTCTATTCTGGAGCACAGCACATCCAGCCGCATCATAACTTCCAACTCATTACCATCAAGCAACGTTAAATTAAAAAAAAAACTACTTAAGATTAAATTCACAATTATGAAGTACTGATCCACTCAGCAGAGCGTAGTATACTAAAATGGGGATAGTATGATACAAAAATGCGCAAGCGCGAAGAAGGTAGTCATAAAATCCACTCTCCACAGTGAAGTAGGTACTCTACAATTGTGAATCCAACTTAAATTAAGAAATATTATTAAAATTAAAAAAAAAACTTATTAATAATAAAAAATATGTCAATTGAAAAGTTAAAAAAATTAATTATAAAAATTAAAATTAATTATAATATAAAATAAAATTCAAAAATATTCATTAAAAATTTAGAAAACATCTTTTTAAAATCTAAAAAACGTTCAATAGATTTTAAAAAATGTCAATTGATTTTAATTTTAGATTTGTATTCCGAATAAATAAAATTTGCAAAAATGCGTTTGAATTAATTAAATTAACAGTAAAAAGAAATATTTAAAAAAAAAAATAAAAAATTAAAAAAAAATAAAAATGTCTAGTTCTTACATTTTTCAGACATTTTTTCAAAATTTTTTTTTATTAATTTAATTTGTTTTTATATAAAGTTGAGATTGTTTAATTTTCCATAAAGAACAATATTCAAATTCGTTGAAGCTGAAGGCGGCTTCATTTTTTTTTTTTTTAATTAAACTATTTTTTAAACTATTTTTTGTAATTTTGTGTTTGTTTTTACTTGGGTTGCAAACGTTTTCAACTTTTCATCACTGCCATTCAAAGATCAATGATCTTTATTTGAAAGGGAAACAAATTATCTACTTAAACTGTTATACACAACAGCAAACCCAATCACGAACATTGTAATATATTTAACTTTAGTTTTGCACAAATTTTTCAGATATAATATGTATATGAAGGCAATGATGTTGTGTAGATTAACACACACAATTATATAGATTAAAACCTTAAATGAATTTATCATATGTTACGAAGATTTTAATTGGGTCAATGTGCTTCCAGCAATATAACATAGATTGAATAATTTATTTCATTTATATCTACACCATTTCTATTTTATTTTTTTTCTTTTGTTATTCAATCTTAATTTACATAACCGAGCCGTTACGGCCTTATGTTGTTAATGAAAGCTACTTACTAAATAACAAATTTCAAACTGTATGTACTTTAAAATTTTAAATTTTGCAAAAAAAGATCAAAAAGAATTTAATTTAAAAATGAAAATTTGGAAAAAAACTATAATAAAAAAATGAAAATATTGAAATTAAGGAACACATTATTCAATGAATACATAATGAAATATAGAAAAACAAAAATTATGAAAAGTGATATATTTGAAATTTTTTTTGATTTTGCATCGTTTATTTAAAATTTTTATTATTTTGAAATTGTTTGAATAACTCATATATTTAGTTAGAATATTTGTTCTACCTCAAGTCCAAAATCTAATATGATATTGTCATATTCGTTGTTATTTGTTGCTTTTCAAAAAGTTTACTCATTTTCATGATACACAATACAATTGTTTCATTGGCATCACCCAAATCTTCAGTTGTCCGCCATATTAAACGATAATTGGCTTAACTTAAACAGAGACATTGCATATAAATTACCAAACAAAAACGTAAATAAAAATTTATTTGTATACAAAAACAAAAGTTAAACAATGTTGGTTACAAAAATTATAAAAATTTATAATTTTCTTAAATTCCTCAAGTTTTTAATATTTTTTAATACATATATTAATAAATATTAATGAATATATTATTAATAATAATATATTCATTAAAAGATTTCTAAATCGAATTAAGGATTAAATTATTCATAAGCTTTTTTAATGGGACTAAAAATAATAATATAGAAAAATTTTTAAATAGTACCAAATGGATCAAAGGAGTACCATAGTACTTTCAAGGTTAAAATAGTACCATACAAAGTACTATAGTACCAACTTTATCATCCTTGAGCTGAGTATTTTTATGTGAGAGCAATCAGCTGTTTTTAGCAGTTACTTAACGGAGTACAGAAATTCTGTTTTTTAAGGCTCCATTAGTCTTGCCGTTCCGTGCCGTGACGAATCAGCTGTTTCGCTATCCATAAACCAAAAACAAATCAGCTGATTCATCACGGAACGAAACGTACAAATTAATTCAGCCTTTAGGCCCGATTACTGAATGTTCCGTAAGCTACTAACTGTTACTTTAACTGGCACATTTGTTGTTGTTTCCATAAATGTGTTCAATTGAACTGCTAAATTTTAACGGAATATTCGGTAATCGGGCCTTAGTGTAAGTAGTTAAAAATTTCTACATTTTTATTAGTTTTTATAAAAAATACAGTCATTGCATTTTTAATTACATTTGTAGTTTTGTAACTGTAATTTCTACCTAAATAATTCTCTAAACGTGTAATTCTCTCAATGTTACTGAAATGTTTAACTGTCATTACGCCCCCCAATTGTTATCATTAACAAAACAACAACTTTGACCGTTACAAGAAGATGACGTTCGTTTGTAGTTTCCGGTTACAAAAGTCAATATAGTTCTTGTTCTTTTTTTTTAATTCTTTTTAATTATGTAATGCACTAGTTGCAAGTGAATTGTCTTATGTGTTGTATAAGTGAGTAAACAGTTAATTAAAACAATTGTATTGATGTTTTATTTCAAGTGTTAATTATTTATTGTACTCGTACACATTTAATTGTATAAATAACCGACGAAAAAGTTCCGATATAATCATTATATATTATTATATATTACTATATTATTATATATTACTATATAATCATACATGATTATATACATAACCACATCACATCTCATCTGATCCGAAAAATGGCATACATTATGTTGATCTCATGGTAGATTAGATCAGAAGGCACTATGCACCGCGACCAATGTAGGTCTTTTGTGCTGCCTAAAGTTACCTACAGATTCAAGCTACCTATAAAGCCAATTATCTTATTAGGCAAAATGTTCGCGATGTCGGAAGGCGAAATGAAGCGATCACCTAGAAACCTAAGTCTCCTATCACAAAGCCTGGGACATTCGCAGAGAACATGCTCCGAGGTCTCAGAAACCATCTCACAAAACCTACACATATCCGTGTCCGATTGACCCTTCTTGTGCAGATGGTATCTGAGATTACAGTGTCCAGTTAAGTACGACGCCAGGGTCCTCAAACCCCCCCCCCCCCCTTTCAAGCGACAAGAGTCGCCTCGACCCCCTACTGGAAAAAGAGATCAATCTTTTAGCCTGGCGCTGACCAGGAGAGTTTTCCCAAGGTTAGAGAGTTGCCCCTACCGAGCCTATTGAGAGTCTGAATACATTCCATGACCAACCCGGACGACACCTTATAAGCCATTAAGGCCCTCAGTGCAGCCTGACTGTCAGAAACAATGTAGATGCGAGATCTGCGAGTTCCCCTTCGCAGGCATTCCCCTGCACAGACACAGATGGCCCAAATCTCCGCCTGAAAAATGGACGGATATTTTCCCATAGGTAAAGCACGCTGGAAGCCTGGTCCAAAGACGCCCGCATCCGTGCTCCCATTCGACTGCTTAGAGCCATCAGTGAACCACACCTGAGAACCATCTTCCGGTTCCCAGGATTCATTGGTCCACATGTCTCTGTCAAACAATAACACATCAAAATATCTATCAAAGATCCACTCCGGTGACACTCTGTCCGCAACCTTAGAAATCGGGTCATCTATTAGGATTCGCGCGATCCTCATGTGACCCCTTAGGTCGCCCCCCCCCCCCTCTCATGCCAACGAATTCATTTAGTCTAGAGGAACCCATACTGGCAACCTCCATTACAGAAATATGCAATGGCGGGATCCCCAGCATAACCAACAAGGCATCCGTCGGGCAAGTTCCGCCGGCCCCTGTAATGCCAACACACGCAAGACGGTAGATTCTCTTAAGAGCATCCCTTGCCTTACACTGCTCAACTTTTGGCCACCATGCAAGGGCAGCATAGGTGATCATCGGTTTACAAATAGTATTGAACGACCAGTAGACCATTTGTGGCCTTAGGCCTCATGTTCTCCCGAAAAGCCTCTGGCAGGCATAATATGCCCTGGTGCCTTCTTGGAGACGTGGTCAAGATGTTCGTTCCAGGTAAGGGAGCTATCATGAGTCACTCCAAGATACTTTTTTTTTTTTTTTTAACAGGTTAAGTTTTCTCCTTCTCGTGAATGGAACCAGGATTGTCATCGACGGATTGACAGATCTCATGGTAGCTCATGGTATATAATTTGATCCGAAAAATGGGGTCTCTCAAATATGATCAAATTTTATATAATTTGATACAATTTTATCTAATATGTTTTTTAATTAATTAATTTAAAAAGAAATATAAAATGTTTTAGAGATCAGTACTTTTTATTGTAATCTAATTAAGTACTAAACATTTATATAAAACATATAAATATTAATTTTTTAAAAATAATGCTAAATCTTAAAATTGAGGCACCTTTTTTGTGAACCTGAAGTTGGAACATATAATAAATTTAAAACGCTTGGTAAAACAAAAAAAAAAAAAAAACAATTACCGAGGAAGAAAATAACATTTTTTGTTCGAAAAAATTTCAGGTAGAAAACTGAACCAAACTTTACATGTCTTTGTTATACAAAAGAATTAAAAATAATAACTATATGGTCGTTATTATGGATTAATTTCTGTGTGGCGGCCTTCGGTCGCTCTTAAGGGGTTTTTTCCTCCGTAGAACGCGGCAGGCGGCTTCGCGAAATAAAGTTTTTTCTGCGTGCGATTATACGATTTATAAATTTAGTTTTATTTTGTGATATACTACTAAAAATATTAAAAAAAAACTGTATTGATATACTAAATATTATTAATCTTTTTATTTTAAAAAGGCTGAAAAAAAATCGCGCGATTTTTTTTTCAGCCTTTTTACTATGTATTAATTAGGAATAAAGAAATATTTTAAAGTAATATATAATTTTGTTGTTTTTTTAATTGGGGCCTTATTTCTAGTGTCCGACCGAACAGTTCGGCCAAAAAACTATATTTTGTCGGTTTTTTGATATCTAGAGGCAATGATGACAAATTTTGGTATGGGAAACATGTTTGTAGAGCCGATTTAATTCGATTTTGTGTATAAAATTTAAGAGAAAAGCCGAAGTTTAGCTATAAAGTTAAAAGTTCGGCCGCCGAACTATTTTCAATTTGGCCGAACTTTCTGAGGCCGAACAGTGATTTCATTGCTTAACTACAGACTTTTCTTTAAATTTGACACTCAAAATAGCATCTAATCAGCCCAATAAACACTTTTCCATCCGCCAAATTTGTCCATAATGCTTTAAAATACCGAATATAGACCAAATGCATTTTCTGGCCGAAACTGTTCGGTCGGACACTACTTATTTCATTTTCGAAATGGGGCTTGACTGCATTATGAATAAAGCCTCAAAATTGCGGTGTTATTTCATTTTATTTTGGGGTTTCATTTCATTTGGTTGGGGGTTTTCTTCATCTTTTTTTTTTGGGTATTGCTTCATAATGAAATAAAGCCCCAAAAAATGGGGGCGTTATTTCATTTTTGTTTGGGGACTTATTTCATTGGGGTCTTGTTTCATAGAGCCAAATTTTGAAACTTGCCATATATAATTATAACTATAAGAGTGATAGATAGTGATAAATATTGTTAATTAATTGTACCATATACACGTACATATGATAATATATGGTAGAATATATGGTCATATATAGATATATATCTATTTCATATGATCAAATATACAAGATATGCTAATAGATAACATACGATACAATGATATATATGATATATAAAGCCATATTAAATAATGTTCATAAACTACGTATAAGATATGAACATATATCGTAATATATTGCCACACATATATGCATATATAATTATATCAAGTTGTACATGAGTATATAGTAACTTTTTTTATTGGGTAGTTATTGGTTTTGTTAATTTTTTTTTTTTTTCATTATAGCTACTTATATTATTTGTTTAGTTTGCAACTTTTTGTACCCTACACATTGCGAGATTTTAAAACTGGTTCAAGAAAAGTTTGTTGTCTCAAACATAATATTATCTGTAAAAATAATATTATACAATCTTATATAATGTGATCAAGTTTTGTAAAATTTAATGTAGTTAAGTATGACATCATGTATAGTAGGATACAATAAAATTTAAATTTAACTATACGTAAATTAAAATTGTGCTCCAAATAATCGGACCAAAATATCAAGGCCCTATTATTCAATTAAACAAATTTATATTCACTATATTAAATCGTATCAAATTATATCCGAAAAATGGTCTATCGTATTTTTTTTTTTTTTTTTTAAAGAGAAGCAACACTCAGGAAATTCTTTCCATTATTTAATATGTTGCTTTCTTTGGAAAGGGGATAGTAGAGAGGTGAAAGATGGGGAATGATGAATGATGACTACAATTGCGCGAGTCTCAGAACAGTTGTTGCTCGTCACCTGATAGAGAGTTGGCGAACTTATTGAAGATTTTTTTTTTTTTTTTGGTTCATAGTCCTGATTCATTATTTTACTTCGGAGGGGTTAAGTGCTATGGAAACACCGAAGGCGGGCGCTGCGATACATATGAGGGATAGAAAACTCATATATATTTATTTTTTTAAATAGTTGTTGCCGGCACTGGGAAATGAACCCGGGGAATATCTGTGTAACAGTCCAACGCGCTAACCATTACACCACAACGCCCACAACATAATGTTGTTGTTCGATTTCGTTGGGTATTTTAGAATATGGAGGTGGACTATTTTTTAATTCTTCATAGGTGGCCCGGCCCCATGTTAAGTAAATTCTTTAAAAATTTAGTTAATTTCAATTTCATAACGAAATCTGGTATTATGAATTTTAACATGATAACACGTAGAAAATGATTTGTATCATCAAATTTCAATGTCCAGCCTATCCCTAAAAAGGGTGCGGCTAACAACCCTAAAAATTGCCGCCCAATCGCAATTTGCTCTGCGCTCTCCAAAGTGATGGAGACCATGGTTAATCACCATCTTGTGAATATTTAGAGACCAATTCACTTTTAAATGATCGACAGTATGGCTTCCGTAGTGGTCGATCTACGGGAGACCTGTTGGCGTTTCTATCGGAACGTTGGAGCCGGTCAATCCATCGCTTTGGTGAGAGTAAAAGTAGTTGCTCTAGATATTTCTAAGGCGTTCGATCGTGTGTGGCACGGGGCACTCGTGACTAAGCTAGTTGCTTTTGGTGTCGGTAATGTCTTCTCTCGATTTATAACGAGTTTTCTCAGAGACCGCACTACACGTGTTGTTTTAGATGGGGTCTCATCAAACGAGTTTCAGCTAAATTCAGGGGTACCGCAAGGTTCTGTTCTTTCTCCTACCCTTTTTCTTATTTTTATTAATGACCTTCTTGGTCAGACCATCAACCCTATCTACTCTTTTGCAGATGACAGCAAACATTTGTCATTCATTTCATTCGATCACAGGCCAAGCTCTTTGGAGATAGAGGGCATGCGGCAGAACATGAATGACACACTCAATCAAGACCTTTCTACAATCTCCGAGTGGGGTCGCGCGCATAAGGTCGATTTTAATGCACGCAAGACCCAATGTTGTATGTTAACCCACAGACGGGCTGTGGAATTAACATTGTCATCTGTAACTATGGATGGTAAAGGTATTGAGGAATCGGATACTCTTGATGTTCTGGGCATGAGAATACAGTGTGATGTCCGTTGGAATAAGCACGTATTTCAAGTGCGAAAGAGGCATTCAAGTGTCTCGGTTTTCTAAAACGGTGCAAGACTTACTTCACTTCATCCGATCTCCTTACTATTTATACCAGCTATATCCGGCCAAAAATGGAATACAACTCTCATATATGGGCAGGGGCTCCACTGTCTATTCTGAAGCTTCTGGCCCGTGTTCAGGGGAGGGCGGTGAAGCTTATCAATGACAGTAGTGTATCCAACTCTATTGATTCATTGGAGCATCGTCGGAATGTGGGTTGTGTGACACTTTTCTATCGATATTACCATGGGAGAAGCTCATCTGAGATAAGTGAACTTATTCCACGAGCCCTAGTTTTTATTCGTAATACTCGCTTATCTAGTAGAGCACATCCGTTTGTAGTTGATTGTCCTGTGTTTCGCTACAACGCATTACAGAGAAAATTCGTTTTTTAGTCGAACGATATCGTATGTGAACAACTTCCCGCAGAAGTCTTCCTGTTACTTACAATTTAGAAAAATTTAAAATCAAATATCCACAAACACTACTCCCTCTTTCCTCCCTCACCATACCCTTTTTTCCTGATCAATATACAATGCACTGCATGAGTAGGGCATCCCCTGAGTATTGGTTTAAAATTAAAAAAAAAAAAAAATTTCATATGATTTCTGGTATCATGAATTTTAACATGATAACACGTAGAAAATGATTGTATCATCAAATTTCACTTAAAATAACAGTTAAAACAACTGCATTTAGTTACTGGAATTAAGTTTAAGTTTTACTAAAATACAGTTGTTTCAAAGTTAAAATGCAACGGTCAAATGCAAAAAAAAAAAATTGTTAGCTATAAAATAACAACACTTAACAACTGTCAATAAAATGCAGTATTTTTTTGTAATTTATTTTTTCAAGATATTGCGACATTTTCTACGTGTTAGTAAATTTATAAAAAAAAAAAAATCGGAACAATTCTGCCAAAATTATTATTTTTTGTATAGAGTATCTTGCAGTCGATCTTATTGGTAACAATTTTTCAATATTTATTTGTTTAGTTTATAGGTATTTTTAAAACTATTTATACCACTTGTTGGACTGTTTGTTAACTGTTCGGCTTAAGTTTTACTTCTACTGTTGGCTGGTTAATTTAACTGTCTGTCTGCCTAGTCGTCTATAATTGTTTGTTTATTCGCTCTCCAATAGCAGATAAATACAAAAAAAAAATTTCAGTTTTTTTTTTTTTTTTTTTTTTTTTTTTTTTTAATTTTGTGATACTGCTTAACCACAATACACTGGGTAGTACACTGTGGTAGTACGTTTATTTTCTGCTTTGTATAATATAATAATAGCAACTTTTTCGATAATTTTCTTAAGAGTACAAGTAGAGTATTATTTGAACGCCCTTTTGTAAGCGGACGTATTAAAAAAAGCAAACGCGGTTAAAAATTTCCAAAAAAAAAAAAAAAAAATGTATTTTTAATAAAAAATTATACACTCTCAAGAAGAAAGATTTAAATAAAATAAACAAAAATTTTAACGGTTAATTAAAAGTGTATTGAATATAAAAATTTATATTTGTTCAAAAATTATAAATAAAAAGTTTAAATAAATATTAAAGCTTATTCCATATTATAAAATAAAACAATTTAACACAAAAGTTATACAAAAGTTATACAAAATTGCGTTTATTTGTTTTAAAATTTCCTAAGTACGTATGTAAAAAATTTTTGAAAAATGTTTACTTAAAAATATTGTTTAATATTTACGCATTAAATCGGTGAATTAATTCAAAATCTGTGATAATAAAGGGTGCGCCAAATAACTTTTTTTTTTTTTGAACTCCTGAACCAATTGGACTTTGTATGGCGTCATACCAAGGTCTTTATGCAAAATTCGTCTCAATGATGTCTCCGAAATGTTGTTGAGAAACGACGGTGAATTGATGTTGATGGCGCTTCACGCACACTTTCTGCCACAGCAGCAATATTCTCGGGTGTACGCACTGTTTTTGGCTTTTCACGCTTTGGCTTATCGATGAGGATGCCAGTTTCTTTTACTTTTTTCACAAGATAACGAACATACGGACCATATTCGTTCAGCGGAAGGATAAAACTAATTATCTGTCAAATCAGACATTAGCTAAGTGTTACCATTCACGAAATAAGCACTAGTTAAAAAACAAAAAAACGTTAGATGGCGGACCCTTTATTTATAATTTACTAAACGGAAATTAAATAAAATTTTAAATTTTACATTTAAGTCTAATAACAAGAAGTACAATAACACAGAGCTACAAAATTTAGCACTAAAATCCAAAATAAGAGTAGATTAGACTAGAGTGGCACTATGCACCGCGACCAGAATTTGGTATTTTGTGCTGCCAACGAATACACCCTATAGGTTGAGGCTTCCTACGAAGCCAGCTATCCTACAAGGTAAACAATTCCAAACGTCCGATGGCTGTCACTATTCGACCACCAAAATAACGCACCCTCCTGCCGGAGAGCCTCGGACAATTGCAGAGAACATGCTCTGAGGTCTGGGGGTTCCAATTCACAAAAACTGCACGTATCCGTAGAGGATCGTCCCATCTTGTACAATTGATACCTAAGGCCACAGTGTCCCGTGAGTTAACCCGTCACGTTCCTTAGTTCGCCCCTCGTCATAGACAAGAGTTTCCGCGACCTCTTCCCCAGAGGGAGATATAAACAGCCTCGCCTGACGCTGCCCAGGCGATCTGGCCCAATAGGCCCCAAACTATGACTCCCTCCATCTTCTGAGCCTCTCTCTGACATACCCATTGGGTACGCCACAGAAGGGTTCAGAGGCCAATGAATTGTCGACGAGCTCCTCAGTTGGCCAAACAGTCAGCCCGTTCGTTGCCCTCATGCCCCTCATGGCCAGGAACCCAGCTAAGTGTCAATGAGTTGTTAAGTCCGAGACGATTTAGAGAGTCGATACATTCCTTAACCAGACCCGACGACACATCTTGAGCTCTCAAGGCACCTAGTGCCGCCTGGCTGTCAGATAGAATGTAGATCGTGGACCCACGTGTCCTCCCTCCGCAGACACGTCTTCCACACAGATACAGATATCGAAGACCTGCGCCTGAAAAACGGAGGGATATTTTCCCATGGGCAGAGCACGCTGAAATCCGGGTCCGACGACTCCCGTCCCCGTAACCATGTTCGACTGTTTAAGCCATCCGTGAACCAGACCTGTGCACCAACCTCCGGTACCCAAGATCCAGTCAACCACGTGCTCCTGTCGAAAATCACAACAAAAAATCTAATAACAAGAAGTAAAATAACACAGAGCTACAAATTTTGTCCTAACTACATATGTAGTCATTTTAACTGTAACTTTTAGTCATTTCTACCTTCTTTATTTCCTGAGTGTATCTACAAACTGTACACAATATTTAAACAAAATTCGAGAATTTACAGAATAACACAACACTTCCGATCTTTATTATTCCTCTTCTGGTACTAATATAATTGTGTTGTAGTAAGAGCGGTTGCTCATACTCATCCACATTTATTTTATGATTGGGCTATAAAAAAATAATTTATGTTCTTATAAATTGGTTTATTTTAATTATTTTTTAACGATTTTTTAAAAACGCTTACAAAAGAAAATATATGTATATTAGGTTTGTCCCGTTGAACGATTTTTTTTAAATTGTTTAAAAAAATACCCTTAAGGTGTCAACCTGACAAAAGTCTTACAGCTACTACAGACAGTTGTTTGTGTAGTAATCCGCCGTTGTTTTTATTTTTAACTACAATTACAGTTGTTTTTCTATGAAATAATACAAACCAACTATTGAGACAGTTACTTAAAAAACTGAAGAAAAACTCGACATTTTTGTAACAGTTGTTTGAAACTGTTTTTTTTAGGATTTTAATAAAAAAGTTAGTAACGTCAGCTAAAAGTTTTGCTGAGTCAGCAAAATTTTAGTCAGGAATTTTTCTAACAGTTTGTTTTGAAACAGTTGTTTGAAAAGTTGTTTTAGGATTTTAATAAAAAAGTTAGTAAAGTCAGCAAAAAATTTTGCTAATGCCAGCAAAATCTTTTGCTGAAAATCAGCGAGGTTATTTTTAACAACAAAATTAGTAGATTCAGCAAAGTTTTGCTAACACTTAGTAGATTAGAATTTAAAAAACCCTTGCTAAAAATTAATAAAATTTTTTCTGAATATTAGAAGACTGAAAAAAACTCAAAAAATTTGTAAAAAAAATTATACTTTAGTTAATTTATTTTGCTGAAAATCAAAAAACATATTTTTGTAATTCTTTTTAAAATAATTTACAATACGTTACAAATATAAAAATGTTCATACTTCCAAATTGACGATATGAATTAATGTAATATCAAAAAACAATAGAAATAATTATATATAACATAAACAAAATATCTTTGAACTACTTACATCAATTTTGGTCTAAATGATGCTATCTTTTAGAGGAACGCAAATGCCGCAGAGAAGTATAGAAAGGAAACTAAAAAATAACAAAATATAACATGTACAACCCTTTTTGCAATAAGAAAAAGGAAACAGAAAAATCTACCATGTCTTTGTTTTTCGCTTTAGTCTGTCTACCTATTGCATATTTGATTGCAATTTGACACACAAGATTATTAATATATATAAACATTTAGTTTACAAATATATACATTTAATCTTTAATTAATTTAAATATTTTATTTTGCCTTTTATTTAATTAATAGACAATTATTTTCACAAGCCGGTGACCAACGCAAAATTTAAGTTGTTTTAATCCACAATTTTGTTTTATGTATGAAAAACAGATACAAAAATTTTCCATGGTTGATTTTTTTTTTATATTATGTCTTACTAGAGTTGTACTTTTTAGTCACTTACTTCCTCGTCCTACTACATCGTGACATGCCGCGACATCTAATTCATTCTGAGTATATCTTTCAGTCTGGTTGTCGTTCACACTATTGATGTGCTAATCAACACAAGTTTTTTTAGCAAAATAAATTAGTAAAACATTAGTAAAATATTAGTAAAACATTAGTTCAAAACAGTTAAGTGCTGAATAAGAGTAACTAAATGGTAGTTTAAAACATTATTTTAGCAAAAAATTTGCTGAAAAATAGTATACCTGATTTACACAGATGTTTTACTAATTTTCTACTACTTATTTTTTGAGTTTACCGTGGTAACATTTAATTTTTGTTACGTTATTTAAAAAAAAAAGAATATAATGTCAAGTTTTTAAAAATTTTCGTTTAGTTTGTATTGTTATTATTGATTATGTTTATAGTATGCATATAATAATTATGAATTTCATTGTATCTCCACTGATAGAATTTTCCTTCATAGTATTAATGAAACGATTTCATTAAAATCGATTCATTGGTTTAATGAAAAAATTTCATTAAATGAATGAAAATTCATTAATATTGGTATTTTTTTCATTAACATTTTTATGATTTTTTTCATAATTTCATAAAAAAATTCATTAAATCAATGAAAAATTTCAAAATTTTTTCAATAAAAATGTTTACTTGTAATAAGAAAAAAAATTTTTTTTTTGTTGTTCTATCATTTTGAAATAAAAAAAAACTGAAAAATTTCTTTTAAACAGAATTAACCAAAACTTTGATATAAATATTTTTTTTTTAAGTTTCCCTAGAGCTAACAGTTTTTGACGAATTTGAATAGTTGGTCAATAAATTCCAGAGAACAGATTTTCTAAGATTTTCTTGTAGTCTACAATAATGCAAGAAAATTTCGCGTTAAATACATAGGGGCATACCTAAAAAACTATTTTCTCGATTTGTGCGAAAACACAAAAAGTGAAATAGTCATGTTTTGAAAAGATGCTCCTCAATTTAACTACAAAAAGTGGACTATAATCGTCGATCGTTCTACAGAATTCCAAGTCAAATCGATAAAAACTACATATTTTGTATCTTGTCATCTTTTACACAAATTATAAAAAATGTAAGGAAAAATTGAATGTAAAGAAAAAGAGAAATAAATTAAAATTGTTTTTTTTTTTTAGTTCAGCTTTTACAGGCATTAAACTGTTAATTATATTTAAACGATTTTTTCAATCATTAAAGTTCTTAATATACATAATTTAAAAAAAGTACAATAATTAGAATATTTCCCTATTATGGATAAAAAAAATTTATTTTGAAAATTTGTAATTTTCGATCTGAAATCTAATCAGAACAGCCTGTGATGTTTACTTTCGAACTTTTTTTAAAAAAATATTTTATAGATCCTATAAAGACCAGACCTTATAAGTAATATCAACGAATGATAATTTCTCAATAACCATCAATTAATGCTATGCTAAAATAATCATAAAAAGTGCAAATTAATTAAATATCAACGAAAATATTTCATACAAACTATGAATTTTATTCATTAAACACATGAAACTTACTTTCATAGCGATTAGGCTAGGATTAATGAAAAAAATTTCATATACTTTATGAAATTTCATTGGGTCAATAAACCATTCATTAAAATTGATTTAATGAAGCACCTTTCATTGACTCAATGAAACGTTTCTTTTGAGACTTTTTATGGAAAAATTCATTGGATTAATGAAGGAATTCATTAATAATACGCACAAATTTCTATCAGTGTCCAATGGATAATTGCAGGAAAAAAAGGCAATTATTTTTATAATTTTTTTTAAATGCCGAAAAAATAACTGTTAACAATTTTTACAGTTGTTTCAAAATTTTTGTAGTTAATAATTGTTAGTTATTTTTACGACATTGTTAGTTATATTTACTACATTTGTTAGTTGTTTTTTTAACAGTTAAAAATAACTTAATTTTAGTTATTTTAACGGTAATTACTTTTGTCGCCTTTTTAACAGAATATTCAGTTGTTTTAACTGTCATTTTCAGTAGATTTTACTTCCAGACTTTTTTGAGTGCACTTTTCTGTAACTGTTACTTATTTTTTTTATTTGAGTGTTATATCAAATGTACAATTCAATGCATTAAAAATCATTAGTATGCTGAAAATGATTTTTTTTTTATAATTACTATTTTTTTAATCATTAACAGATTTTTTTTATCATTTCATTGTCATTACGTCAATATGTTTAGGTTCTCTTTTATTGTTTTTCTGTTTAATTTTATAAATATTTGTGGTTTAATAGAAACTGAATGATTATTTGAAGTTGGGTTATAATAATGAAACCTTAAGCGTAACGAAATAAATCAAATTCAGAGGTAATTAAAATTATTGGGAATATACAGTCACATACTAAAGTGTTAATACACTATTCAAATTTAGTGTTTAGTAGTTTTATTTATAGATTTGTTTGTTTTTGATCGTTCAGAAATATAATAAAACCATATACTTACTAGTTTAAAAAGAGTACACTCACAATATTTAACTCTAAATGATTATAGTTTATTAACAAAGTAATCAGTAACTTTGTTTTTTAAGGAATATACATTTTTTTTGTTTTTTTTTTTTAATAATTCATTTTTATTGACCAATATAAACTACAAAGAAATGTTTTTTTTTTAAACTTATTTTAAAATTTATTAAAAAAACATTTTCCTTTTACAAAAATTTTTCATTTGAACCTTAAAGTTAATGATACACTCAAAAAAATAAGTTAGTAGAAAAGTTAGTAAAACGTCTTGTAAATCAGGTATACTATTTTTAGCAAATTCTTTGCTAAAATCGTGTTTTCAGCTAAAATTTTGTTATACTTATTCAGCACTTAACTGTTTTATACTAATGCCTTACTAATATTATACTAATGTTTTACTAATTTATTAGCTAAAAAAAATGTGTTGATTAGCACATAAATAGTGTGAACACAACCAGACTGAAAGATATACTCAGAATAAATTAGATGTAGCGGCATGTCACGATGTAGTAGTGACGAAGAAAATTATACTAAAAAGTACAACTCTTGTAAGACATAATATAAAAAAATCAACCATGGAAGATTTTTGTATCTGTTTTTCATACATAAAACAAAATTGTGGATTAAAACAACTTAAATTTTGCGTTGTCACCGGCTTGTGAAAATAATTGTCTATTAATTAAATAAAAGATAACATAAAATATTTAAATTTAATAAAAATGAAATGTGTATTTGTAAACTAAATGTTTATATATATTAATAATCTTGTGTGGTCAAATTGCAAACAAATATGCAATAGGTAGACAGACTAAAGCGAAAGACAAAGACATGCATCTTAGGTAGATTTTCTGTTTTCTTTTCTTATTGCAAAAAAGGGTTGTATATGTTATATTTGTTATTTTTTCGTTTCGTTCTATAATCCTCTGCGGCATTTGCGTTCCTCTAAAAGATAGCATCATTTAGGCAATAATTGATGTAAGTAGTTCAAAGATAATTTCGTTTATAGAACATAATTATTTCTATTGTTTTTAGATATTACATTAATTCATATCGCCAATGTGGAAGCATGAACAATTTTTATATTTTGTAACGTATTGCAAATTATTTTAAAAAGAATCACAAAAATATGTTTTATGATTTCAGCAAATAAATTAACTAAAGTATAATTTTTCTACAAATTTTTTTGGGTTTTTTTCAGTCAACTAATATTCAGCAAAAATTTTATTAATTTTTAGCAAGGGTTTTTAATTTCCAATCTACTAAGTGTTAGCAAAATTTTTGCTGAATCTACTAATTTTGTTTGCTAAAATTTGAGATTTTGCTGACATTAGCAATTTTTTGCAAGCACCCTCCTGACTAAAATTTTGCTGACTCAGCAAAATTTTTTGCTGACTTTACTAACTTTTTTATTTGAGTGTAGTAAAAAGAAAAAATAATGTTGTTTTTTAATAATTTGGGAGTTAAGTTTTGATAGTTAAAATAAATAAATTCGTTATATTTTTTACGGATTTGGGAGTTTTTAAAATGTTTTATTATTATTTTGATAGTAAAAATAAAAGAAATTCTTTATTTTTACGGATTTTGAGGTAATTTTTTAAAAGTTAAAAATAAATGAAAAAAAAAACATTTGACTTAAAAGAAAAGTGAGTAGACCGGATTTGAACTATATGTTTAGTAGTTTTAAAGTACATATTCCTTTGAGTTTAACGACAAAATATTGTAAGTGTATTTAAGCTTTAGTCTCTCACTGTATTTTAACACTTTTATTATCAAGAATATAAGATAAATTGAAATATATGTGATAAGCCAGAACAAGTTCAAAGTGGCACAATAAAAAGTTTTTAAATGGCAGGCAAAATGGCACTAACAAATAGCAAACTAGGCACAAAGAAAGGCAAAAATGTCATGGATATTTCAAAAATTGCTCAAATAACAGTTGATATTAGGTTTTTGTGTAATATTTAAAAAAAAAAAAATTGTAGCACAGTGTTATTATTCAAGAAACAAAATTAACTTAAAACCGTTAAGAAATATTTATGGGCTTGGCGGGTAATTATTGATATTAGTTAGCATATTTTCTCACTTTAAACGTCTGATCAATATTTCATTGTTAATTTAAAATAACATCATACTCATTACGATTTGTAAAACTAAAGTTTATTTCATTTATAGTAATTAAATGTGCTAAAGTCCCAAAACTTATTTAACAAATTGTGAAAAGCAATCTGATGTAGGCGTGTCCCTATCCGGATTTCATTCCTGCCTAAGGAAATCTTCAGGGGACTTTGTTATTATAATTTCTAGAGATATTTGTTATGTTAAATCACAAAACTCAATGAGAATTTCTTGTCCTCGTCTAGGAGCGAGATTCACATAACTACTACACCTGACTTACAATTTACCCTGTAATCCCCATCTAAAGTTATTCTAATTTAATTATCCCTAAAATCGAAATTCATTATTCACCAAATTACCATGTCTTAACTTATTAACAACTACTTCATTTTTATAACAGTGTCAAAAATCTTGACAACTTCGACATTAACATTGTTTACCTATTTGGTAGCACATCAAATAAATAAAATTGGAATTTTAAATTTAACATGTTGGTCTCACTTAAATGTCAATACCTGACATTTTGCAAATTTTAAACAATTATCCATTGTATTAAAATTGTATGTTAAATAATATTTATTTTAATTTTGTATGTAGGTGCTGTAATTGATATACACACTCAAAAAAAAAACAAAAAATCTGTAGGAAGAATCTACTAAAAATGACAGTTAAAACAAAGGTCAATGTCGTTTAAAAAGGCCACTAATGTACTTTACTTTTTAAAATAACTAAACGTAGATATTTTAACAACTAGTAAATGCAGTAAAATAACTAACAATGTAGTTAAAATAAATGAAAATTTTTACTTTGCAAATTTTTAAACTACTTTATTAGTTGGCAAAATACTACAGTTTTAACAATTATTAACATATCATTTCGGTTTTTTTTAGTTTATATTTAAATTAAAACATTTTTTTTCGATTACAACAAAAAATATATTTTCTACATCCTACCTAAAATGTAAAGTCAACACTTTCAAACGGTACTACAGTTATTACGTTTTTTAAGGCTTGGAGTATTTATAAGTATTTTATAATTTGTATGTGCTAATTATGAATATTTTAATAATCGCAAATGCAAACTAAACAAGAGTTTTTAAAAACTCAACGAAATATAGTATTTTTTAAATATAAATAACTAAAATTTACAGTTAACTAAGAAAATACAGTTTTGGTAGTTGTTTATTATAATACTAATACATATAACCGCGTTAAACAACTTATGAAAATTGTGCGCCCCGGTAGGCTAGTTGGTAGCGTGCTGGCTTATCTGTGCGGGGGTCGTGGGTTCGATTCCCGCCAGAGGCACTGGTCTCTTTTCGCTACAACGCGCCGAAGGCCATAGTCAGTGCTGCCAACCCAATTAGTTCCAAAATCGTCAAATTTGGTTGAAAAAATCTTCAAAATCGTCATTTTGAGAATGAAAAATCGTCGAAGAATCGTCATTCCGAAAACTATTTACATTTCAATAAAAAAAATAAATTTTACGTTTTAATCACTTTAATTGTAATTATTTTACAATTATAAAGTTCTCTTTTATTAGTTCCTTTACAAATGACTCTGAGTCTTAAAAACACAACTCCCAATACTTATTTCGGGGAATAGAATTTTAAAATCACTGACCTATTTTAAAATCTGCAAAATTCCTTTAGTTTTAAAATTTTTTTCCGGTATTTGGTTTCACAAAATTTGGACATACATAAAATAAAAACGGAATTAAAGAAAAATATTTATGTATCAGAATCAGATATGTAGAAAATCACTCTTTTATCCGTGATTTTGAAGCTAAATGATTTTAAATTATTAAAAATAATGATTTTTGGATTTGTCTTTGTAAAATATATAAAAAAAAAATTCCATTCGAATTTCATTATTTTTTAATTAAAATTAAAATAAACCGTTCAAAATAATGGAGTTTATATGTAGTTGATCATTAAATGAGTAAATGAAGAATTTTTATTCGATTTGAGATCATTTTATCACATTTTCCTTAGATGTTTTAAAACAAAAAGAAACTTGATCAATTTTTGTCAGTAAATTTTAGAGAAATAAATTAAAAATTGTAAATTCTATCGTCATTTTCCATACAATCAATTTTGTGAAATCGTCAATCGTCATTTTATCATATTTCACTTCAAAAATCGTCAAAATGGAGACAAATCGTCAAAGTTGGCAGCGCTGGCCATAGTAGCTAGTGTTCGGTTAGGGGAATAGAATATATTTGTAATTATATGATTATTAATAATAAAAAAAAAACAAACTTATGAAAATACTGTACTTTTCTTTGGCTGTTTTTTAAATTAATGTCATAATAGTTATTTTGTGTTATATCATAGAAAAATAACTGTATCTCAGTTAAAATTATCAATTGCTGATTACTGCACAAACCACTGTTATGTACTAACTGTTAAATTTTTTTGAGTGTATAAATAATACATTTTAGGCGAGTACTCGTATGTTTTATTGAATTTTAAATATTTAGATAAGAATTTTAAACAAAAAATTAAACAACAAATAAATGTAGGTGGAGTCACTGAATAGTATGCATATGCAAAGGAAAAGTATAGATTACAAAACATTAATTCCTACACCCAAAATATATTGAGCTAATTAAAATTAATTAAGGTAATAACGTTATACACTTGGAAAAAATAATAACTATTCAAAATGTTTATAAAATAATTGATAATCTACTATAACCAACACTACACAGAAAAAAAACTAAAAACGGGTTTCAATTAAAATTTTATTGAATCAACTAATATTTTAATTGATTTTTGCACCTACCACTGAAATGATAGTATACCTAAACAAAAAATTGCAGACAGTTTATTACAACTCTTTCAATTAAAATAGTAATAATATCAATTAAAACAGTTATTGTTTTTCTTTACAACCTCAATTAAAAAGTTTATTTAACTTGATTAAAACTTTATTGAAACTTGAGAAGAAAACAATGGTAGTTTTAATTGAAAACTCGTATTTTTTTTATTTTTGTATTATTGCCACCCATTTAATAAAAAAAGAAATGTAGGTTTGTAAATTAAATTGACATTTTATTTATAATAAAATTAAAGCTTTTTAATATAAAAAATGTATTATAAGAAAAACAATAAAAGTAAAGACACAATTTTGTTTTGCTTGTCTTGTCTTGAACTTTTTTCTGTAATTGAATTGCTTTCTTAAAAAAAATCACACACAACTTTAAAAATGATAGTTAATGACACTAATACTTATAAAAAATTAATTATTTACAAAAAATAATAGTTTTTTTGTCCTTTTTCGATAAGGTTTATTTAAAACCACATGTGTGGTAATAAACCACAGATAAAACAACGATATATATACATATCTCAACAAAAGAGTGTTACAAAATCTAGTGAAATAACTACGATTTTGCGTGGTATTTGAAATCGGTAAACTATATAAAATTATCATTTGCGATTTTTTTTTCTTTTTCTTTACAAATTAAATAATATATTGATATAATTAAACCTTGTGTTGATTATTTAATCTAATAAAATAAAATAGTTTGCCAAATTTTTAAAAATTATTGTTTACATGTTGTCAACACTGTATATTAGAAAATTCAATAAATTTTTTAATTGAATCATTATAAAAATTGCTTAAATTGCCATTGATATTCCAAACAATCGATTAATTAGATATTTTTGGCCCATAATTTTTTCTGTGTAGCATTTTATTGATTTTGTTATTTTAATTATATAGTTATTAAAACAAAATTGATTTAAAGAAATATATCAGGTTTTATTGTTTAATTTATTGAAGCGTTAAAACGTGATAAAATGTTATTTGATATGATTAACAATATTATATATAAAACCACAAAATATTTAATTTTTTAATTTAGACATACTGTAAATTAATATTGTACTTTTAATAAACAAAATATATATTAACCAATTAATTTTTCAAGTACAATAATTTTTGGGTTTACATTGATCATTGTGGTTGTTTTAAAACTTTTTTGTTTAGCATGATCTTATTTACGAAAAAATGTCTTACCCAGCTGAAAAAGTTCATATATGATCATATATTTTCATATATGGTTTAATGTATAATGATATTGGTTCCATGTATGAGTATATATTCTGAATCAATAAATTTTGCGTTATTAAAATGACATCTATTTGTTTTTGCATATTTCGGTGATGAAAATGCATATTTTTGCATTATTTTGGTTTTTAAATGCACATTTTTTGCATATTTTCAATTTATATAAATGCCATCTTTTGCATATTTTGGCATTTTTTAAAGATTTTTTTTTAAAAAATTTACATATTAACAAAAAAAAAGTTCTTCAGAAAAATTTCCAAATACACAAAAAAAACTTCTTCAAAAAATATTTTAAAATCAATAAATAAATTCTTTTTGCGAGCTCTTCTTAAAATACAATTTTCTAATTAGAAAGAGACGCATATGCTAAATAACTTAATGTCGCTAATAAATCCGTGAGTCCGTTGGTTGAGTAACACTAAAAAGTCAAAAACACAAGGAGCTGCTCGAGGTCCGTGCTTACAAAAGTATTCCCAAGCGTTGCTTAAAATACAGAGGACAACAAATAAGTTTTTGTGTGGACTTATGTGAAGCATTTATTTCCGCTGACATACCCTTTAAACAAATTAAGTAACGAAAATTTAAGAAATTTCCTTTACAAACATATATGATCGAGAGTATCTCTTGCCAGTCTACTCTTAGAAAAAATTATGTGGACAAAATATATAACTCCCAACTAGAAAAAATCTGTCTTTTTTGAAAAGAATGGATGAAACAACGGATATAGAAGGGCGTTACGTTGCAAATGTTATTGTTGGAGTTTTCGAATAAAGATGAAGAAGAAGTTTGCAAAAATAAATTCTTGCTTACGCTATTGAATTGAAAAATGCCAATCATGCTACGATAGCTCGCGCTTTCCATGACTCACTAAATTTGTTGGTCAATGATTTTGACAAAAGTGGATCCTCCTATTTTTAACCGACTGCAGCTCCGTACATGGATAAAGCTATCAATGGGCTTAAAATATTTTATACCAAAACAGTTACATGTTACTTGCTTGGCACATGGGTTACTCCGCGTTGCAGAGGAAATTAGAAGCCATTCGATAATATTGATTTATTGGTTTCATACGGAAAAAAATGTTTTTACAGGCTCCTTCACGAGTTGCAATTTTTTAATTAAATGTATCCGTTGGTTCCCCTTCCACCGCAGCCAGTATTAACAAGATGGGGAAAACAATACGAAAAAAATCCAAAACGTTTTGCAAAAAAATTAAGGATTTTCAATAATAAAACATATTTCAAATTTTTTTGATCTGGAATCAAATGGGGATCTGAATTGAAAATGAATATTGTCATGAAGATTGGCATCTTTCACGTATGCTCCTATAACTTCGGTTGACCGTTGAGAGATAATTTTTCATGTACAAAAGTTTTTTTGCGTCCGAACAGACAAAGTTATAAAAAAATTTTTGTACCTTTGAATAACAGTAGACTTATTTTTTTTTTTTCTTTTAAATAAAAAAAGCGATTTTTTATTGAAATTTTTTAAGTTTTTAGTGCATATTTTATATTTTTTAGTACATATTTTGGATTTTGTTAGTGCATGTTTTAAGCGCATATTTTCGATTTTTTTAGTGCGATGAAATCTCAGCCCTACTGATAATATATTTACATTTATCGGTTCATATATTTCTTCATATAGGCCATATATTTCCATATATGAATTCCATTTTTTATTCCATATATGGGCAATATGTTTTTATTTTTGATCAGATATGACATTATATGAGTACGAATTGTTTTTATTTTTAAGCCCTTCTCTCTGCTTTACGAATTCCTGACAATAATATGTAAAGAAAACAGATTTTAAAGTTTGAATAGCAGTCGCATTTTATGTGCTTATTCTGAATCTGGATAAGCTTTTCAAAATATTTTTTTTAAATTTTTACAAAAAAAAATAAACTACTTAAAAACATTCAACATATTATAAATTTTGAGCTTTTTGATAGCAATAAATTTTCGGAGCCAGCATAGGATTTCAAAATTCGAATCGAAGTCTAAAATGTATTAATTTGTTGTGCTAAAATTGATTTTTTTAATAGTTCAAAGAAACTATCATTTTTTGAAGTAATATATTGAGCGATTCAAACTAAGAAATTACGATTTTTTTAAATCCGTATTTCAGTCAATACATCCCCGCTTTTTATGTATGTTTTGAGTTTAGAAAAACATTTGTTTTTTGTAATTTACTGTGGTAATTAGACGTATGATAAACATTACAATTTTACACCGCCCGACGCAAGTTTGCAACCCGTTAGTAAATCAACGTATTCTGAAAGAAGGTCTAAAAATAAATACCCGTAAACAAAAAAAAAATGACAGTTACTACTCGTACACACTGAAAAAGTTCTATAGAAGAATCGACTGAAAATTCAGTTAAAAAGGCGACAAAGGCAATTTCCATTAAAACAACTAAAAATTTAGTAATTTTTAACTATTGAAATACAGCTAACTAATGCAGTAAAAGCAATGTTGAAAATTTTTTTTAATTTTTTAACAACTAAAAAAATGGGCAAAACTACTGGTAGTTTAACAGTTGTTTTTTTTTTTGGTACATTCCATATCGCTGTTAGGTGAAAGTTTGTATAGAATTTTACAAGTGAAACAACATTTCCCGTTTTTTCAACTTTCGCAGTTTTTTCCATAGGATTTTTGTGCCGTTATATAGAATTGAGTTTTGAGAACAGTACACTCAGAATTCTATGTAGGTAAAGACCACTGCAAATGTAGTTGAAAACAAATGAAATTTCATTTAAATAAAGGACGACTTACATTACATAATTCAACTAACATTGTCATTGTTTTGAATGTTCAAAAAATGACTAACAATTGTAGTAAAAATGAACCACAATGGTAGTAAAAAAAACAAACATTTATTTATTTTTATTTTTTTAAATAACAAAAAACACTGTAAAAAAATGAATGTAAATCATAAAACAGTCATTTGATGTGAGTTGTTTTTTAAATGAACTACACGGTTAGTCAAAAAATTTAATTTGTTCTACAAATGACTGCCATTTACATTAAAAATAAGAAACTGTATTACAACCCAAACAACTACATATTTTTAAAGCAGAAGTTCCCTGAGTGTATTTAAAATTATGTATTTTTATACAGTTTAAGGAATTGGCGTAAATTTTTTGAAAATGTATGTAGGTTTTTTGCGTCTGACTTTCACGATTATATTTGAATTGGTTAGCGTAAACTCAGTTTCGTATAACCAGCACACCTCCAAGTCAAAAATGTTATAAACTTTTTAAAATTAGCGAAATTTAATTATTTTTTTCGAATTTTTTTTAACATGACTTGAGAACGTAGATAATGAAATTTCACGACGACTAATTTATAAATTGCAAAAAAAAATAATTTTTTTTTCATTTATTGTTTTTTAGTTGCCAATTTCTGTTGATTTATTTTTGTTTTGTACATAAGCTAATACAGCCTGAATTATTTTGTGTAAATAAACAAATTATGATGAGAGCACGATTATTTATGTTCAAGATCATTTGTTTTTTGTTTTGTTAAACAAAAAACAGCGTAATGTTTATTTATTAATTAAAAAATTATTTCATCCGCTATTTAATGCAGACTTTATCTACTGACAGGTCCTAACACGTTATATTTCGCGTCACCGAAAATCTTCAGAGGACAAATGTAGAGGGGTAGAAATTTACCCAAATTATAATTTTTGAAGGAAAAGATCCACGCTTAATCCGCATTGTTTATTTACCCGATGAGATTAGATCTTTTCCTTAAAAAATTATATTTTGGGTAAATTTTCTACACCTTCTACATGGTCCTCTGAAGATTTTCGGTGACGCGGAATGAAACATGTAAGGACCTGTCAGTAGATAGTCTGCATTAAATTAGCGGATGCACGGTTTTTTGTTTAACAAAAAACAAATGATCTTGAACT
>CM037855.1:22064445-22572518 GCA_021234595.1 Delia radicum | reverse complement strand
CGTGTTCAGGGGAGAGCGGTGAAGCTTATCAATGACAGTAGTGTATCCAACTCTATTGATTCATTGGAGCATCGTCGGAATGTGGGTTGTGTGACTCTTTTCTATCGATATTACCATGGGAGATGCTCATCTGAGATAAGTGAACTTATTCCACGAGCCCGAGTTTTTATTCGTAATACTCGCTTATCTAGTAGAGCACATCCGTTTGTAGTTGATTGTCCTGTGTTTCGCACAACGCATTACAGAGAAAATTCGTTTTTTAGTCGAACAATTCGTACACTCACACAATATATTTCCGTTACCGATTGTAGTTTATTAAAAAGTAATCCGTAAAGTTTGTTTTTAACTGAATAAACTATTAAAATACAAAGAAACATATTTTTCAACTTTTTTGCCTGTTATTTAAAAAACAAAACTATGAATTAATACGGATTTTCTTTAGCAGATAATATTTTCGTTTATTAAATCTACATGTTTAAAAAAAATCTACTTGTTTAAAAAAAAAATCACACAAAAATCACAGTAATCTTTTTTTAAAAGTTCTCTCAAACGTTTTTCATATGCATGAACTGGGGATGGTAAATAAATTACTTATTTACATTTCAGTCCAAAAAGTACCAAATGGCCCAGCTGGCGATTAAGTGCTTTGTTTCAGTAAATTTTGTTTACTTTTTTATTGTACTGAGGGATTCAGCGTGGTTATTTGCACACGATGCAAATTGCACTTTCTCATCCTTGAGCAGTATTGACGGTGCATATGTGATATTAGAACAGAGATGGAGTTCCCTCACTTTCCAAAATTTATATGTTAAAGCACATCTATTAGATGACATCTAGGAGATGAAGAGACAGCATGCTAGAGATAGAGTAAAAACTCTGAGTTTCTTTATGAATGTACAATAACAAAGTTTATATATATAAAATAAAACGAAAAGTTAGGATTATAATTTTCGCATATAGAACATGTGTTAGCTGATTATTTGAATACAAGAAATTAATTAGCAATATGGTAAAAGTCTAGTGTTTTTTAGGTAAACAAGATAAAGCGCATCCATGTTTAATGTAAATTTAAAATTAAGCAATATTCTTTGTGCAAACTTTTGCTAGTTTGCAACAAATTACCCCCGTGTGTATGTCATATTGGAAGGTTAGAAAAAATCAAAAAGGTTTTGTGTCTGCACAAGATATGTGTTAAATATTTAATATTGAGTTGGCTACATTAAATGATAATAAACTGTTCAGTAATATGTTGCAATAGTATTGCAAGAGTACCTTAACAATTAAATTAATCAAAAGGTACCAAAATGTTTACAAAAGTGCTTTTTTACTTTAGTACTAAACCAAATATTTTATTTCACCATCACTATAGTTTTTCTTTAGATTTTAATTGTCTTTTATTTTACATACACATAGTTTTTTAAGCTATTTACAATATTATAGTAAAAGATGAACTCAAAGGTCATCCCTTTTTCGTTATGCTGGCTGCCATATATAATGTTAGACGGCCATTCGCTCAATTAATTATTATTCAATTAATCTTTTATTTAGTTTTAAAAAATAATCCTAACATTATTATTATGTATATAATACATTATGTAAATAATACATTTTTATTTCTTTTAAATTAAATTTGGTGATAGCTAAAATAAACGACAATCGTTTATTTTTACGTTTTTGGGGGTAAAATTTTGATGGTTAAAATAAAGGAAAATCGTTTATTTTTAAGTTTTGGGAGTTAAATTTTAATTGTCAAAATAATGGAAAATCTTTTATTTTTATGGATTTTCGGTAATATTTTGATAGTCAAAAAAACGAACGTCGTTTATTTTAACGGATTAAGCAATTATTTTTTAATAGTTAAAAATAAACGAAAGTACTTTGTTTTTATCGATATTTTTAGTTAATTTTTTTAACAATTAAAAATAATTGGAAATTACTATTGTTTTAAACGAAAAATCAGTAGTCCTGTTTTAACAACTTTTTCTATAGTTTTAATGTACAAATTCGTTTGTTTCTAACTATAAAATATTGTGAGTGTATGTGAAACAAACTTCCCGCAGAAGTCTTCCTGTTACTTACAATTTAGAAAAATTTAAATCAAATATCCACAAACACTAATCCCTCTTTCCTCCCTCCCATACCCTTTTTTCCTGATCAATACAATGCACTGCATGCGTAGGGGGCATCCCCTGAGTATTGGTTAAAATTAAAAAAAAAAAAAAAAATTTCATAATGATTTCTGGTAATCATGAATTTTAACATGATAACACGTAGAAAATGATTTGTATCATCAAATTTCACTTAAAATAACAGTTAAAACAACTGCATTTAGTTACTGCAATTAAGTTTAAGTTTTACTAAAAATACAGTTGTTTTCAAATGTTAAAATGCAACGGTCAAATGCAAAAAAAAAAATTGTTAGCTATAAAAATAACAACACTTAACAACTGTCAATAAAATGCAGTATTTTTGTAATTATTTTTTCAAGATATTGCGACATTTTCTACGTGTTAGTAAATTTATAAAAAAAAAAAAAAAATGCTGAACAATTCTGCCAAAAATTATTATTTTGTATAGAGTATCTTGCAGTCGATCTTTATTGATAACAATTTTTCAATATTTATTTGTTTAGTTTATATAGGTATTTTTAAAGCATATTTATACCACTTGTTGGACTGTTTGTTTAACTGTTCGGCTTAAGTTTTTACTTCTACTGTTGGCTGGTTAATTTAACTGTCTGTCTGCCTAGTCGTCTATAATTGTTTGTTTATTTCGCTCTCCAATAGCAGATAAATACAAAAAAAAAAATTTCAGTTTTTTTTAATTTTGTATACTGCTTAAACCACAATACACTGGGTAGTACACTGTGGTAGTACGTTTATTTTCTGCTTTGTATAATATAATAATAGCAACTTTTTCGATAATTTTCTTAAGAGTACAAGTAGAGTATTATTTGAACGCGCTTTTGTAAGCGGACGTATTAAAAAAGCAACGCGGTTAAAAATTTCGAAAAAAGAAAAAAAATGTATTTTTAATAAAAAAATTATACACTCAAAAGAAGAAAGATTTAAATACAATAAACAAAAATTTAACGGTTAATTAAAAGTGTATTGAATATAAAAATTTATATTTGTTTAAAAATTATAAATAAAAAGTTTAAATAAATATTAAAGCGTATTCCATATTATAAAAATAAAACAATTTAACACAAAAGTTATACAAAAGTTATACAAATTGCGTTTATTTGTTTTAAAAATTTCCTAAGTACGTATGTAAAAAATTTTTGGAAAAATGTTTACTTAAAAATATTGTTTAATATTTACGCATTAAATCGGTGAATTAATTCAAAATCTGTGATAATAAAGGGTGCGCCAAATAACGTTTTTTTTTTTTGAACTCCCTGAACCAATTGAACTGTGTGCAAAATTCGTCTCAATGATGTCTTCGAAATGTTCCTATTGTTGAGAACGACGGTGAAATTGATGTTGATGGCGCTTCACGCACACTTTCTGCCACAAGCAGCAATATTCTCGGGTGTACGCACTGTTTTTGGCTTTTCACGCTTTGGCTTATCGATGAGGATGCCAGTTTCTTTTACTTTTTTCACAAGATAACGAACATACGGACCATATTCGTTCAGCGGAAGGATAAAACTAATTATCTATCAAATCAGACATTAGCTAAGTGTTACCATTCACGAAATAAGCACTAGTTGAAAAAACAAAAAAAACGTTAGATGGCGGACCACTTTATTTATAATTTACTAAACGGAAATTAAATAAAATTTTAAAATTTTACATTTAAGTCTAATAACAAGAAGTACAATAACACAGAGCTACAAAATTTAGCACTAAAATCCAAAATAAGAGTAGATTAGACTAGAAGTGGCACTATGCACCGCGACCAGAATTTGGTATTTTGTGCTGCCAACGAATAAACCCTATAGGTTGAGGCTTCCTACGAAGCCAACTATCCTACACACAAAAAAATATTTCTTAAATTCCGCCAAGTAAACATATTGTTGAATAAAAAAAACATAATCAATTACTTTTTAATTGAACTCAATTACTTTTTTAATTGACTCAATTAAAAGGTAATCAATATTTTAAATAATATTGATAACTTTAAATAAACAAAAAATATTGATTACTTTTCAATTTATTCAACAAAATGTGTACTTGGCGCAATTTTTTTTTTTCTGTGTACAAGGTAAACAATTACAAACGTCCGATGGCGTCACTATTCGACCACCAAAATAACGCACCCTCCTGCCGGAGAGCCTCGGACAATTGCAGAGAACATGCTCTGAGGTCTGGGGTTCCAATTCACAAAAACTGCACGTATCCGTAGAGGATCGTCCCATCCTGTACAATTGATACCTGAGGCCACAGTGTCCCGTGAGGTAACCCGTCACGGTCCTTAGTTCGCCCCTCGTCATAGACAAGAGTTTCCCGCGACCTCTTCCCAAAGGGTGATATAAACAGCCTCGCCTGAACGCTGCCCAGGCGATCTGGCCCAATAGGCCCCAAACTCCGACTCCCTCCATCTTCTGAGCCTCTCTCTGACATACCCATTGGGTACGCCACAGAATGGTTCAGGGCCAATGAATTGTCGACGAGCTCCTCAGTTGGCCAAACAGTCAGCCCGTTCGTTGCCCTCATGCCCCTCATGGCCAGGAACCCAGTCCAGTGTCAATGAGTTGTTAAGTCCGAGACGATTTAGAGAGTCGATACATTCCTTAACCAGACCCGACGACACATCTTGAGCCCTTAAGGCACCAAGTGCCGCCTGGCTGTCAGATAGAATGCAGATCGTGGACCCACGTGTCCTCCTCCGCAGACACTCTTCCACACAGATACAGATAGCGAAGACCTCCGCCTGAAAAACGGAGGGATATTTGCCCATGGGCAGAGCACGCTGAAATCCGGGTCCGACGACACCCGCCCCCGTATCCATGTTCGACTGTTTTGAGCCATCCGTGAACCAGACCTGTGCACCAACCTCCGGTACCCAAGATCCACTCAACCACGTGATCCTGTCGAAAATCACAACAAAAAATCTAATAACAAGAAGTAAAATAACACAGAGCTACAAAATTTTGCCCTAACTACATATGTAGTCATTTTAACTGTAACTTTTAGTCATTTCTACCTTCTTTATTTCCTGAGTGTATCTACAAACTGTACACAATATTTAAACAAAATTCGAGAATTTACAGAATAACACAAACACTTCCGATCTTTATTATTCCTCTCAGATACTAATATAATTGTGTTGTAGTAAGAGCGGTGCTCATACTCATCCACATTTATTTTATGATTGGGCTATAAAAAAATAATTTATTTTCTTATAAATTGGTTTATTTTAATTATTTTTTAACGATTTTAAAAACGCTTACAAAAGAAAACTATATGTATATTAGGTTGTCCCGTTGAACGCTTTTTTTTAAATTGTTTAAAAAAATACACTTAAGGTGTCAACCTGACAAAAGTTTTACAGCTACTACATGACAGTTGTTTGTGTAGTAATCCGCCGTTGTTTTTGTTTAGTTTTGTTTTTAACTACAATTACAGTTGTTTTTCTATGAAATAATACAAAACAACTATTGAGACAGTTACTTAAAAAAACTGAAGAAAAACTGAAGAAAAACTCGGCATTTTTGTAACAGTTGTTTGAAGCTGTTATTTTAGTATTTTAATAAACAACTACACTCAAATAAAAAAGTTACTAAAGTCAGCAAAAAATTTTGCTGAGTCAGCAAAATTTTAGTCAGGAGGGTGCTTGCAAAAAAATTGCTAATGTCAGCAAAATATTTTGCTGAAAATCAGAGAGCTGATTTTTAGCAACAAAATTAGTAGATTCAGCAAACGTTTTGCTAACACTTAGTAGATTAGAATTTAAAAAACCCTTGCTAAAACTTAATAAAATTTTTTCTGAATATTAGAAGACTGAAAAAAACTCAAAAAATTTGTAAAAAAATTATACTTTAGTTAATTTATTTTGCTGAAAATCAAAAAACATATTTTTGTGATTCTTTTTAAAATATTTTACAAAACGTTACAAATATAAAAATGTTCATACTCCCAAATTGACGATATGAATTAATGTAATATCTAAAAACAATAGAAATAATTATGTTATATAAACAAAATTATCTTTGAACTACTTACATGAATTATGGTCTAAATGATGCTATCTTTTAGAGGAACGCAAATGCCGCAGAGAAACGAAACAAAAAAATAACAAATTATAACATATACAACCCGTTTTTTTGCAATAAGAAAAAGGAATCATAAAAATCTACCTAAGATGCATGTCTTTGTCTTTCGCTTTAGTCTGCACACCTATTGCATATTTGTTTGCAATTTGACCACACAATATTATTAATATAGATAAACATTTAGTTTACAAAAATATACATTTAATCTTTAATTAATTTAAATATTTTATTTTGCCTTTTATTTAATTAATAGACAATTACTTTCACTAGCCGGTGACGACGCAAAATTTAAGTTGTTTTAATCCACAATTTTGTTTTATATATGAAAAACAGATACAAAAACCTTCCATGGTTGATTTTTTTATATTATGTCTTACTAGAGTTGTACTTTTTAGTGATATGCCGCGACATCTAATTCATTCTGAGTATATCTTTCAGTCTGGTTGTCGTTCACACTATTGATGTGCTAATCAACACAAGTTTTTTTAGCAAAATAAATTAGTAAAACATTAGTAAAATATTAGTAAAACATTAGTTCAAAACAGTTAAGTGCTGAATAAGAGTAACTAAAATGTTAGTCTAAAACATAATTTTAGCAAAAAATTTGCTGAAAAATAGTATACCTGATTTACAAGATGTTTTACTAACTTTTCTACTAACTTATTTTTTTGAGTGTACCAAAACAGTAATTTTGTGGTAAACATTTAAATTTTGTTACGTTATTTAAAAAAAAGAATATTATGTCAAGTTTTTAAAAATTTTCGTTTAGTTTATATTTGTTATTATTGATATGTTTATAGTTTGCATATAATAATTATGAAATTTCATTGTATCTCAACTGATAGAATTTTCCTTCATAGTATTCGTGAAACGATTTCATTAAAATCGATTCATTGGTTTAATGAAAAATTTCATTAAATGAATGAAAATTCATTAATATTGGTATTTTTTTTCATTAACATTTTTTATGATTTTTTTCATAATTTCATAAAAAAATTCATTAAATCAATGAAAAATTTTCAAAATTTTTTCAATAAAAATGTTTACTTGTAATAAGAAAAAAATTTTTTTTTGTTGTTCTATCATTTTGAAATAAAAAAAAACTGAAAAATTTCTTTTAAACAGAATTAACCAAAACTTTGATATAAATATTTTTTTTTTAAGTTTCCCTAGAGCTAACAGTTTTTGACGAATTTGAATAGTTGGTCAATAAATTCCAGAGAACAGATTTTCTAAGATTTTCTTGTAGTCTACAATAATGCAAGAAAATTTCGCGTTAAATACATAGGGGCATACCTAAAAAACTATTTTCTCAATTTGTGCGAAAACACAAAAAGTGGAATAGTCATGTTTTGAAAAGATGCTCCTCAATTTTACTACAAAAAGTGCACTATAATCGTCGATCGTTCTACAGAATTCCAAGCCAAATCGATAAAACTACATATTTTGTACCGACATATGAGAAAATATGTCATCTTTTAAGACAAATTATAAAAAATGTAAGGAAAAATTGAATGTAAAGAAAAACAGAAATAAATTAAAATTGGTTTTTTTTTTAGTTCAGCTTTTACAGGCACTAAACTGTTAATTATATTTATATTTTTCAATCATTAAAGTTCTTAATATACATAATTTAAAAAAAGTACAATAATTAAAATATTTCCCTATTGTGGATAAAAAAATTTTATTTTTAAAATTTGTAATTTTCGATCTGAAATCTAATCAGAACAGCCTGTGATGTTTACTTTCGAACTTTTCGAACTTTTTTTAAAAAAATATTTTATAGATCCTATAAAGACCAGACCTTATAAGTAATATCAACGAATGATAATTTCTCAATACCCATCAAATTAATGCTATGCTTAAATAATCATAAAAAGTGCAAATTATTAAATATCAACGAAAATATTTCATACAGACTATGAATTTTATTCATTAAACACATGAAACTTACTTTCATAGCGATTAGGATAGGATTAATGAAAAAAATTTCATATACTTCATGAAATTTTCATTGGGTCAATGAAACCATTCATTAAAATTGATTTAATGAAGCACCTTTCATTGACTCAATGAAACGTTTCTTTGGGGACTTTTTTTATGGAAAAATTCATTGGATTAATGAAGGAATTCATTAATAATACGCACAAATTTCTATCAGTGTCCAATGGATAATTGCAGGAAAAAAACAATTATTTTTATAATTTTTTTTAAATGCCGAAAAAATAACTGTTAACAATTTTTACAGTTGTTTCAAAATTTTTGTAGTTAATAATTGTTAGTTATTTTTACGACATTGTTAGTTATATTTACTACATTTGTTAGTTGTTTTGTTAACAGTTAAAAATAACTTAATTTTTAGTTATTTTAACGGTAATTACTTTTGTCGCCTTTTTAACAGAATTTTCAGTTGTTTTAACTGTCATTTTCAGTAAATTTTACTGTCAGGCTTTTTTGAGTGCACTTTTCTGTAACTTTTACTTACTTTTTTTATTTGAGTGTTATAACAAATGTACAATTCAATGCATTAAAAATCATTAGTATGCTGAAAATGATATTTTTTTTTATAATTACTATTTTTTTAATCATTAACAGATTTTTTTTTATCATTTCATTGTCATTACGTCAATATGTTTAGGTTCTCTTTTATTGTTTTTCTGTTTAATTTTATAAATATTTGTGGTTTAATAGAAACTGAATGATTATTTGAAGTTGGGTTATAATAATGAAACCTTAAGCGTAACGAAATAAATCAAATTCAGAGGTAATTAAAATTATTGGGAATATACAGTCACAGACTAAAGTGTTAATACACTATTCAAATTTAGTGTTTAAAAAATGTAAATAACTCACAAATATCGTAAGTATGTAGTTTTATTTATATATTTTATTTTTTATTTGTTTGTTTTTGATCGTTCCTGAAATATAATAAAACGATATGCGATATATGGCATTAGAAATCAGTTTATCTATACCACGGTCAGTGATTGCACAGAAAATTTCATATAGACGCAATCGAACAAATAAAAACATAACAAATATTACATTATTCAAAAAACAGGGTCACTGACGAAGTTTCAATACCAGAAACTGCGCACTCTGATTCAGAAAAAATTGAAAATTTGCAATGTAGTTATGATTTTTAGAAAATACACTCATTCTCCTCTACCACGCCCTTTCACGATATATTTATTATTTAAACCCTCACAATATTTTAACTTTAAATGATTATAGTTTATTAAAAAGTACTCAGTCAACTTTGTTTTTTAAGAAATAAATATTTAAACTACAAAAAAATATTTTATTTTACTTATTTTACCATTTATTAAAAAACAAACTACACATAAATACTGTTTTTCTGTACCAGTTATTATTTTCATTTAACATTTTCTTTTTACAAAAAATTTTTCATTTGAACCTAAAAGTTAATGATAGTAAAAAGAACAGAAAAACTGTTGTTTTTAATAATTTGGGAGTTAAGTTTTGATAGTTAAAATAAAATAAATTCGTTTATTTTACGGATTTGGGAGTTTTTTTTTAATGTTTGATTTTATTTTAATAGTAAAAATAAAAGAAATTCTTTTATTTTTACGAATTTTGAGGTAATTGTTAAAAATAAATGAAAAAACATTTGATTTAAAAGAAAAGTAGTATACCGGGTTTCAAATATATGTTTCGCAGTTTTTAGTGCCCGACCGAGTATTCGGCTTCGGAGTTCGGCCAAGTTCCAGAAATACACCTACAAGACGTATAAGCAAATAATCAAATTTAATGCGATATAATTTAAATAAACGTATACTTTTATATTTTGCAATTAATTTCGAGTGGTAAATAATCCTAAAAAGAGAATAACAGGTTCATCAATTTGGGATAGACATGATGCAGTACCAGACTTGGAAGTAGCAGAACCAAATGAAAATTTTATTGAAAAAGAAATTAAAATGTTTATTATGGAGCCTTTAAGTACCAGAAATATAAATATATTTGTGTATTGAAATTCAAGTCCATTTACAAATTTAAAAGCTGTATCCCCACCAACTAGTGTAGCTAGCGAACAGCTTTTTAGCGCTGCCGGGCAGCTGTATTCTGATAGACGAAGCAATTCACATGGTGTGAATGCGGAAAAATTGCTTTTCTGTCATTACAATATCAAACTTTTTAATTTTAAATACAGTTTACCCTCGGTTAACGAACGCCTCGCTTAACGAACATTTCGCACAACGAACACATTTAAAAACAAAAAAAAATGTTTCGCTTAACGAACAAAGTTTCGTATAACGACCAACGCAAAATGGGAAATACCAAATTGCGCGAAAACTTCTGTCGTTGTTCAGCTTTGGCATCACTTGTATTCATACAATTAAGAAGACGTATTGAGACATACAAACATATAGTACATGTTCATTATTTGATTTTGTTAAAAAAGGGGAACTACCGAATTGCGCATAAAACGTCTCTGTTTGTGTTTAACTTTAGCATCACTTGTGTTCATACGATTAACAAGACGTGTTGTTATTTTTTGTGAAAGTTTAACGTAACATTAAAAAGCATCACCCCAATCAGACAGTGGCTAAACGCGCAACAGATTTATTCAATGATAATGCTGTGTCGCATTTTCAACAAATTTTGAAGCGTCGCCAAAAACAAACGACTCTAGACAGTTTTTTGTTAAAGAAGAACTAGGTATGCGTCCAGGTATAATACAAAATTATTTTTTTTGTAATTTTTTCGTTTTTTTCCATTACAGATTGTCTCATTTCGTCCTATATTCAGTTCCTTAAAAATGTTGATAAATGTATGTTATATTACTTTCAATAAATATTGATGTTGAAATATGTTAGTGTGTACTTTTTCCGACTTGGAACGCATTCTTTTATTTGCACTGATATATATGGAAATAATGGTTTTGCTTAACGAACGTTTCGCATAACGACCACGCTTCTGGAACGAATTGTGTTCGTTAACCGAGGGCCCACTGTATTAAAGTTTAATTTTTTTTTTGACTATAATATATTTTCTTTGACTATAAAATATAGTACAAATATTTTATTCTTTTTTTGTACTTAAAATAGTACAACTATTTTCCAAATATGATTTTTTAAAAAAAATATACCTATGAATTTTTATTTTTGTTTATGTTTAATAACTTTTTGGTTTAAATTTATTGATCTAAAAAAACAATTTATATTTTTTTTTTTTTAAAACAAAAAGTTCGGCTACGGCCAAACATTGATATTATGGCCGAAGTTCGGCTTCGGCCGAAAAAAATGAGTTCGGTCGGACACTAGTAGTTTTAAAGTACATATTCCTTTGAGTTTAACGACAAAATATTGTAAGTGTATTTAAGCTTTAGTCTCTCACTGTATTTTAACACTTTTATTATCAAGAATATAAGATAAATTGAAATATATGTGATAAGCAGAACAAGTTCAAAGTGGCACAATAAAAGTTTTAAATGGCAGGCAAAATGGCACTAACAAATAGCAAACTAGGCACAAAGAAAGGCAAAAATGTCATGGATATTTCAAAATTGCTCAAATAACAGTTGATATTAGGTTTTTTGTGTAATATTTAAAAAAAAAAAAAATTGTAGCACAGTGTTATTATTCAAGAACAAAATTAACTTAAAACCGTTAAGAAATATTTATGGGCTTGGCGGGTAATTATTGATATTAGTTAGCATATTTTCTCACTTTAAACGTATGATCAATATTTCATTGTTTAAATTAAAATAACTCATACTCATTACGATTTGTAAAACTAAAGTTTATTTCATTTATAGTAATTAAATGTGCTAAAGTCCCCAAAACTTATTTAACAAATTGTGAAAAGCAATCTGATGTAGGCGTGTCCCTATCCGGATTTCATTCCTGCCTAAGGAAATCTTCAGGGGACTTTGTTATTATAATTTCTAGAGATATTTGTTATGTTAAATCACAAACTCAATGAGAATTTCTTGTCCTCGTCTAGGAGCGAGATTCACATAACTACTACACCTGACTTACAATTTACCCTGTAATCCCCATCTAAAGTTATTCTAATTTAATTATCCCTAAAATCGAAATTCATTATTCACCAAATTACATGTCTTAACTTATTAACAAACTACTTCATTTTTATTCACAGTGTCAAAAATCTTGACAACTTCGACATTAACATTGTTTACCTATTTGGTAGCACATCAAATAAATAAAATTGAAATTTTAAAATTTAACATGTTGGTCTCACTTAAATGTCAATACCTGACATTTTGCAAATTTTAAACAATTATCCATTGTATTAAAATTGTATGTTAAATAATATTTATTTTAAATTTTGTATGTAGGTGCTGTAATTGATATACAAACTCAGAAAAAAAAATCTGTAGGAAGAATCTACTAAAAATGACAGTTAAAACAAAGGTCAATGCCGTTTAAAAGGCCACTAATGTAATTACTTTTAAAATAACGAAACGTAGATATTTTAACAACTAGCAAATGCAGTAAAAATAACTAACAATGTAGTTAAAATAAATGAAAATTTTTCTATACAAATTTTTAAACTACTGTATTAGTTGGCCAAAAAAAACTACAGTTTTTAACAGTTATTTTTTCGGTTTTTTTCAGTGTATATTTAAATTAAAAACATTTTTTTTTTCGATTACAACAAAAAAATATATTTTCTACATCCTAACTAAAATGTAAAGTCAAAATTTCAAACGGTACTGCAGTTATTACGTTTTTAAGGCTTGGAGTATTTATAAGTATTTTATAATTTGTATGTGCTAATTATGAATATTTTAATAATCGCAAATGTAAACTAAAAAAGAGTTTTTAAAAACTCAACGAAATATAGTATTTTTTAAATATAAATAACGAAAATTTACAGTTAACTGCGAAAATACAGTTTTGGTAGTTGTTTATTATAATACTAATACATATAACCGCGTTAAACAACTTATGAAAATTGTGCGCCCGGTATGCTAGTTGGTAGCGTGCTGGCTTATCTGTGCGGGGGTCGTGGGTTCGATTCCCACAAGAGGCACTGGTCTCTTTTCGCTACAACGCCATAGCCAGTCTTTTATCCGTGATTTTGAAGCTAAATGATTTAAATTATTAAAAAAATAATGATTTTGGATTTGCCTTTGTAAAATATATAAAAAAAAATCCATTCGAATTTCATTATTTTTTAATTAAAATTAAATAAACCGTTCAAAATAATGGAGTTTATATGTAGTTGATCATTAAATGAGTAAATGAAGAATTTTTATTCGATTTGAGATAATTTTATCACATTTCCTTAGATGTTTTAAACAAAAAGAAACTTGATCAAATTTTGTCAGTAAATTTTAGAGAAATAAATTAAAAAATTTTTAAAATTCTATCGTCATTTTCCATACAATCAATTTTGTGAAATCGTCAATCGTCATTTTATCATATTTCACTTCAAAAATCGTCAAATGGAGACAAATCGTCAAAGTTGGCAGCGCTGGCCATAGTAGCTAGTGTTCGGTTAGGGAATAGTATATAATTTGTAATTATATGATTATTAATAATAAAAAAAAACAAACTTATGAAAATACTGTTCTTTTCTTTGGCTGTTTTTTAAATTAATGTCATAATAGTTATTTTGTGTTATATCATAGAAAATTAACTGTAATCTCAGTTAAAATTCTCAACTGCTGATTATTACACAAATCACTGTTATGTACTAACTGTTAAATTTTTTTGAGTGTATAAATAATACATTTTAGGCGAGTACTCGTATGTTTTATTTGAATTTTAAATATTTAGATAAGAATTTTAAACAAAAAATTAAACAACAAATAAATGTAGGTGGAGTCACTGAATAGTATGCATATGCAAAGGAAAAGTATAGATTACAAAACACTAATTCTACACCCAAAATATATTGAGCTAATAAAATTAATTATCGTCATAACGTTATACACTTGGAAAATAATAGCTATTCAAAATGTTTATAAAATAATTGATTATCTTACTATAACCAACACTACACAGAAAAAAAACTAAAAACGGGTTTCAATTAAAAATTTTATTGAATCAACTAATATTTTAATTGATTTTGCACCTACCACTGAAATGATAGTATTAACAAAAAAAAAATTTGCAGACAGTTTATTAAAACTCTTTCAATTAAAATAATAACAATATCAATTAAAAGAGTTATTGTTTTCTTTACAACCTTAATTAAAAAGTTTAGCTAAATTGATTAAAACTTTAATTGAAACTTGAGAAAAAAACAATGGTAGTTTTAATTGAAAACTCGTATTTTTTTTATTTTTGTTATATGCCACCCCATTTAATAAAAAAGAAATGTAGGTTTGTAAATTAAATTGACATTTTATTTATAATAAAATTAAAGCTTTTTAATATAAAAATGTATTATAAGAAAACAAATAAAAGTAAAGACAAAATTTTTGTTTTGCTTGTCTTGTCTTGAACTTTTTCTTGTAATTGAATTGCTTTCTTAAAAAAAATCACACACAACTTTAAAATGATAGTTTAATGACACTAATACTTATAGAAAATTTAATTATTTACAAAAATAATAGTTTTTTTTTGTCCTTTTTCGATAAGGTTTATTTAAAACCACATGTGTGGTAATAAACCACAGATAAAACACGATATATATACATATCTCAACAAAAAGAGTGTTACAAAATCTAGTGAAATAACTACGATTTTGCGTGTATTTGAAATCGGTAAACTATTCAACTTATTAAAAGTTTATCATTTGCGTTTTCTTTTCTTTTTATTTACAAATTAAATAATATATTGATATAATTAAACCTTTGTTTGATTATTTAATCTAAATAAAATAAAAAAAAATAGTTTGCCAAATTTTTAAAAATTTGTTTACATGTTGTCAACACTGTATATTAGAAAATTCAATAAATTTTTTAATTGAATCAATTAAAAAAATTGTTTTAAATTGCCATTGATATTCAAACAATCGATTAATTAGATATTTTTGGCCCATAATTTTTTCTGTGTAGCATTTATGATTTTGTTATTTTAATTATATAGTTATTAAAACAAAATTGATTTGAAGAATATATCAGGTTTTATTGTTTAATTTATTGAAGCGTTAAAACGTGATAAAATGTTATTTGATATGATTAATAATATTATATATAAACCACAAAATATTAATTTTTAATTTATACATATGTAAATTAATATTTTACTTTTAATAAACAAAATATATTGTTAACCAATTAATTTTTCAAGTACACTAATTTTTTGGCTTTACATTGATCATTGTGGTTGTTTTAAAACTGCAATAGAAATTTAATTTAAATTTTTATTTAAAAAATTTTCTTACCCAGCTGAAAAAGTTCATATAAGATCATATATTTTCATATATGGTTTCATGTATAATGATATATGGTTTCATGTATGGGCATATATGAACATATAGATGTAATGTATGGAAGCATATATGGGTAAATACATTCACAAAGCAAAAGTTCATATATGGATATGTATGACACCATATATGATAATATATTACATTTATCGGTTCATATATTTCTTCATATAGGCCATATATTTCCATATATGAATTCATATATTATTCCATATATGGGCAATATGTTTTAATTTTTGATCAGATATGACCATATATGAGTACGAAATTGCTTTTATTTTTAACCCCTTCTCTCTGCTTTACGAATTCCTGACAATAATATGTAAAAGAAAATAGATTTTAAAGTTTGAATAATTTATAAAGACGAGAATGAGTTATAATCCGAATCTGAAAAAATATCAGTCGCATTTTATGTGCTTAATTCTGAATCGGGATTATCCAGATTTTCAACATATTATAAATTTTGGAGCTTTTCGATAGCAATAAATTTTCGGAGCCAGCAATAGGATTTCAAAATTCGAATCGAAGTCTAAAATGTATTTATTTGTTGTGCCAAAACTGATTTTTTTAATAATTCAAAGAACTATCAATTTTTGTAGTAATATTTGAGCGATTCAAACTAAGAAATTACGAATTTTTTAAAATCCGCATTTCAGTCAATAAATCCCGCTTTTTATGTATGATTTTGAGTTTAGAAAACATTTTTTTTTGTAATTTACTGTGGTACATCAGACGTATGATAAACATTACAATTTATTACACCGTCCGACGCAAGTTTGCACCCGTTAGTAAATCTAACGTGTCCTGAAAGAAGATCTAAAAATAAAAATACCCGTAAACAAAAAAAATTGACAGTTACTACTCGTTACACACTCAAAAAGTTCTATAGTAGAATCGACTGAAAATTCAGTTCAAAAGGCGACAAAGGCAATTTCCATTAAAACAACTAAAAATTTAGTAATTTTTAACTATTGAATACAGCTAACTAATGCAGTAAAAGCAATGTTGAAAATTTTTTTTAATTTTTTAAACAACTAAAAAAATTGGCAAAAACTAATGTTTGTTAACAGTTATTTTTTTTTGGTACATTCCATATCGCTGTTAGGTGAAAGGTTGTATAGAAGTTTACAAGTAAAAAAACATTTCCCGATTTTTCAACTTTCGCAGTTTTTTCCATAGGATTTTGTGCCGTTCTATAGAATTGAGTTTTGAGAACAGTACACTCAGAATTCTATGTAGGTAAAGACCACTGCAAATGTAGTTGAAAACAAATGAAATTTCATTTAAATAAAGGACGACTTACATTACAGTAAATTCAACTAACATTGTCATTTGTTTTTTAATGTTCAAAAAATGACTAACAATTGTAGTAAAAATGAACCACATGGTAGTAAAAAATAAACAAACATTTATTTATTTTTTATTTTTTTAAATAACAAAAAACAACTGTAAAAAATGAATGTAAAATCATAAAACAGTCATTTGATTGTGAGTTGTTTTTTTAAATGAACTACACGGTTAGTCAAAAATTTAATTTGTTCTACAAATGACTGCCATTTACATTAAAAATAAAGAAACTGTATTACAACCCAAACAACTACATATTTTTAAAGCAGAAGTTCCCTGAGTGTATTTAAAAATTATGTATTTTTATACAGTTTAAGGAATTGGCGTAAATTTTTTGAAAATGTATGTAGGTTTTTTGCGTCTGACTTTCACGATTATATTTGAAATTGGTTAGCGCAAACTCAGTTTCGTAGTAACCAGCACCCTCCAAGTCAAAATGTTATGAACTTTTTAAAATTTAGCGAAATTTAATTATTTTTTCGAATTTTTTTTTAACATGACTTGAGAACGTAGATAGTGAATTTTCAAGACGGACTAAATTTATAAATTGCAAAAAAAAAAATTTTTTTTTCATTTATTGTTTTTAGTTGGCCAATTTCTGTTGATTTATTTTTGTTTTGTACATAAGCTAATACAGCCTGAATTATTTTGTGTAAATAAAACAAATTGATGATGAGAGCAAGATTATTTATGTTCAAGATCATTCGTTTTTTGTTAAACAAAAAACAGCGTAATGTTTGTTTATTAATTAAAAAATTATTTCATCCGCTATTTTAATGCAGACTTTATCTACTGACAGGTCCTAACACGTTATATTTCGCGTCACCGAAAATCTTCAGAGGACCAATGTAGAAGGGGTAGAAAATTTACCCAAATTATAATTTTTGAAGGAAAAAGATCCACGCTTTATCCGCATTGTTTTATTTACCCGATGAGAAGTAGATCTTTTTCCTTAAAAAATTATATTTTGGGTAAATTTTCTACACCTTCTACATTGGTCCTCTGAAGATTTTCGGTGACGCGGAATGAAACATGTAAGGACCTGTCAGTAGATAGTCTGCATTAAATTAGCGGATGCACGGTTTTTTGTTTAACAAAAAACAAATGATCTTGAACTTGAACTTGAAAGTTCAAAAAAAAAACCCTCAAAATTTAAAAAAAAATCGCCAAAAATTAAAATAGTCAAAAATTTCAACAAAACACCAAATTAAAAAAACGCCAATATTAAAAAAAATCACCTAAATAAAATTTAAAATGTCCATATCTCGATTTTTTTTTTTCAATTTTAAGTTTTGACTTTTTTCACTTTGTTGTTATAAAAACTGGGAAATTTTGTGTACACCAAATTAATGTTTAATTAAACATTTAATAGATATTTTTAAAGTTTTAAATCAGACAAAGTTTAATAGACATTTTATCGATAATAATCTTTTCAGACCTCATTAGGAAACATTCCCTTACTTTTTCTGCTTTTTTTAACATGTTTATTTATACACTGAAATAAAAAAGTTAGTAAAGTCAGCAAAAAATGTTGCTGAGTCAGCTAAATTTTAGTCCGGAGGGTGCTTGCAAAAAAATTGCTAATGTCAGCAAAATCAAAGAAAATTAGTGATTCAGCAAAAGTTTTGCTAAAACTTAGTGGATTTTGAAATTAAAACAACCCTTGCTAAAAATTAATAAAATTTTTTGCTGAATATTGGTAGACTGAAAAATCAAAAAAATTGTAGAAAAAATTTTACTTTAGTTAATTTATTTTGCTGAAAATCATAAAACATATTTTTGTGATTCTTTTTAAAATAATTTATCTTTCAACTACTTACATCATTGGTTGTCTAAATGATGCTATATTTTAAAGGAACGCTAATGCAGAAGAGAATTACAGAGACGAAACGAAAAAATAACAAAATGCAACATATACAACCCTTTTTGCAATAAGAAAAGGAAACATAAAAATTTACCTATGATGTAAGTCTTTCGCTTTAGTCTGTCTACCTGCTATATATTTGTTATCAACTTGACCACTTAATTTGACTCAAATACACGTTTAATCTTTTTTAAATTTATATATTTTATTTTGTCTTTTATTTAATTAATAGCCAATTACTTTCACAAGCCGGTGAAAGCGCAAAATTTAAGTTGTTTCAATCCACAATATTGTTTTATGTATGAAAAACAGATACAAAACCTTCCATGGTAGATTTTTTTTATGTGTCTTACTAGAGTTGTACTTTTTAGTATAATTTTCCTCGTCACTACTACATATTGACATCTAATTCATTCTGCGTATAACTATTAATCTGGTTGTCGTTCACACTATTGATGTGCTAATCAGCACAATTTTTTTAGCAAAATAAATTAGTAAAACATTAGTTCAAAACAGTTAAGTGCTGACTAAGTATAACTAAAATTTTAGTTTAAAACATAATTTAGCAAAAAATTTGCTGAAAATAGTTATACCTGATTTACAAAATGTTTTACTAACTTTTCTACTAACTTATTTTTTTGAGTGTAGCATAGGAGAAAAAGTGTTAGAAGAACTAATCCAAAAATAAATCTTTCTTGTTGCAAGTTGCATTTTTTTTTTTTGTAACATCATTTCCTCACGTGTGATTTGTTTTTCAAAATGATGTTTGTATGACAAGTCTTGCAACTAGGGCTAGGAAGTTTATGTAAATACATGTTTGCTATCGTTAGTTGAAGAACAAGGCTAACCAAATATTTTTGCCAAGCAACAAATTAACATGGATTTGTTAACTCATATTTTTGCATATTTTGCAATAAATTCACTTTTTTGCTGCATATTTTGCTATAAATGCATATTTTATATATTTTGCATTAAAATGCATGTTTTTAAGAAAGTTTTTTTATGTTTATTAAAAATTAATCTTACACAATTTATAAACAAAAAGTTTTTTAAATTTATGCATATTATTTTTTTTTTATCACGAAAAGAAAAATAATAGAAAAATGAAAATACTAACTTTCTTACGTTATTCGCAAATTTGAATTTTTGAACCACTTTTTGAAACAAAAATTACTAAAATTGTGAAAATAATATTAAAATCGTTAAAAAAAAAATCAACAATAAATCCATTTTTTACATTTTAAGTACACTCAAAAAATAAGTTAGTAGAAAAGTTAGTTAAAACATCTTGTAAATCAGGTATACTATTGTTCAGTAAATTTTTTGCTAAAATTATGTTTTAAACTAAAGTTTTAGTTATACTTATTCAGCACTTAACTGTTTGAACTAATGTCTTACTAATATTTTACTAAGGTCGCGCCGAAAGCCATAGTAGCTAGTGCTCGGTTAGGGTAATAGTATATAATTTGTAATTATATGATTATTAATTAATAAAATAAAAAAAATATTTTACTAAGGTTTTACTAAATTACTTTGCTAAAAAAATTGTGTTGATTAGCAGCACATCAATAGTGTGAACGACAACCAGACTGATAGATATACGCAGAATGAATTAGATGTCGCGTCATGTCTAGATACAGTAGTAACAAGGAAATGATACTAAAAAGTACAGCTCTAGTAAGACATAATTTAAAAAAATCAACCATGGAAGATTTTTGTATCTGCTTTTCATACATAAAACAAAATTATGGATTAAAACAACTTAATATATTAAATAAATAAAAGATAAAATAAAATATTTAAATTTAATAAAGATTAAATGTATATTTGTAAACTAAATGTTTATATATATTAATAATCTTGTGTGGTCAAATTGCAAACAAATATGCAATAAGTAGACAGACTAAAGCGAAAAACATACATTTTAGGTATATTTTTCTGTTTCCTTTTTCTTATTTCAAAAAAGGGCTGTACAGTAGAATCTCACAAATTAGAACTCCCACAAATTAGAACCGTCCAGAAATTAGAACCTGCCATTTCAATGTATTGTACGCTCTGAAATAAGAACCACAGGTTCTAATCTCTGGAAGTTGTTTTTATTTTGTTTTGTATTTTCACTACAAATTAAAGTTTTTAAAGTTTTTCTATGAATTTAATATGTTCAATTAATTAAATATTATTAAACAAAAATTGTTTTGTGTTAAAATAAAGCTTACACAACTAGTTTTATTATAATTTTCTGTAAAAAAAGGGCCAGAAATTAGAACTTTTCAGAAATTAGAACTGCCCGATGTACAAAGTGGTTCTAATTTCTGAGATTCTACAGTATATGTTATATTTTGTTAGTTTTTCGTTTCGTTTCTATAATTCTCTGTGGCATTTGCGTTCCTTTAAAAGATAGCATCATTTAGACAATAATTGATGTAAGTAGTTCAAAGATAATTTCGTTTATGTTAAAAATAATTATTTCTATTGTTTTTAGATATTACATTAATTCATATCGTCAATTTGGCAGTAAGAACATTTTTATATTTTGTAACGTATTGTAAATTATTTTAAACAGAATCACAAAAATATGTTTTATGATTTTCAGCAAATAAATTAACTAAAGTATAATTTTTCAATTTTTCATTTTTTGAGTTGTTTTCAGTCTACTAATATTCAGCAAAAATTTTATTAATTTTTAGCATTAGTTTTTTAATTTCTAATCTACAAAGTGTTAGCAAAACTCTTGCTGAATCTACTAATTTTGTTGCTAAAAATCAGCTCTCTGATGTTCAGCAAAAGATTTTGCTGACATTAGCAATTTTTTTGCAAGCACCCTTCTGACTAAAATTTTGCTGACTCAGCAAAATTTTTTGCTGACTTTACTAACTTTTTTATTTGAGTGTACATATTTTACGATTTCAAATATATATTTTATAAAACACGTATATAAATGCATTAACTTCCGAGCCCTACTTATAACACAACATCTTCCACCTTGACAAATAATAAAAACGAAAGCAAGTCTACTACATATTCCCAATAGACTTATAAACAATTGTATGTTGTATATCATTAATTAGAGGACATTTATTGTTATTATTAACATAACACAAAAACATTTAATTTGCAATTTATTCGTTCGTTATTCGAATAACATTTTTCAAAGTCTTACTTATAAAGTTATCAATGACTTTAAAAAAATGTACAGAATACGAGTCAGTAAGCTGATTATGTATGTACAATAGGGTTATAACTTTGTTCTTGCAAAAAAAAAAAAAAAAAAAAAATACAGGGCATCACTTAATGGTACTGATAACACTATGCGACAGTCAAAATCGGGAAGGGTTCAAACTACCGGGGAAAGTTATATCGGTAAAAAAAAGAAGTTATACGTGTCCCGGCGTTTCGCTGGGTCACGTCTAGGAATCGAGATATATCGATTTGAAGTTAGTAACTATCATATAGGGGAAATTGTCACCTTTGGTGGTCTTTTTTTTACATAACTCGAGAACCACTAGTCCGATTTAAAAAAATTAGGAATTACAATTCCTTTAATCTGTTCATACAACGTTTCGCTACATAAGCAACAGTTATAAATTCGCAGTTATAAATAAATGTATGAAGAAAAAAACTATTTTTTGCCTAAAAAATTTAATTTTTTTATTTTTAATTCATAAAAAATCCAAAACGGTAAAAAAAGTGTCAAGTCCTATTACTTTCACGTAAAGTCACATAACCTTTAAACAAAATGAGACATAGATCATGAAAATCGATGGACGCGTTTCGGTTTTATTCACAATTAAGTGAAGGTATGAATTTCAAAAATTTGCTCGAGATATGCTCAAAATTCATACCTTCACTTAATTGTGAATAAAACCGAAACGCGTCCATCGATTTTCAAGATCTATGTCTCATGTCGCCGGACACGTATAACTTCTTTTTTACCGATATAACTTTCCCCGTTAGTTTGAACCCTTCCCGATCACTGACCCCTACCATTTGTCTCACAGTGTAATAAATATCGTTTTTTGAAGTCAATTTGGAACAAAAATCAAAACTTTATTGCATTTGGTGCGTTAACTTTTTTACCGACCTTGAAAAATTAAGATTTTTGATATTTGCAAAAACTACAAAATGTTATAACCCTAATGTACAAACAAACATACAACATTGATGTGAGTTGTTTGATAAACATTCCACGTACGTCCTCTAGTTACTAAATTAACAACTGCCTAGAAGTTGTGACTGGACATAAATTAACGCCAAATGGTGATACATAAGAGCCACACATTTTTTTTTTTTATATTTCGTTAGTTAGTTCATAGTAAGTAGTTTTTCATTTGACCAGCCAAATGGAGCAACAAGCTGCGATATGAAAACTAACCGCTATTCCGTGTGACTACGAAAATAGTTTTTCTTTTTTTTTCTTAAATGATTTCAATGAGTTTATTACCACTTTAATGAAAGAAATAAATAGACGTAATAAATTTTGTTTAAAGACATTCAAATGTACATAAATCTTAAAAAAAAAATAACATTTTGGAACAAGTATTTATCAAAATTCTAAATACCGCCTATATTTTCTAAGTGTGAAGTTTTTTTATTGCTAACTTAAACAAAAAATTTGTCTAGATACACATTTATATCATTACATATAATTCCAATGATTTTCATTGGTCAAACGCTATTGTAATTGTAGATAATAGTAATGACGTCCGATCGACTATTTTATAAATAACTAACTTTAAACAAACAATAAAGTTAACACAACTGGCTTTAAATTGATGTTGCCAGAATGTATTGATTAACGGCATTTCTGAACGTTTTGAAAAATTTTAAAATTTTTTTTTTGGAAAACAGATCTTGTACTAAATATAATTGATTTTTAATTTATGCCAAGACAAAAACTTAAAGAGAATTAAAGATTTGCTAATGATGATTTAGAAATTTCTTATAAATCTTTTTCCGAAATCAGATTTTGATAAAAAAATCAGAATTTAAAACGTTCCATATTAGGGAATTTACTAGTGTCCGACAGAAGTCACTTTTTTTGGCCGAAGCCGTAGCCGAACTTTGGCCAAATTTTTAATATTCGGCCGAAGCCGAAATTTTTAATTTTTTTTTAGTTTGAATAAAATTTAAATTTTCGTTGATTTTGACTACAAAAAGCATCATTAAAGTATATTAAAAAATATTCAAACATCAATAAATTTGTAAAAAAGCAAATTTAGAATATTTTTTGCAAAAATATTATAAAGTCAGTTCAATTATTTTATTGAAGTTTTCAACAAAAATATGGAAATACCTGAACTTTATTATTTTAACTAAAGTATATGAGGAATTTAATTGAAAATTTAGTTTTTTACGTGAAATAAATTTGAAAATTTTGTTTTTTACGTGAAATAAATCAAAAATGAACTGTTCTTCTTCAAATATACGGTATTCGGCCAAGTTTGGCCAAAATTTGGCCGAACATCACTTTTTGGCCGAACTCCGAAGCCGAACGTTCGGTCGGACACTAGAATTTACACAGAATCTACATCTATCTACAAAAAACTTATTCTGCTTGTGTTAACATAACACAACATATTTTTAAAGTTTTTTCAACTATGGGTCTTTTTGACACCAAGATCATCTAAGGGTTAATTTAGTCCAAATTATATATTAAATGATTAAAGTACTGTAAAAAAAAAGAATTTAAATTTTTTTTGTTCAAATATGTATAAATTCTCGCAGTAACTTCTTTGACCTTAATGCGGCTTGGCATGGGTTAACGTTGTTTAATATGTCCAAAACTTTTGGCACAGAATCTTCAAATATTGTGTTATTATATTTTACATCACGTTTATTAAAATTCAAAAGTAGTAAAAAAATCTTCAACGTTTTTTGTAAATTGAAATATATAAGTGTGGGGTCTCTTGGGGCCTCTGGTCCACATGGGTTAATGATGTCCAAAATTTTTGTATTTTCAACCTTCAGTCATGATGATAAACAAAAACAACAAACGCTACAAAAGTAGCTAATTTTCGATTTAAAATATTTATGACAACAAATAAGGCAAAAGTTCCCAAAAAACACAATTTCCTCGAAATTTGCAAAAATTAAATCGTTGCCCTACCCAAGTGTGCCAGGGGATATTTTTAAAAAAATTTATTTTCGATCTCTAACATGTTTTAAACAAGTCCACTGGAGTCCAAATCACAATTTATGCGATTTTGTTGAAGAAGTCTTTTTAAAATTTGAAATTGGAAAACACCCCAAAAATTTTGTCCGTTTTTGACATCACATTAGGACAGGTTAACGCCATCCAAAAAAAAAACTTCTTCTACATCTCACAAATTTGAGTCTTTTAAGTAAAAAAAAATATATTTCAGTAATCAATTTAAAAAATTTTTAAAATGTGTGCTCGAATTTCTCGGTCAAGTAATAATTGCCACCTTAGTGGTCTGGGGCATTATTTATTGCTGGGCTAGTTTTTAACCGCTTTTGTGTTTTTATACCTTTTTGAAAACATAATTATATCTTCATTTCGATTAATTTACCTTCTTGAGTCAAAAACTTTTACGACATTTAAAAAATTTTACAAAAACTAAAAACAAGTGACTTTTTCGCCTTGTATTCCGTTTTTTTAAACTTTAGGGCTGAATGGGGTCGGGGAAGGCATAGTCCGATTGAGTTAAAACTTTTGCAATAGCATTTTTACACTAAATGACACAATCCTAGACCTGAGCACCTTTAAATTTCAAAAAAAAAATTTGCCCATATACACTAAAACCACTCTAAGGGACATATATGATTGCGTATGTGGACAAATATGGAAATATATGTGTGATATATAGGCATATATGGAAGTAAATGAGATTACATATATTCAAAACTGACATATATATATCATATATGGAAGTATATGTGATTTCAGATTTGCAAAAGATGCTCATATATGGAAGTATATGCTACTCCATATTCGCAAAAGAGGGCCATATATGAGCAAAACGGAAGTATATGGAATGCCATATGTGCAAAATGGACTCATATATATAACATATAAGAAAGTATATGCGAGGCCATATAGCCAAAGAGTAATATATAAACTCTAGTCGGTAATATTTTGAACGCCCTACTTTTGTCTGATTGTAATTTGTTCAGATTTAGTTTTCCCGGTTTTCTTGTTTAGTTCCCGTTGAAAATAAATCTATAAACTGGCAGAACATATTTGATGAAAATTTATTTCATCATTTGAAAATTGTGCACACGAGCAGATCGTATGTATTGTACATTCATATCAATGTATACATGCAGACATTTGTAAACTTTTACAAACATTAAACTATTGGTTTTAAAGTGTTACCAATTCGAATTCGAAACGTTCAACTAAACAGTAGAGAAAATGTATTAAAAGTTTTTTTTTTGTTTTAATTAAAGTAATATATTAAAATGTTAGTTTAAAGTCAAAAAGAAAACTAGAACAGAGGACTGTTAATCTGAAGGCCAGGGTTCAAATATTTCACCAAAAACTTTATTTTTCTGCAAGGCTACTCCCAGCAAAAATGTTACTGACTTTTTTTAGAGAGTATTATTCAAAATGATTAATTCACTCTTTTATAGATCTGCCATTAATAGACAACATGTTTGGCATAATATGCTTTTATGATATGTGCGTTTGTATCTTATCGAACACAAAAAAAAAACTCGAATCAAAAATTGTTATTTATGGCAACCTTTTTTTGGATTTGTGCGCACTTGTAGCTTAATAATGCCCTATAGTAGTTGCCAACCCGTACACATCGAAGTGCTCTTATAAAGCTGTTTAAAGGCTATTTTTTCTTGACAATATACAATATTACTGTCAATATTGTACAATATTATTGATTTTTTTTACACAAAGCAAGACATACTTAAGTTATAACTATAGCTATGTACAGACGGTTGTCAGATCTTACAATATTGTAAGATCTGGCAATGTGCTGGCAATGTACTGACAATGAAACATGTTTAGCAAAAGGTAAATTGTCAGTTCAGACGATTGTAAGAAAACCTTTAAATTTCATTGACAGACAATTGTCAAACAATAAATTTTTCTGACAACGAAAATTGTCAGTTCACACGGTTGTCAGATTCTTTTATGGCAAAAATTGCCAGATCTGTTGTTAGACATTGCCAGAACTAATTAATTGATGATTTCATTACAATTTCATTGATGTCAATTGTAATAAAATTATTTTCATTACCAGTTGTTTAATTAATGATAATGAATTTCATTGATTTGATTTGATTGACTAATGGTAATGATTTAAAATTTCATTACCATTAGTAATGAATTAATTAAAGGAAGAGAATTGCAATTGACTGAATGCAAATATCCTAGGTTTAGGAAATATTCCGAAAGATTAATTTTTTTATGAAAAAACAATTATTTTTTTACCCAAAAAGTACGTGAAAATAAAAATTTAATCACTCAGATAATGGATTGGAACATTGGTCCAAAATGGAACGATATGGAATGAAACGGGAAACGATTGGAATCGGAGCACTGTACACAATTGTGTTGTCGTACGTGAAAATAAAAATTTAATCATTCCGATAACAGAATGGAACATTGGTTCTAAATATAATGATATGAAACGGGGAATGATTGGAATCGGAACACTGTACACATTTGTGTTGTCGAGAGTGTTTTTGTTAAGGCTTGCAAAAATTTTGTCCGTTTTGCGATATCATGCTTAGTTTTCGAGATACAAGCCATTTTACAAAATGGCGATATTTTAAAATGTCCAGTATCTCCAAAACTAAGCGAGATAGACCAAACGGACCAACGGAGTATTAATATACCCTTATGACATAAATAGGCCAGGTCTGAGAGAGATCCCGAGTGATCAATTTTTTAAAAAACATTTAGTTTTTTCGATTAAATAAATCTATGTTTTTTTTTTCAATCTCAACGCTCGACAAATATTTTTTCGTTTATTTTATTTGACACTATTTAAGAGCTGTTTGAACAAACAAAAACCATCAAAAATTTGATCATAGTTTGAAACATAAAATAAAATAATTTTTTATTTGACACAATTGGAAGCAAACATGTAAACAAATATTTTGTTCAAATATTTGATTAATGTGAACGTACCTTAAGTAACATAACCTTCGAGTCAAAAGAAAAAATTTTATAAACTTTTTCAAATATTTGCAAAATTTAATTATTTTTTCCGCATTTTTTTTTATAAAAAAATCATGGCTGAAGAATATAGTTAGGTATATAGGTATATAGTTAGTTATATTTTTTTTTTCATTTATAGTTTTTCCCAACATATTTCGCTTTGTGACAACAACAACAATTCCGACAAAACGTACATCAAATAAAATATTTTACTGAGCTTAATACTAAAATGGAAAAGGCATCATCAAATTTTAAGGACTTTAATTTTATGGAGCAGACAAAATTTTCATAACCTCAAAAATCATCAACGTATAAAATTTAAAAATATATAATATGTATAATAATAAACCAGCAACAAATGCGTGTTTTCCAAAATAATCAAGGTTTCTTTTAAAGTTCTCTAATATACTAAAAAAAATGTTTGAATGTTATTTCATATTTTTTGGCGGTCTAATATATATTTTGAAATGTGATAAATACAATGAGATCTATAAATAGATGCAACTAAATCCAAGCAAAAACTGCAATTTTAATATTTTTAATTTGCTTGAAACTTAAAACCACCATAATTTTTGCGCCGTTAAAGATAAATGATTAACACGAATGGATTTAGCATGCCAAAACATCGGCTAACACATACACAAAATGTTATCCATGTCATAAAATAAAATTTTTTGAAAATATTTTGCTTCAGTATCGAAAATATTTGAAATTCGTCAAACACACTTTTCTAAAATAGATTAAAATAGTGTACCATAGGGTATCTTATGATCGAGTCTACCATCTTTTTAAAATTTGCTACTTGTTTTTTTCTCAAACACAAAAAAAATATAAAACATAATGTCCGACTATTTTAGGTTTAATGTGCAACATGTTTTGATTGATTAAACATTACTTCAAAACATATCTAGTAAATATTTATTGTTACATACGTGTCTACAAATATCTTAAAATAAATTAATATTTTCTTAATTTTATTAAAGCAAATATGCCCAAACATATTAAAAGTAAAATAAAACCCAATGAACCAAATAAAACTAACGATCTCGATTGTGCCGCCAAAATTGTATTAGATGTGGAATTATCTCCGGTCATAACTTCTTCTCCAGGCATTATAACTTTAAATGATATTTTAGAGATTTCCGATATTTCCGTAGAATTATGAAGATTTTCTAGCATATCCCGTTTGCGTCGTTTTAAATTACTGCTATCAAAGTTACATTGTTCCGTATAAACTTGACAATCTTGAGATTCTAAACAACCCGTAATACGCATAGACATAATCAATTCATCACCACTTCTCATACCTTGAAACATAACAGCCTTAAAGGGTAGTTTGTAGCCAAGAGGAGCATCATATGATGGTGACTGAGTACAAATACCCTTCATTGAGGGATTTAAACAGCCTTGCGAAGTTATAAGTTGAACATTGTTAAGTATTTCACCCGAGGGAGATATTCTTTGTAGGCTTACATCGGTAAGTTTGGTATAATTCCAACCTAAAAAAGTAAACCAGGATATAATTTCAAATCTGAAATATTTTTGGGATAAGTCAAGTCACTTTTCCTCAATAGAACTTATTTCTAACAAAAAAAAAAAACTGTTCTTTTATTTAAACAAATTGTATATTTGGAAATTCGAATTTGATATAATTTCCAAGTTTAAAAATGTCTTAAAATTTTAAGAGTTCTTTCAAGATAATTTCCTAAATCTGCATTTACATTACAATCTTACTAGATTTCGATATCTAGTTCGTATATCATGTTATGCACTAGCATATGATCGAAATCTAGTTTAAACTGGAAAACACTCAGAAAAGTTCTGCAGTTACTACATGACAGTTATTTGCAAAGTAATGCGGTTGTAGTTATTTTAACTGCGATTGCAGTTGCTTTACTTAGAAAATTATTTTTATTGTTTTCGAGGGTTGTTTTTTTAAGCAACCTACCAAAATTACTGCATTTTGGTTGCAGTTAATTTATGCAGTTGCTTTGGCTTTTCAACAAAGTGTGTGAGTATTTGTCGATGCACACGCACAATTTTTTAAGAAAAACAGAAACGCACTTGCAACGATTTTCTAGTTAAGGAATATGAGACGAATGTTTGTTTCTTATTTTAGTCAAGAAGTTAGTCTTATTGTTAGTCTTTGTTTCAGCTCTTTAATAATTGCATCTTATTCTGATGAAAATAAATCAAAGAAGTAATATTACATCACGCAGACAGGCATGTGACAATAATGATTTGGAAAAATATAATATATTTTTATTAATATTTGTTTAAAAATCTGGTAACGTTGTTTTAACTGTATTTGCAGTTGTTTTTACTGCATTCGACAGTTAATTTTGAACGGTTAAAATAACTACACATTACAGTTGATTTAAATGCAAATGTAGTGTACACATTTTCAACTGCAAATGCACTTGTATTAACTGTCATTTGCAGTTAATACTACCTACATAACTTTCTGAGTGTAAATGTTAATGCAGCTTAAGAGCTTTTTGTTCCGTGAAGCGTACACTGAGAGAATTATCTGCTTATCTATAAATTTTTGCATTAGATCTATGAATTATCACAGGGATTCGTAAATTAAAACTTTTCATTAAATTAAAGCCGTTTTCCATAAATTCTAACAAAAAAGTCATATTATTTATTAAAAATTTCATACGGCTGATGAAAAAAATGTTATTAAAACTATGAAGCTTTTTCATAAAGTTTAAGAAATTTTTCATTCGCATTGTGAAGAAAACTTCGTTAGTTTAGTGAAAATATTTCATTAAAACTCGTCCAATGAATTCTCTCTGTGTAGCGTTATTTCCGTACAAATTGTTTTAATTACAAAAGCTGTTTTTATAAAAAGGTAGTGCACTGAGAGAATTATCTGCTTGATATCAATGAATTTTTGCATTAGATATATGAAGTGTCCCTGGAATTTGTGCATTGAAACTTTTCATTAAATTAATGAAGTTGTTCATTAAATTAATGAAGTTATTCATTAAATTAATGAAGTTGTTCATTAAATTAATGAAGTTGTTCATTAAATTAATGAAGTTGCTCATTAAATAAATGAAGTTGTTCATTAAATTTTATGAAAAAATTCACTTCATTTATTAAAAATTTAATACTAGTAATGAAAAAATTTCATTGAAAATAGTTTCATAAAAACTATGAAGCTTTTACAAAAAATTATTAGTTTAGTGAAAATTTTCATTGAAGCTCGTCCAACAAAATTCTATCTGTGTGGGGTTAAACTTTCTTCTTACCATCTCCTGTTAAAACATGAGCTCTAAGTAGTAAATCTTCTCCCAGCTGTACTGCCTCATTATTTTCCAAATGTCTGGCATAACCCTGGGCAGTTTTTCGTAATAGTTCAATATGAGTGCGGAAATGATTTTGGGTACCACCTTTAGCATAAGTACCAACATTACGAGATTGTCTGAAAAATTAATAAAAAAAATGTTTTATAATTTATAAACATAATCTTTTGTGACTTACACATCATTTGCCACGCCCATTTTTAAGGCATGTGTTTTGACAGCCACCCGATTCTGTGTTTTACAATGTAATGTCAATATATGATCAGAACCTGTACGCATTCCTCTAATAGCGGGAAAGCGTAAACGTAAACATAAATCGGAACCACATTGTTGAACACCACATCGTTGGAAATCTTCGCCCGCTATATCGACTACAACATAACTGCGCTGCAATTTAAGTTCACAATGTTTGTCACTCGAATCATTATCGACACTGGGAATGGCACCTAAAAAATTGTCAACTTTTAAAACGGTACGAAAATAACCACCATGTTTTGGATGCTGTTGTAGACAACGCATTTCATGGACACGTAAACGCAGTGGTATTGTACTATTTGAATTGTGTACAATAGACGATTGTTGTTGGTCTGAGGACGGTGGTAAATATTCTGGAGCTGGTGTAGAGGGTGGTCTATTAAATGGTGTATCACCGCCTATTCCTCCTGAAACTGGCACATTGTAATCATAACCTTGAGTGGGTAAGGGTGATTGTATAATTGGATCGTTATTGATGGGTGGTAGTATTATGGGATCATTGTTAATGGGTGGTAATAGTTCTGGTGGGTCCACCACTACTATGGGCAGTGGTGGTCTTTGCGTGGTTGTAGTGCTTGCAGGTTTTTGATATAAATATCCACCATTAAATGGATCATATTGTTGTTCTCTGTCAATTAATCAATTTTTATTGTGTGAGATAATATGCATAATATGCAACTGATGATTCAGGTAAATATTTACGCCCGTATTCATAAAAAATCTTAATTCAGCTTTCAAATACATTTTAGTTAAAAAGCATTTTAAGACTTAAAAACTGTATTCATAAACGAATATCAGCTAAAAATACCTATTATAATATTCGTATATAAATACAGTTTTAAGGCTAAAATTTGTGTTTTAATTAAAATGTATTTAAAATACTGTTTAATGAATTTTTATGAATATCAGTTTTGGATTATCGAAAAAAGCATGAAATTCCTTGCCATACTCATTACTAAACATTGAAAAAAAATACATAATTTATAATTCCGACATCCATGGCAACATTGGTCACTATTTTGTTAAAAAGCTTTTATTTTAAAGGCAAAATCGGTTGCCATTGTGCAGCCATGCTCAATCATGTGAGAATAAAAAAATAAAAAGTTATAAAATTTTTAAATTTTAAATTTTAAGCAGATTTAGTAAGATATATACAGGGTGTCCGCCGGGAAGGTATACTACTTTGTTTGTTTATAATTTTTGATTAAATGAAAGAGAATGGATCTTATATTGATAAATGTTTTATTTAATGTCAGCAATTATGTATGGAATACAATATCAGATAAATGTCCGCCTCTGTTAGCCTCACAAATACGAGCCATTTTGAGCACATTTTTCATAACATTCTCACACATTTCACGCGGTATTTCATTAATTTCACCAGGAATATTTTGTTTGAGTTGCTCAAGCGTTTCTGGTTTGTTTGCGTAAACCTTGCTTTTCAGATATCCCCACAAAAAGAAGTCCGGAGCATTCAAATCAGGCGACCGTCTAGGCCAATTAACATCACCATTTCTTGAAATAACTTGTTGTAGAAAGAGGTCTCGCAGTAATTCCATTGTAATCCTGGCTGTATGCGATATGGAACCGTCTTGTTGATACCACTGAATCTTAAATGGAAACAAATGCAAATCCTTGTGCAAAATTTTGGCCAAAGTTGTTATTTGAAAACCAAGCTTCTGAGCACGGCGTCGAATTGAGGTTGATGGATTGTTTTGAACACTTTCTTCAGAAGCAGTAATGTTTTCAGCCGATCTTGCAGTACGTTCTGGTCCATGCTTGGGCCTATCACCTACAGACCCTCTTTCTTCGAAATCATTCTCTACACGATAAATAATGCGTTTTGTTGGCACGTTGTTCCTGCCAAAAATTTCACGTAACTTTCTCATCGTCACAGTAATCGGTGATTGATTTTGATAAAATGTTTTAACGATTAAAACACGTTGGTTTATAGAATATTTTTCCATAATAAATTTGCCACGTGTCTACTTCACGGCTGCCAAATATGAACTGTCAAGACTAATGTTTACCAAAATGGCGGCAAAACAAAGTAGTATACCTTCCCGGCGGACACCCTGTAGTTAAACTTTCCAAATGTATACATATACTAGGGTGCCCCGATAAATGGCCTTTTTGCGAATTGACTAAAGGAATAGAACTCAAATGATGCGGCTTAATGAGCTGAATACGAAAAAAAAAGAAAACATTTCTGAAGAGGAGCTTTAGTTCCCTACTAGCGATTTAAGTTTTGATATTAAAAGGCTAAAAAAAGACGAAAAATAGCTATAAAAAAAAAAATTGATATTAAATGCCTAAAAAAGACGAAAAATAGCTAAAAAAAAAAATGGTTAAGCATAAATCTGCTGTAAAAAACACACAATTTTCAAAAAAACTAATGTAATTTAATGAGTTTCATAAATTGTGCACACGCTAACCATCCATATCAACTATTTCCTATTATTGGTGATACGAATTGTCAAATTATTGTAAATTCTCTTTTGAAAATGACAAAATACTGGGAAATAGTAGGTATGTATAAAAAAAAAATTGGTGTCGGTGCAGCGAAGGGTTAATTTGAAAAAAATTTAATTACTACAAAATTATATTTACCACAAATTACAATATTTTGTAACTTAATTCGACCATTTACTTGATTAAAAAAATATATTTGTCAGTTTATATGGGGCATTGATTTAAAAATACCATTTTTTGCCCTGTGGTAAACATGGGTTAACGACGTGCATATAACTTCATATTTTTTATATGTTTAGTTCCATTCTAGTAGAATACAAAAGACATACTTTAGTAATTAATTTCAAGCATTTTCATTTTTTTTTTATCAATTTTGGCATAAAGCTCCAAATTTTCTAAAATGTGTAGTTTCGCTACTGGGCTAACACAGGTTAACAATGGTTTTCAATTGTACTTATTTTTTAATGGCTTTTGATAAGCCAAATAAGTAAACAAAATATATTTATTGGTTATTAGTAACTATATGGATTTTTTTAAATTAATTTTTGAAAATTTGGCATAAAATTTTGATTTTCTTGAAATCCGCCATTTTGAAATGGGTATACCCGAAAATTGAAAAGATAGATTTTTAAAATTTTTTTTTATTTTTAATACCCAACTATTATACTCTAAAATTAATAAAGAAAATTAACATTTTTCCAAATTTTGTTTAACAAAATTTTTAATGTTAAAATAAAATTTGAAATTTTGACTATGAAAACTGTAAAACTCTAAATAATTTAGCATATTTTAGGAAAAATAATTTTTAGGAGGATTTTTTTGGTAGTGAAGTAAATCTAGGTGTTTTTTTTTTGGACAATTTAAATGGATTTGTAAAAAAATACTTGGCAACTTTGGTTTTTTATTATAAAAGAAGCATTAGTGGTTCAAAATTAATCAAACAAAAATTTAAAACACATTTTTTGTAACATCCTCGTCATTACGAAATTTTGATCACAAATTGTGTAATTTTTTTTTTACCGATATGTTAATGTATATCGTCAACGCGGAATAGAAGATCCTTTCCATAAATAGTTCACTTGTTTTTCTCATATTTAGCTCATTGATATATATCTTTTAAGTGGTATTCCTGCACATTTTTTTTGTCGGGACACGCTAACATCCTCGTCGCTACGAAATTTTGGTCACAAATTGTGTACAACAACTTTAATTTTTTTTACCGATATGTTAATGTATATCGCCAACGCGGTATACAAGATCCTTTCCATAAATATTTCACTTGTTTTTCTCATATTTAGCTCATTGATATATATCTTTTGAGTGGTATTCCTTTACATTTTTTTGTCGGGACACGTTTATATATTGGTTAACAAAACTATGTGTAGATATTTTCAATCTGAATTATTAGTTTTTTCACATATTTTTTTGAAGCCCTATTTTTTATATATTTTTTTTTTTCAAAATGCAACGTTAATAAACTATTTTAATCTTCCTCGCTACTTATGCATTTGTTGACCGTAAACAGTTTAACTTGACAACTAAAATATTAACTTTGTCAGTTTAATATATGAAGGTGGCGCCGATATCGATACGGCAGAGGAGGTACGAGGAAAATGTCTGCGTTTTGTCCACAGCGGCAACATTTTTTTGCTGCAGCTTCTTAACGTTAATTAGCGTTAATTTTTCCAGACTTTGTATGTATGTTTTTCAGCGTTGCCAACCGAAATTATATCAAAACACAGAGTTGTAAATTGTCTATTATAGGGCAAGATTTTTGCAATTCTTATCTAAAATAAAGGCCTTTCGAAGCATGTAATTGTTTTTTTCCCTTGTGAGTATTTGTATTATTCGAAAAAATATTCCAAATTAAATATTTCTGATTTTTTTATATTACCCTTGTTGTGGACTTTCATAATTGGGCATTTCTTCGAACGGTGGTGGTGATGGCGGTAAATATTGTTTATGTAGTGGTATAAAATTTCTATGATCTTTAATTCTACGATTTTCCACAATTTCCGGTAAGTTAAACTCTGTAGTAGAACTCGTTTGAACAGGAGCCACGGGTGCTGGAGTAACAAATTGTGAAGGTCCTATAGGATTAGGATAACCACCTGGTACTGACACTGCAGGTGGTGCATATAGTCCTGAGAATCCTGGTTGAAAAGCTATAGGTATTCCAGATTGATGTTGTTGTTGTTGTGGTATATGATGATGATGTTGAAAATAACTTAATTCTGGTGCTGCGGCAAAATAATGTGATACATCCTGTAGCGAGTTTTGTATCAAAATTAATATAACTAAAATGAAACTATACTTTGAAGAACCGCACATTTTGATTAAACTTTTTCAACTGTTTGACAATTTTAAAAATTACATTACTTTTTATATGAGTTTAATATTTAAAATAAAGTTTTCAATTCGAAATTTTTGTATTAAACAAACTTTAACATTTATAGCAAATCCGTGATTACAAAATTGTCATAGGTTTAAAATGACATGTCTGTAAATAGTTTTACTTGGTGTTACTTTTACTTTAGCCAAATTTCAGTGGACGTAGTCTTTCGAAAATCACGTTTTTTATGTTCCTTAATTGTTACACTTTCCTTTATCACGATTTTTTTAAATAAAGTTTTAGAAGTGTTTTTTTTGAAAATTATTATTGATACAGGTCAAGTTAGTTAATTGATTTTAAAATATATATAAGGAATTTCAAAAATTGTTGACTCTTTTTTTGAATGACATGAATAACCTTTGGTGTATGTCTAACACATGTTTTAGTGATGTCTAACACATGCTTAAAATCTGATTTCAGATTCGTGTTTAGCAACCTTTAAAACTTTTAGAAAAAAACATTTCATATAATTCGATGGTTTTCTAAAAAAATATATCCGCCATATTGGATCCGCCATTTTAAATATTTCAAATCTGATTTCAGATTCGTATTCAGCGACCCCCAAAACTTTCCAAGAAAATATTTGATACGAAAAAATTTCGTACATACTGGCTCCGCAATTTAGAAATTTTAAAATCTGTTTTTAGATAATACAATAATATACAACAAAACCGATCACATTAAAAAAAAAATCATCCGCCATATTGGATTCGCCATTTTGAAAACCTAATGTCAGATTCGTAATCAGCCATTCCAAAAACAAATAAGTGACAATTTTTAAGCAAATTCCGAAACTTTTTTAGACCATTCGCCATATTAGATCTGCCATTTTGAATTTTAAAAATCCCAAACTCAAAACCACCGTGTGCCAACTTTCAAGACGATTCCGCAGCTCCTTTTTAAGCGTCCCTAAAAGTAGTAATGTTGAACCTCGATTATCCGGGTACATCTGTTAACCGGCATGCTGGTGGTTTGATTTATACCTCTATTAACCGTGTTTACCTCTGTTATCCGTGCTATTATTTTTTTCCCTCTATTAACCGTACTTCACCTCTATTATCCGTGCAGCACACATATTTATTTGCTTGTTTTTTCTTTTCACCTACATACAAAGAGGAAAAATAAATAACTTCTATTAACCGTGTTTTCGATTATCCGTGCTGAGTCCGGTCCCGTGCAACCCGGATAATCGACGTTCAACTGTATCTCAACTTGCGGCTCAATATTGGCTAAACCATAATTACCACCATATTGCGCCACTCGACTTTTGAACGTAGAGATATGCAGTAAAATGTTAAGCCATTATATCATTATTATTTTGGAAGAAGGGGTGGGAGGGGGCGGGGGTTGGTATCCCGTTCCCCGCTCAGAATGCCCAATATATATTTTGTATAAAGCTGCTGTTAGAAAAATATCAAAAAAAAAAATCTAAAAACATGCATTTGAATGCAATATATACATTTATAGCAAAACATGTAACAAAAAATGTCAAAATACAGTAAAACTCGCTTAAGACGAACTCGGTTAAGACGAACCCTCGGTTAATACGAACTAATTTAAAAGTCCCGACGTTTTGTCAACAATTTTCATATAAAATACATCTTTTAATACGAACTCGGTTAATACGAACCATCGGTTATTACGAACTGTTTTAAGCAATCCCAAGAACTCGTTTTCATACAAATTACCATGTTTAGTACACTCTTTATCCGTTTAATGAGATAGACCTAATATGAATTTCATATCCGTGGATGACTTTCTAGATATAGATGCTAATGTTTTGACGTCACATACTTTATCAGGTGAAGAAATATTGGAAATTGTTAATCCTGTCGATGTTGAAAATTTGTCAAGTGATATATTCGAACAAAATCGTGTGCCGAAGAAGCTGACAATCATATTTTGGTAATAGAAAAACTTATAACGAATGAAATCGTTAATTCAGTCATTCAGAAAAAAATAACAGATTTTTTTTTTTTTAAATGAAGAATTTTAATTGAATTTTTAATTGTGAATGCATGAAATGCTAATTTTATTTTTTATTTATGTAAAAATCTTGTTTTTGTTTTAATGAATACATATTTTTTATCGTTAAAAAAAAACCGCTTAATACGAACCTCGCTTAAGACGAGGTTCGACGAACTCCTTGGTCCCTAGGAGCTCGTCTTAACTGTATGTAAATTATAGCAAAATATGTAAAAATATGTATTTATATCAAAATATGCATTCAGATATCGATGCCATTTTGATGCAAATTTGTTGATTCGCAAAGATGTTTAGTTAACTTTGTCCTCCAGCTAACGAACAAACAAGTATTATTGATATTTTCAAATGATCCACGACTTTTTGGCGGCATATTCTTTTTTTAATTTGCAAAAAAAATATGCCGCCAAAAAGTCGTGGATCATTTTTTTTTCTTTCTTTAGTCCTATTTTCAGCCATACATGATCTATAAACTAAATCCGCTATCTTATTAGAGTTACCACAAAATTTTTTTATATATATTCCAGAGCATCATATAAAAGCATCTAATTTGCAAAAATCTAAATTATTTACATACAAAGAGGATGTACTTGGCAAAAGAAAAAATTTGATACCCATATTGCCCTATTTAAAACGAAGAGTTACCACCCCATTGCATTTATGTCAAAACGCGAACTAGCACGAATTTCAAAAAAAGCTGAGACCCGTATTTAATTAAATCGACTAAAGATTAAAATATGTTAATTTGGCATTTTTTATTACAAACAACCCCGAACAAAAATTCAAAAACCGTTTTTTTTACAGAATATCCTTAAAAAAAGGACATCGATGATCGTCCTTGGACAAATTGTATATACAGTTTTATGCGCCTTAAAAAAAACCTTTCTTATGATACCCATATTGTATATGTTGGTAAGGAAACAGATTCTTAAATTAACAAAACATCAAAAATTGACCCTTTTTCAAAATGGTCCAGCTCACGAGAGGTCAAAAAATCATAAGAAATACCAACGTTTATTTTGAGGGGGGTACACCTTGCACGAATTTCGCTTCCATACAACTTGAGTCGCTCTAATGTTCATAGTACCGTTCGGAATTTGTACTATGCATTTTAAGTAGAATGTATAAAATACATTTTTAATTGTAATTGAAAGAAAAGAAATATTTTTTTTTTTTTATTAAAAAATATTTTAAAATGCAGAGTTATTAAAAAAATTACTTTTTAACAATTTTCATAGTTGTTTAAAATTTTAGTAAAAAAATTTCCAGTTATTTTTACGACATTGTTAGTTATTTTTACTGCAATAGTTAGTTGTTTGGCAACAGTTAAAAATAACTCATTTTTTTGTTGTTTTAACGTTAATTACCTTTGTCGCCTTTTGAACTGTTTTACCTGACATTTTTAGTATATCGAGGGCCTATATTCAAAACCCTTTATATTAAAAAACACAACTATTCAGGAGAGACAAAAAACTGTTTTTTTCGCGTATTACTTGAGTTATTAAAATTCGGTATTCTACAATATTTTTTAAAGCAACTTCTGAATCTCACATATAATTGGTTTTTAAAATGTTGCATTATTGGGGACTTTATGATAGATAGAGGTTTTTGCTTCTCAAAAACATTTAATGTTTATGTATAAAAATGATCAGATAGTGTTTTGCATTTTTATAAAAAAATAATTTATTTTGATTTCATTATGCCATTTGTCAGTTTTTAAGGTGATTTATTTAAGATAACGGCTAGTAATACAACATAAGTAGCAATATGCCAAAAAAAAACAACTTTTTCATTTTCAAGCTATTAATCCCGAATGATTTTATATGTTTCGGGGGTAGAGTCAGGTACCCTACTTGCTTATTAGAATGCCCCTCACTTGTCCTAAAACGGATATTTAGGGTGACCCTTAAAACTTGGATTTTTTGACCTTTATGAATTTAACGCATTATTTATGTTAATAGCTACAAAATCAATGTTTTTATGTGTTGAATAGTTAGTTTGGGTAGTAATCTTCCATTTTTGGTTTTTGTTGGAATAATACACTGAAAAAAACAAAGTGGCAACAACAAAACTTGGAAGTAAGAAAATACTACTTCTAACATTTAGCGCGGCACAACTTGGGCTGAATATTATGGCTTGACATGCAACACAGTTGTTAATGACATTAAAATCTAAAATTCTGCCGTGGTGCTTGGCGATCGCATTTTTCGTTTACAAGAAAATTAGGAAAATGTAAAAAAAAGGCGAAAAAAATGAAAAAAATGGGGTTTTTTTACCTTCATTCACTTATAACTTTTGAAGTAGGAATGTTATCTTCAAGCACCACGGCAGAATTTTAGATATTTTAGTCATCAACAACTATGTTGTCTCCCAAGGCATAATATTCAGCCGAATTTGTGCCGTATTACAAACAGTACAGCCTATTTTCGACAAATTTTATTAATTGATTAAAAAAACAGGGTGATTTTTAAAAAAAACGTAAATTTATGCTACTGAAATTAGTTATACATTAGTTATTAAGATCATAGACACTGTTTTCACTTTGGGAAACAAAATTCCTTTCCATGTGATAAGTAAATATACTTATATTTCATTTACTATTGCGATAAAGCGGCAGTAGATATTTTAGCCGTCACCTTTGCGTGCTTATGAATTACACAGCCTCACAAAAATATAAAAAGGTTCTGACCCAGAAACCAGACCCACCAATCCTTATGTATTATGACCTCCTGAATGCGATGCCGCCATAAGAATTGAATTATATCGTTGGGTTTTCATGTAATTTACAAGCAAAGTCCGCAAAGTGAACTTACCTAATTTGCAAATTTGACCATGTTAAAAAGTGTTTGTTTAAATCCATGTTACTTTTAAAATTTTTTGACAGATTTTATTAAAACGCCTCTTATTTTTTCGTAATAAACCAGACTTGATCTTATATAAAGAAATAAAATTTTAAAAAATTTTAACTAACAATAAGTCAAATTTACAAAGAAACCGGGTAGGTTCACTTTATGGACTGTCCTTGTAAATTACAGAAAAACCCCAACAATTGAATTCATTTCTAATGACGGAATCGAATTCAGAAGGTCAAAATACATAAGGATTAGTTTCTGGGTCATATTTTTTTTTGGCAAACAGCAAATTTGGATTTAGAGTCCCAACTCAAAGAAAAGCTAAAGAATTTGCACTCTTATGTAGATCTCTAAAAATTTAAATAATAAAATAACTTGATGTTTTTAAAAGTATAAATAATAAAGATTTCTGTTAAATACAATTCTAGTAAAATAACTAAAATTTTTTTCGCAAAACTAAAAATGTAAACTTTAATGATCAATTTAATAAAATTTACATACATATTTTAATATAAATTTGGTACTATCCTCATTATCTTATAGATCTTTTCTTTCTCATTCGGTTATTTTTCATCCGATTTTCAAGTTTGGAAGGTATTCAATTACCTTTCTAATTAATGAATTTTGTTAGTACAAATTATTGCCGCTAGATGGCGTAAAATTCATTTCTTTTAAAAAATGCACCAAAACACCCTGTATTTGCAAATATTTTGAGTTCATATGTTCTGCAAAAGTACTCGCCATATGATTTTGTACAAAGTTGCCAAACAACATTTGGTCGAATTCTGGAAATTTAACGGTCAAAATTTTGATTTTCTTCAAGAACCTAAAAATAACGGTAATTTTGTAAATAACGGAATTATAAAAAAGTCGCGGAACAAAAGTTGCTTCTGATACCCTAAAGAACCATTTTCAACATAAAAAAGTTCTTTTCGCAAAAAGTCGATTTTGGCATATTGCTAAACATAAGAAACAAAAATATGAAACAAAAAGTTATGTTTTTTTTTTAAGTTTTTTTGGAGTTTATCGTAAAAATAATGGTATTCCGGTGGTATTACGCTCTTCAAATCTTGCAAATTCTTCCACTTATTTGCCTGAATTGATAGTGGACCTGAATATAGAGGTTTTGGTTCAATATGTCCTGTGTAAGGTTGAATACGAACAGGTAGATCCATGTAATCTGTATCAAAATCTAATTTATAAAAGAGATCTTAAATTAGACACAGTAGGATCGTTCTTTACTCGTCTTGGTCTAATGGAACAAAAACGCATAAGTTTGTCATCGTTGTAATTATTAAAGATATCATAATTTAAATATTCTGCATCAAACGGCTTTTTTACGAACTCATTGTTAATTTTAACAGTCTTTCTAACTTCTCTATAGTAATTAAATAAAAATAAAATAATTCATGTTATCCGCCCATCCTCCATATCTTCATTTGATGATGCATAATGGACTGCTATACGTTGCAAGGAATTAAAAGCCACTTTATTTTTCTGTTCACACAAATATCGAAAGTTTATTATTAAAATCCAATTATTAAAATAGTAAGAAAACATGTATTGCAAGAAGAAATTATTCCAAAAAATATTTGAAAATTTATTATTTGAAAAGATAGAGATTTTGCATTCAGAAAAATTAATTGCGTAAGATAGAGAACTACAAAAATGCAAATAAAACAGCAAAAAAAAACATATTTTTGTTATGAAATTCACACCATACATGAGGGCTGTTTTACTGAACATTTTACCATCAAAAAGTAATTATCGTGAAAATCAAAGATAGAGGGTTTTGAATATAGGCCCTCGATATGCTACTAACAAATTCTATTGCATTCTTTTTTAACTTACCCCACTGTTCATTTAAAATCTAAAATTGTAAGAACTTTAATTAACTATTTAATACCTTAAAAAGTTAAACTGACTTAAAAACTGTGAACGTATTGAGTAATCGATCAATCTTAACTATTTAGTGTCACTTTATTAGGTAAATGAGTGAATTTTATAAAGATGTTTACATTCAAATTATTACAAACTGTTACCACCCGTCGCTAAATTGGCTAAATAAAATTTAAAAAAAAAAACTTATATTTTAAATGTACACCGTACAAGAAAAATTGTTGTATAAATTTCTTATCTCAATTTATAGATAAAACCTGCAAATAACAATAAAAATGCCGCATTAAATCAACCATCAGGCAGACCGACCAACCAACATTTATGGATAACTTGTCATACAAATCATTATTTTCAAATCATTTTTATTTTATTTTTTTTTCTTCTAATATTCCTAATATTATTTATTTTTACATTAATTTTAATCTTGTACGTATTTGATGACAACTACTAATGACAGCACATTTTAGTTGACATTTTTTAACAGCCATAATTCATAAACACACCTGACCAAAGCAAAACATTGTACTTAAGTGGGATACATGGAGAAACTGAAATTTATCGACAAGTGGAGAATTTTTAAAATTTTAAGAATCTACTGAATATTACAGTTAAAATAACTGTAAATATAGGTAAAAGGGCGACGATGGTAAATACCGTTAAAATAACTTAGTTGTTTTTAACTGTTGAAAAACAGCTAACAAATGCAGTAAAAATAACTAACAGTATCGTTAAAATAACTGAAAATTTTTTACTACAAAAATGTTGAAACAACTGTGAAAATTGGTAGAAACTACTGTTTTGTAACAGTTATTTTTTCGCTGTTTTAAAAAATATTTTTTCTTTAAATTAGATACAATAAAAATTTGTTTTCCTACATCCTATTTAAAATGCAAAGTCAAAATTCTAAACAGTACTCCAGTTATGACGTTTTCATGCATTGCAGATACAATGAAATTTTGTTATTATTTTAAAATTGTTTATCTAAAAATACGGATTTTGTAAAATTTGAGAATTCTAAGTTTAAATTACTTGAGAAAAGTTTTAAGAGAACCTGAAACTACAAATTATTAATAAATTTCTGTTATGCAAAAATCCCTTTCCGAGCTAATATTACTTTGAAAATAATGTGGAGTTATTGTAATTTTAAAAATACACACAAGGAAACTACACAGATTTTAATGAAACTGCCCAGTAAAAAATATATGGATTAATCCACAATCGAGCAATAAAGGAGTAATGACTTGTTCATCCATTTGGAGTAATAAGCGAGCTATCGAAACTTTTTTTTTGTTTTGTTGTTTATGCCTCGCTTAATACTCCAAATGGATCAATGAGGGATGTATAAGTTCGTTTTTGGTTTTTTTTTCTTCTTTGCATAACTGTTAATTGTTGATGTTTTCGTTTTGTTTTTCTATTTAGTCAGTTTAGTTTTAAAAAGTGAAAGACGCTAAATGATCGGCGAAAATATTTTGCTCAAATTAAATTGGGATGGATCAAAAAATATGATAGCCTTAAACAAATACAAATTGTTTAACTTTTTTTATTTCGGTAATAGCTGAATTTTTAATATCATGACTTAAATAATATATTACGTGTTATCTTTTCTTTAATTTTCTTGCAGAAGCACTTAAAGACACGTATCCAACATACCCGGAATATGAAAAATCTTTCAAGCTGGCATTTCGTAAATGTAAGGCAACTGTTTACCGACAGACCTACTCGTCAAAAACTACGACCACGTCGAATCCAACAAAAAAACAATAATGAAATTTTTGAAAAAATTTTAAAAAATAAATGAATATTTTCTTGTTTATGTAAAAATAACCAAATTTGTATTTTATATGAATGTTTTCTCCCTTTATGCTCTTTTAGGAGACAAAAGCGATTACTCCCTTTATGCTCTTTTAGAAGACAAAAACGATTACTCTGTCGTCATTTTCAAGATCAAAGGGAGTACTCCATAAGGAGCTTAAAAGGAGTACTCGTGTCTGCGGACATGCTGTGTTAAAAATCCAATGAGGTCCGGAGTTTTATGGAATAATCCATTACTCGCAAAGGAGCGCTCCAAAATTACTCTTTGGATGATCCTTTTTTTTTACTGGGTGGTATATGTTGAACACATACATGGGAATTTTTCATTGGCGTTGAAATTTAATTGGCATTACTTGTGGTCAATGCAAATTGTAATTGACGAAAAAATAATTATTTATAAAAAGTGTTTTGTTTTGGTAAAAACGATAAATATTTTAAAAAATTTTAATTTTATCACGTATAAACTATTTCTTCTTGTTTGGTAACGGATAAGTGATGGATTAGCTTTTTATAATATATGTATACTTGATAAAATACCAAATATTTAACGCCATATATTATTAATTTAATTCTGCCAATCCAATTTTATATTGCCCGTCTAATAACGTATCGTATGATAAAAAATATTCTAAGATACAATTAAATATGCCATTTTACGGAAAATTATAGTGGCAAGTAAAATTGTATCTTACCATACATGATGTCATACTTAACTATATTAAATTTTACGAAACTAGATGACATTATATAAGATTGTATAATATTATTTTTACTCGGGGTGTTTTATTTCTGCGTATTTTTCGCCAAAATTTTCGCAGTATTAGAGAAAAGTCCAAAGCTATTAAAATGTGAAATAAAAACAGTATTGGCGATATAAATTGTCAAATTTTGTAAATTCTCTTTTAAAATAGTGGATACATGTGATAAGCCCCTCAATATTTGTTTAATACAATACATCATTCAATGTAAGGGCTTATTGTAAAAACTTGATAAGCCACAGTTGATTTTTAATTTGTTTTCGCCATTTAAAGGTAGAAAAAATTCAAAATTATTTTTTTTTTGCGGGACGTTTCTACTCTAGGTACTTGTAATAAGTGTTTAAGCAAGACTTCTATCAAATATTAATCAATAGATGTCTACAAAGTAGCGAAAATCCATAAAACAATAAATGTGGCTTATCATGTTTTAATTTTGTAACCAAATTTTTCTCAGTGTTTTTTTTTTTTCCTTTACCCCAAGTATGTGTACCACTAAGTGTATGTTCATTGTAAAGTCTATCGTCTACAAATCCACCACAAATGGTTAAAATCATAATAATTTCATATATTAACTTACAGTTTTGGTTAGTGGAATTTTAAAATTCATAATGCTTAATAATGTCATAAAAATATGTTTTTATTGCAAATATATGTTTAATGTAAAGTATGTATGAGAACTTGTTAAAAAAAATTGCAAAAATATATTTAAACTAAACTTGTTATACGATTCTTAAGGATTAATGAGATAAACAAGATTTTGAAAAACCACAAAAAGTGGTTTTTAAAATCAAATTAATTAATTAATTTCAATAAAATTTTAAAATACTAGCGAAATGTCTGGCATTGGTTTATGTACTTAGGAACATGAGAAATTAATTTTTGTGATTAAAACTTTAAATTAAAACTGGTAAGATATATAAGTATTGGGGGTCAGTAGTAAATAAAAAAATGTATTACTTACTCAGTAAAAATATGGTTAAAGGTTATCATATTATGATTGGGAATAAGTAATGAGTATACGAGTAGTATGGTCCTGAGGATCATAATATATTCCTTAATTATCATAATAATAGTCAAAGAGATCAGTTACGATCATATATATTATCATACTGATCATACTATAATAAAATTTAAATTTCCAATCATAACATATTGCTCTTAATCCATATTTTTCTGTACTTATAGGCAATTTTGCTTCATTATAATTTAACTATTATAAGATTATGATCACCTCTCTTACACAGAGAGAGAGAGAGAGTTATCTGCTTGATATCAATGAATTTTTGCATTATATCTATGAATTGTCACTGGAACACGTAAATTTAAACTTTTTATTAAATTAATGCAGTTTTTCATAAAATGTAATAAAAAAAATCATATTATTTATTAAAAATTGCATACGCCTAATGAAAAAGTTTAATTAAAAATAGTTTCATTACAACTATTAAGCTTTTTTATGAAGTTTAAGATTTTTTTTTGTCGCATTGCAAAGAAAACGTCATTCGTTTAGTGAAAAAATTTCATTAAAACTCGTCCAAGGAATGCTCTCTGTGTACAAATAATATTGGATACATTTTTTTTTATTAAAAATCGAAATTCAAAATAGAAATAGAAATACTATAAAACAATAAAAGTCTTGAAAAGCTTTGGTTTTAAATTGATAAAAATATTTTTGTGTTTTTAAAAATATTTGTCTTGTTTTATTAATCAAAAATTTATGAATTTTTATTATAATATGTTTAATTTTTTCTATCAGTGTATACATTGTTTACAGCATGTAAACTGAAAACTTTACATTTAATATCAACTATTTCAAAACTATTCACTTCAGTCATCCGTCAATAAGTAAATTTTGGTTTAATACTTATAATATGTTATTTATGGTTTGGTTTGCTGACCATAAAAAGTTTTGAATTAATTGCTATTACATGAGATGAAATTTAATTAAATTTAAAGCATGTTGGACATAATTATATTTAACTATAAATGAGTACATTGTAAAAGACATATTTTCTTTTTACAAAATATTTAATAATCTTAAAAATTGAGATTTTTTTTATTGAGTTCATTTATAATCAAAAGCCTTTTGGCCTAAACGATTACATAGTGTATTATGAGTAAGTTCTATATTACCCAGGTGAAAAAGTTTATATATGATCATACATTGTCATATATGGTTCCATGTATGAACATATATGGTTCCATTTATGGGCATATATGTAATGAATGAGATCATATATGGGTAAATACATGCAAAGAAAAAGTTCATATATGGATATGTATGACACCATATATGATAATATATTGTATATTTAGGTTCATATATTGATTCATATATACCAGATATCTCCAGTAGGGTGGGGCGATTAGTATGAAAGGAAAAAAATCTTAATGGGCGCTTCGCGTTTTTGATTCTTGGGATTGTACTAAGCAAAAAAAGTCCACTAGACCATACGTCTACGGTGAAAATCGAGCTTCCAGATTTTGACTTTACGGGAAAAAATTAATCCCTTAAACCCCACCCACAAATATGATTGATGCATTAATCTGCTAGAGAATCTTCCAAAGAAGAGATTGATACCATAATCTTGGTACATGGACATATCTCCTACTTCCTGAGATACGTCCATCCCACACATTGTTACTTTCACAAAATACGGCTAAAAAGTGAAAATCTGGAAGCTCGATTTTCACCGTAGACGTATGGTCTAGTGGACTTTTTTGCTCAGTACAATCCCAAGAATCAGAAACGCGAAGCGGCCATTAAGATGTTCAAATCGCCCCACCCTAATCTCCATATATGAATTCATATATTATTTCATAAATGGGCAATGTGTTTTTAGCAGATATGACTACTTAAGGACCGAATTTTTTTATTTTTAATAATAGAATTGATGTGGCTAGAAAAAAGAAAAGTTTAAATCAAAAATAACACCTAAATCAGTAACTTCAGTAACCCTTTCTAAAAGCATATTATTTATTGAATAAGAATAATAAATAGGATTTACACGTTTAGTGCAGCACATGTGATAACATTTAGAAACGTTTATTTCTAAACAATTATTTGAACACCAATTAACGATACTGTCTAAATCCGCTTGTAAATGAAAGTTGTCCGTAAGAGAGTTAACATTCAAAAATATCTTAACAGCATCAGCATTTAATAATACTTTGGACCATATGACTTGAGAAGTTATATCATTAATAAAGAGTATGAAAAATAGTAGACCCAAAATACTACCCTGAGGAATCCCAGATGTAGCAATATACATATTAGAGTGATTTTTTGTTTGTATGAAAAAAGTTTTTTTTCGTAATTTCAAAAAGGTCCGGGCAGAATATAATAAAACTGGGTCTAAAATTACGATTCTGAAGTTTTTGGACAAATCGGACCACGTCATCACGTGCCTCATCGAGGTCAAAGTTTCGGAACCCTAGAACAATTCGGCAAAATAAATTACATCTTTTAGACTTGTGATATGACTTTTCTTATTAATTTCCCTACGCTGAGTTCAAAATGCTAAAATTTTTGAAATCGCTGGATTAGTTTTTGAGATATCACGATTTGAAATTTGCTGAAAATTTCGAATTTCTTGTTTTATACATGTGCGACATCTAGTTTTTTGTTGGCAAAAAATATTCTATCGTAGACAACAACCTCAAACGGAATATAACCCAAAAAGTTTGAATTTTCTTATTTAAATAAATTTAACGAATTTTAATTATAAATGTCAAGGAGTACCAGATGTATAACATAAATTGTATGAAAACGGGAAGATTATAGTATTAACGGGAAGATTATACTCATCATAGTTTTCCATTTTGAATTTAGTCTCATATAAAAATGGTCATATATCATCACCAATAGATGGTTGAACCAGTTATATTGTCAATATTCATAGGAAATTGAACGCTTTACAAAAATGGTTTCCTATACATTTTTCATTAATCTAACCATATAAAAGATATTCAAGGTCAAAGATTGAAATATCTTGAGGAAAATAACTTTTTTGTTTTGAATTTTTTATTTTCCTCAAGGTATTTCAATCTTTGACCTTGAATATCTTTTAAATGGTTAGATTAATGAAAAAAGTGTAATAGATCATTTTTGTATAGCGATGAAAATGGTTCAACCATCTATTGGTGATGAGATATGACCATTTTTATATGAGACTAAATTGAAAATGGAAAACTATGATGAGCATAATTTTCCCATTAATATTAAGAGCTCATACTTGGTAAGTACTTTCTAGAGGCACCCAGCAAATAATTTGACAAAATTAATTGATATCACAAAAAAGGTTTTCAATACTACAGTTTAATTTAAAGTTTTTTTTTTCCTTTTGAACTAAAAATATTTTGTAAAAAAAAACTTACAAAAGTCTGAGATACTTTAAAGGTTTTTTTGTTTTTAAATTTAAGCCAAAGAAGTTGTTTCACAAGGTATATCTTTTACAAAATATCTCAAAAGTATTTTTTTCGGAAGTTTTGTTTTAAAAAATTGTTAATCGTAATCGTATTTAGAAAAATAAATTGGCAAAAAAAAAAAGAATTTGGAAATTTTCTTGGGGAATTTCGGGAATTTCGGTTTCCTAATTGAGGACATGAATCAAAACTTATCTGGCAACACTCAATTGTAATTATACTTTTGCCTGTTGTCTATAATAACTTTATAGAGTAATAAATTGATACACAAGATGGCGCTCATATTATAAAAAAAAAATTCCTGATTTTAAACGAAATTGAAATCGTGATATCTCAAAAACTTATTTATCGATTTCAAAAATTTTAGCATTTTTGAACTCAGCGTAGGGAAATTAATAAGAAAAGTCATATCACAAGTCTAAAAGATGTAATTTATTTTGCCGAATTGTTCTAGGGTTCCGAAACTTTGACCTCGATGAGGCACGTGATGACGTGGTCCGATTTGTCCAAAAACTTCAGAATCGTATTTTTAGGCCCAGTTTTATTATATTCTGCCCGGACCTTTTTGAAATTTCGAAAAAAAAATAAAAAAATCAGTCTAATACATATATGATTTAGAATGTTCAATTGTAACAAAGAAAGTTCGCTTACTAAAATAGGATTTTATCCATTTTAAAAATACTGAGTGGAAACCAATTAAATGCAGCTTATGAAGTAAAATAGAATGTGAAACCCTGTCAAAGGCTTTGCTAGATCTGTATATATTGTATCAATCTGCAAACCATGCTCAAGATTAAAAATACAATAATTAGAAAATGTTGCCAAATTAGTTACCGTAGAAGTTAAAGTTAAAGTTTTAATAGACTCAACTAAATTTTTTTTTTTTTATAAAGAGAAGCAACACTCAGGAAATTCTTCCTATTTATTAATGTGTTGCTTTCTTTGGATATTGGATAGTGGAGAGATGAAAGGTGGGTAAAAATGAAGGGCTTCAAACATGGCAACACTGCAATTGCGCGAGATGATAAGTCTTAGAACAGTTGTTGCTCGCCACCTGATGGAGAGTTGGCGAACTTATTGAAGCTTTTTGGTTCATAGCCCTGATTCATTATTTTACTTCGGTGGGGTTAAGTGCTATGGGAACACCGAAGGTGGGAGCTGCGATACATATGAGGGATAGAAAACTCATACATATTATTTTTCTAAATTGATGTTGCCGTCACCGGGAATCGAACCCGGGACCATCTGTGTAACAAGTCCAACACGCTAACCATTACACCACAGCGGATTTAATAACCATATTCAATTAAATTTTTAATAGATATGATTAAAATAGTTATTAAAAATAAAATCAATTAAATAGTTACAAATAATTTGAATTTATACTACAGTTTCCTTAATAGGAACGAATTCAATTAAAATTTTAATTGAATTAACAAATATTTTAATTGAAACTCGATTTTAGTTTTTTTTTTTGTGTACGTTTTTACTAAAAACATAAACAATGGCTAGTTTTAGTTCAAATACTACTAAACTTGTAAAAACTATGACAATTTTAAAGAATGGTAAAAAACTGATATTTTTCAAAAAAAAAAAAAATTAAAAACGGTTAACTGAAAAAATTCTAATTTTATATATTTTTAAATCAATAAAATTATATCAAATTTAAATTTTTTAAATTGGTTAAACCGTCTAGGATTCATATTATGTAAAATTTTCAACTTTGGTTGCTAATTATACCACTAAAAGGAGCTTTAAGGCAAAATATACAAAAATTTCTTAGCGGAGCTTTGTTATATTTTAACGGGTCATTTAATAATTGGACCTAACTCGTTAACACTTTTCCCGTAATTCAAATTTTTAAATGTATTTATGATTTTTTTTTTTTATATTTTCAGCAAAATTTAAAAAACATGTCCAATTCATTGCCCCACTTTAATAATAATAATAATCATGAAAATCATCATCAACAAAATGGTTTCGGTAGCAATAATTATGGTTCATCAAATTTTCTAACTACCGCCAGCATAAGTGAACGACAATCTTTAATGCACATGCAATCACGAAGAAAATTTAGTTTTCCAGCCACGCTACATTCAGCCTCATTATTGGAAGTTAATCAAAAATTCCACACGTAGACGTTTAAGTAATGTAAGTGATGTCGTAACAAGAAAATTATCTTATACAATTGGATGGAAAGCAGCACAAATACCAGCGCAGGATATAATTACGCAAGTATGAAAGATTTTTAAGAAAATTTATTGAATATGGTATCAATAAATGCTTTACTTTTAGGGCCGTTGTCTTTGTGGTCAATATATTAAGAGACGCCTGCGCAGATCGGGTTTATTTAATAAAAAACTGGGCTTACAACGTATACGCAGTATATTGGGTACATCTACTATGTCAGTTGTACGAGAAGTATTTCCAGCTGTTATGGTGGTAAGTTGAAATATATCAAACAAGGTTTTATAGATTTTTAATGATGTTCTTGGCTTCAGTTAGGTGATGAATTGGAACGTATGCATCCGCGCATTTACACCGGAGTAGCTAGACAAATTGCCGTAATCCCGGTGGTGAATTTCAATCTGCCGATACGGTTATTCTATTATTAAGTGCCGTAGCAAGAGATCTTTTTCGTTTGGATATAACATGGAGTAAAATAGTATCATTATTTGCTATAGCTGGTGGTTTATCGGTAGATTGTGTTCGTCAAGGACATCCTGAATATTTGCCAAAGTTAATGCAAAGTGTATCAGATGTTATAGAAGATGAATTAGTACCATGGATAAATGAAAATGGTGGTTGGGTAAGTCAAGCTAAAATATTTATTAAATTGTTTTAAAATTCATAAATTATCTTTCCTAGATTGGCATTAACAATCATGTTCATCCGGCTACTAATAAACTAAATCCTTTGGAATGGACCACCATTGTAATCGGCAGTATATTTGGTTTATTTTTAATTTATATATTAATTAGATTTTTAATAACATATTTAATACCTAAAATATATCAGCGTATAACTGGTATATAAATTTATATAAATATAAATTGATTTGAATTTCAACGGTAGCTTATTTGTGCTTTCGTAAAAACGGCTAAGGTGAATATCATGCATAACTTTGTAAGCTATTTTGATACTCAAAGTTTTGTATGAAAGTTTTTCATATACATATCTTCTCTTGTTTTTCATGGGGAAGCTTTTTATTTGAAATTGTTGAAGATAACAACGAAATAAGTAGTAAAAATGTGTTGGCAACACAGTCCCTCAATAAATTGAAAGAAACCCGTTTGTAAAAAAAGTTTAAAAGATATATTTTTAAAATTTGAATTTTCAATAAAAGTGAATAATTTCAAAAAAGTGAAATTTATATTTAAAAACCGTTAAAAGTATCGAGTAGTATTAAGAAGTAACCAAATTTACCAGCACTATTTAGAATATTATACACTCAAAAAAATAAGTTAGTAGAAAAATTAGTAAAACGTCTTGTATGTAAATAAAGTATACTATATCTCAGCAAATTTATTGTGTTGAAATTGTGTTTTCAGCTAAAATTTAAATTATACTTATTTAGCACTTTAAAGTTTTTGAACTAATGTGTACTAATATTTTACTAATGTTTTACTAATTTATTTTGCTAAAAAATAATTTCTAATAAGTACATTAACAGTGTGGAGGAAAGCCAGATTGAAAGATATACGCAGAATGAAGTAGATGTCGCGGCATGTCACGTTGTAGTAGGGACGAGGTAACGATACTAAAACGTACAACTCTTGTATGACATATACAAAATTAACCATGGAAGATTTTTGTATATGTTTTTCATACAGAAGGGTGAACAATGTGTATTCATATAAATTGTTGATCTAATGAACTCAAATATTGTGTTGATTCCGGCTCTGTCAAGAAATTTATTAATTTATGGAATGTGGATTAGATTAGACTAGAGTGGCACTATGCACCGAAACTAAAAGTTGGTGTTTTGTGCTGCCAACGAATACACCCTATAGGTTCAGGCTTTCTACGAGGTCAAACTATCCTACCAGGTAAACAATTCCAAACGTCCGATGGCGTCACTATTCGACCACCAAAATAACGCACCCTACTGTCGGAGAGCCTCGGACTTTTGCAGAGAACATGCTCTGAGGTTTCGGGTTCCAATTCACAAACCTGCACGTATCCGTAGAGGATCGTCCCATCTTATACAATTGATACCTAAGGCCACAGTGTCCCGTGAGGTAACCCGTCACGGTCCTTAATTCGACCCTCGTCATGACAAGAGTTTCCGCTACCCTCATCCCAGAGGGAGATATAAATAGCTGGAATGCGGAAAGATTGCAAACAAATATTCCTTCAGGCAGACAGACTAAAGCTCTTAGGTAGTTTTTTATATTTGGCATTATTTGTATGTAGTTTATGTGTATGTCATATTTTGTTATTATTTTGTTTCTAGAATTATCTACGGCATTTAGAAAAACTTTTGTTAAATTTACAATTTGTTTTTTTTTTTTTTGCAGTAAAATTTTTTGCTGACTTTACTGACTTTTTTAGTGTAGTGGAAATATTAGCAGAATATAATTCCTGGACAGTTGAAGATATTTTAAAAATTTTAATTTTATATAATTTTGTGAACTAAATAAAATATATACTTAAAATTATATCAAAAATTTATTTTTTTAACGTTAACCGATTTTTGAATTTTTTTGAAAAGATAAGCTGGTTTTTACCATTTTTTTAAATTGCCATATGGCAACCTTGACATTATAATTTGTATAAGTATAGCAGTATTGTAACTAATAAAAAGCAGCCATTATTTATGTTTTGAGTGTAAACGGCATCATTTTTGGAATATATTCACTGTCTGATAGGTCAGATTTTCAAAAAGTGTATACAATTGATGGATTTTTAGCAGAGAAATACATTTCTCATAAACTTAGTCAAAATATAACAGATTATACCTTTTTATAGTTTTAAATAATTTTAAAAATGGTATTATTAAAAAACCTCAAACATTGATTTTTTCAAATAATTATTTGACAACTCTGGATAATAATTTGCCACTACTTGCGTGTTAGATATTTTATTAACGAAATCGTGAAAAATGAGAAATTTCAACTTTAAATAGATGCAAAGAGAATATTATCGCACGTTTCAAACGTGTACTACATTAAATTAAAGAGCAGAGTTGATTCTATTTGAATGTTGCAAATAAGTTGCGTTATTATTAAATTTTTTTTTTGTGTTTTGCTAATATTTCTTTGACTATAGCGAACTTTAAAAATATAATTACGTATTCTGCGTCCAAGTCTTTTAGAAATGATAGGTCGCAACCCCGATATATTAAACTTTTCTGATTTTATTGAACTGTGTCATACATTAAAATATAAAACTTTTAGCGAATTTAAGAAAATAATGCCAAGTTTTGTCTAGTTTAAATGATCCAGTTCTATAATTTTTGTATAAAAAAAAAAACTGATTATTTATTAAAAAAAATTCAGATGCATATTTTTCCTGGCTAATGAGTTTAAAAAATGCTTAACCATTAGAGGAAACATGAGAAATTAATAACACATTCTTACATTCTTTAATGGTTATACGGTGCGTATGAGTTATTTTATTATATCAAATAAAATATTGATCATACACATAACTAGTAGGACAAAGACTAGACAGGACAAAAACAGAAAATTTATGTATACAAAATATAAAATACACTTAACTCTCGATTAACGTTCTTTAACAGAAAATTACCTTTCACAAAATTTAAAATTAACTAAATATTAAATATTTTTTGCGTTTTCTTCTTGACATTCAAAGTTGAGTTTTTTTTTACAAAAAGTTGTTAACACTTGGCATTTTCTAGTATTCTCAATTAAAAAGAGCACTTAAAATAAGAAACTCTTTCAAATGTTCCTACTAATTCAGTAGTTGGGTATCGTTTGGCAGTAACACAAAACACTTTAGAGCTACTCTACCAACGTTGGGGAATAAACATCCATAGTCACGGTTTTGTGAAAGATCAATTGATCGTTACAAACGGCATAGAAAATATTAAAAAAAAAAAAAACTCGAATACAATATACTTTTTTCTTGTTTTTTGTTGTCGTGTTTTGCTTTTTAAACCTTAATTCATCTCATATTACTCTTTGATTAACACTCCACTAGTAGTTCTAATTTGTGATTTTGTTAATTTTTTGTGATTTGATTATATATTTTTTAAAACAAATAGAAAAATTATTATAATTAAAGATATTTTAATATAAATTAAGTTAATTAAAAGGTAAAAATGTATCTGAATAACATAAAAAATACTAATTAAGAGAGAAAGAAAAATCTAAGGTTACCTACGTAAGTGAACTGAATTGGAAACAACAACAAAAGTCAACAAATTAACACAACAACAGCATCTCGCAGTCATTTGGAAAGATTTTTTTTGTTCAACAATTCCTTATATAAAATAAAATATATCTCAAGCCGAACGTAAACCCAATAGAAACTTTGTTATAATAGTTCTAAAAGAAAAATATCTGGAAAAAAACGAAACATTATTTTCTTAAAATCTTTTGTTACACGGGGCACGTATGCCTTCGCCGCCGTCTACACCACGTTCCTTACGTCAGACTCCCGCTTTTCCACCAGCTCCAAAATTAGCTAGAGCCAAATTAAAATCCTCTTCTTTGGATCATGACATATTTTTAACATCTTCGAATCGTAAGCTTAGACCTTGCAAGCAAGTTCCTCGGTAGAATGGCACCAGCAGCTAGCATCATTAACCTTACCGCGTACCGGTTCCACCTCGTCTTTAGCGAGTAGTATACAATTGCCATCTTCAATTGCAGCCGCAAATAATTATCATGATTTTAAAATCGATATCATCAATCAGGTGAGTGATTTATTTAAGAATTGCAAAAAAAAAACAGCAGGGCATTTAAAGAATGATTTCATTTTCTAAAATTATTAAACGTTTAAACGTAGAAATTTCTGAAAAATCTATTAATTTATCAAAAAACTACTGTTTTTTCCGGCTTAAAATTAAATCATTTATTAGATTAGTAGCTTTACAAATCTCTGTTTCACAAAATAATATAAAATTTTCCTAAAATAACAATACTTGGCAAATTTCACTTTTTTGCTGAACCTGTCTTTGAAATACATATTTTTAAATCTGTCAAATTGTTTTTGAAATATCGCGATTTTTATGTTTACATCATTTACCCCATTTTTCCATAATGCACAAGAAATGGCAAAATAGCAAAAAAAAAAATATGTTAAAAATAATAAGTTAACTATTAAAGTTTTATTAAATTTTGATTGCATAGTACAATCATATGCATATTGTCGCATAAAACAGGTGAAGAAATTGAAAATTTACGTTCCACCTCTGTAGATCTAACTGGAGCATATTTTGAAAGCAAGAAATTAGAGTTGTGTAGTTCGTGAACGACCTAGTTCAATTGAACTAGTCTTTTCTTTGAACTAGTGAGCTGGATCACAATCAGCAGCTCTTTTAGGTATTTCGCTCTTTTCGTTCTTTTGTCTTTTGAGTAATATTTATTTTCTTTATGTTGCTTTTGAGCTCAATTTTTTTTAATTTTTTTAAAATAATTTAAAATTTTTATAATTACGTACCGTTTTATGATTTAACAATCATTTTAAATATATTTTAAAGTGTTGAATTATTCTCCGAAAGTAAATTTAATAGAAAGTTACACATTTTGTTTCGCATCAGGTGATTCAATTCACTTCAAATAGTTCGTCTCGCACAGCTCGATTTAGGATAAAGAGCTGTTGAACTAGAAGAGCGAACTAGTTCATTGAAAGGAGCTGAACTGTAAAGAGCGATCTTTAGAAAGATCTAAAATGCCCAAGCCTACAAGAAATTCTGAAGGGGATAATGTTTAAATATATGAATTCGTTTATTTTTTTTTTATTAAAATATATATTATTTTTTATTTAGTCAAAGTTTGTAGGCCACTATGTAGATGGAAAACTTCATTAAATTTTTTCAATAATATATTTTTTGTTTGCAGTTTTAATATTTTATTAAACGCGATCTATTTATTCTGAATTTTTGTTCATATAAAGTTTCCAATTTGGTAATACAGCTATTCCTGTTATTCCAGATTATTTTGTATATACGATAAGTCAGATTTCATTCCAGGTTTTTGGAAGATCAATTTTGCGTTGTGTAAAGAGGCGATTCAAAAAAAAATATTTTTATAATATAAAAAGTATTGCCATATTAGAAAGATATGAATATTAATATGAAATGGGTCGAAAAGGAATTTTTATGAAAAAAAAAATTATAAAATGTGTTCCAAGACAGTAGAAATGGGTCGAAAAGGAATTTTTATGAAAAAAATTATAAAAAGTGTTACAAGACAGTAGAAAGTATTATTTTATGACAAGTTGGAGCAAAAATGGCATTTTCGCAAAATAATTAAAAAAATGGCAAAAGTAGTATTTATTTGTGGCAAATGCCATAAAAAACTTGCCCTATTAACAATATAAATATTTTTATGTGAAGAGAACTTTATTTTCCTAAGGTATTTGAAACATGTTCAAAATTAGTTATAAGTTTAAGTTCTTTTCTAAATATTTTAGCACTTTTTTAAAGGATTTGCAATTTTAATACAAAAATTTGTTCACTGAAATGTCTAGTTTAAGCACAATGAAAAAATTTTACAATATTTTAACATGTATCAAATTTATAAGGATAAAACTAAAATAGAGCAATTTTTCAAATATTTGACCCAACTTAGTAACATCTAAACATGAGATTTGGCAGCTAAAAAAAATACGAGTCCCCTTAATTAATATTCATTAAGATCCGCCGGTCCGGGTGGGGATAACTCCCTTCTAAGTATTTTTGAATATACTAATAGAAAAAAATTAGTAAAAATATTTGCTAAGACTACTTTTTTTAAGCATATAAAAATTTGCCCTTCCGAAATCACAAATCTACAATTTTTAGCAAAATATACTGTTATTTGTATTCTACTAAATTTAAAATTTTGCTAAATTTAGCAGACTAAATTGATATTTTCAATTAACTAAAATTCAAACCAAATATAACTAAAATTTTGTAAAGTTAGCAGATTTATTATTCTTATTTTTATTAATATTTAGACAAAAAAAAAAAAAATATTGCTAATTTCAGCAGTTTTTTTCTGCAACGTAATTTTTAACAAATTTGTAACACCTTTTTCTGCTATTTTTACAGGTTTATTCACACAGAGAAAAATTTAGCTATTTGCCAACTAAAATTCGGTTATTGCGGCTCAAATTCGGTTATTACGAATTTCAGTTGTTTGGTAAAACTAAACATTAGTTTTCACAACAAAATTCGGTTAATTCAACTGTATTTTAGCTGCAGCTCTCAAAATATTCAGAAATCTAATGTTAATAACGTTGTACTAACTGAATTTATAAGTTGTTATCATTAATATAAACTTTTCAATTCGGTTGGCACTTTATTTCTCTGTGTGTTTCTATGAATGTAGGGATGAATTCTGGCTCTATGCAATAAGTCTAAAATAAAGGTTGTTTATTCAATTTCTTTTGTAAACTTGACTTCTACCTCTTAAGCATTTCTTAGCCATGTTAAAATATTATGAATATATAAACACCCCCCCCCCCCCCCCCCCGCTCACAAACAAGTTATAAGAAAAAAACTGAATTCTTAAATGTAAATTGTAAAAGTTTGTGAAAAAAGCTCCCAATGAAATAAGTCCCGTCTCGGAAAAGTGAAATAAATTCTCAAAAAATGAAATAATTTCCAAAATAATTTGTACTACGTCTTTCACAAAAATGAAACAAATCCTAGGTTTTGGTTGTTATTTCATCATGAAATAATTTCCAAAGAATAAAAATGAAATAACTCCCAAAAATAGTCCATGCCTCATAAATGAAATAAGGCCCAAATGTATGAAGTGTAAAAAAAATGATAATCACGTAGAAAAAACTTTATTTCGCGAAGCCACCTGCCGCGATTTACGGAGGAAAAAAAACCCTAAGAGCGAGCGAAGGCCGCCACACAGAAAAACTTGTTTTTACAAATCCAATGTCGAATCCGTTGAAATCTTATTTTTAATAAAGTTTTTTCTGAGTGCGACACAAAAAAATAAAATTGAAGCAATTTTTTAAGTTTCCTTAAAACTCTTTTGTTTGATTTCGCGAATCAGCCTTGACATTTAAGGTCTTATACCATTTAAAAAAAAAAAAAAATAATGATTTTTGGCAATAATAATAATATTTTGGCCAAACAAAAAACCGTCATAGCGCCCAATAAAAAATATTAATAATGTTAAAAAAATAATAAATTTTTGAAAATGAATAACTCCCACTAAAAATGAAATAACTCCCACAGCAAATGCAATAACACCGAACAAGAAAATAAAATGAAATAAGCCCCACGCTAAGTTCTGTTGGGACTTATTTCATTTCGGAATTATTGCATTATGAAATAACACCTAATAACAAAAATGAAATAACTTTAAAAAAAAATTAAATAACTGCAAAAGAACTAGGTATTATTTCATTTGAAATTACTCCCAAATTTGTATGAAACATTTTTGGGACTTATTTATTTTTTTTTTTTGGGACTTTTTGCACCTGGGACTTATTGCATAGAGCCATGAATTCTCAGTATTTGAGATGAGATTAAAGTCTATACAATGTCTGCTTAATTTAATATCAAATCACATTAAAGAATAAATTCTTTTACGTTTATTAGCCCGATTGATAAGAAATGTTCATACCGATCGACCTGTCACTATCAATTTATGTACTCTGCACCTTCTTCTCCGACTTTGTGGGTGTCTCTATTTGTATAATTCTATCTGACTGACTGACATACAGGCATGTGGTGGGCACATAAGGTAGTAATTTTTGTTTTGTTTACTTTAATATTATATTCTTTTTTTTCGAGCCGAGTGTGTTATTTTTCTTTCCTGATAAAGCTGTTTAAATAATCACTTTTTTTTTTTGCTTCTTTGGTTTTTGAATTTGCAAATTGTTTTATTTGTTTAGTAAATTGTATGTATATTTTTTTTTAGAACAATTCAAATTTAGTACACAACCATAATTCTTAAGATGCTAGAGATTGTGCCATTGTATTAATAAGAAAAAAGAAAACCTCAGACGTTTGTTTTGTGGGTAGCAGAAGCTATTTTCTATTGTATTTTATAGACCACAGTAGATTGTATTTGATTTACAAATTATATTTAGAAATGCCTTAATAATCGATCCTTTCTATTGCTTCTTAACTTATTAAAGACACGTTGTTGATTCGTTTTACGTTTTTTAGCCAAACTTTGTAGGTGCCTGCATTAGGGTGGGTCGATTTGTATGGAGGCAAAAAAATCGCTCAACGTTCAAGGAAAATCGTATTCTAGGGATCAAAATAAGAAACCCTACCTCTAAAACGAATTCTGATGTTCCGACTTTTGACCCGTAGGGTGAAATTTTGAAAAATCCCACTTTGACCCATTTAGAGTGCCCCAATCGAATCCAACCCAATCGAATATATTTATAATCTATTTTTTCCGGAGAAGAAATAGAGACCCTAATCTTGGAAAGACTCCTCCTACTTTCTGAAATATCTCTATCCCGAGATATGTACATTTTGCTAAAAAAAACACGGCTAAAAAGGCCCTCTTTTAACTTAAATTTTAACCCCTACAATGATGATTTATGCATTAATCTGCTAGCGCGTCTCCCGGAGAAGAAATATCTCCCATAATCTGGGAGAGATTCCTCCTACTTCCTGAAATATCAAAGTGGGCTTTTTCAAAATTTGACCATACGGGTCAAAAGTCGGGACATCAGAATTCCTTTTAGAGGTATGGTTCCTTCGGCAAAGTTTCTTATTTTGATCCCTAGAATACGATTTTCCTTGAACGTTGAGCGATTTTTAAATCGACCCGCCCTACTGCATATACACTTGGAATATTCTTACAGTAACTACATGTAGGTCATTCGGGTAGTAGTAAACAGTTGTAGTTGTGTTAAATGTTATTGTAGTCGTTTTTCTATGAGAAAATGGAAAACACTATTTTAGACAGTCATTTCCGAAAAATAACTAAACAAAATTACTGTACTCCTGTAACAGTTGTTTTGAGTAGTTACATATTTTAGTATTTTAATAAACAACTACCAAAACAGTAATTTTGCAGTAACAGTTTAATTTTGTTAGTTATTTAAAAATTCTCATTTCAATTGTAATTTTTAGTCATTTCTACTTTCTTAATTTCCTGAGTGTATTGAATAAAGCTTCGTTAAGATTTTTTTTACAAACTTTTCCTCTAAAGCAATAGCAACCAAAGTTGAAACTTTAATAGAATACGAATCCTATACTCAGGGAATTATGTTGGTAGAAATTACTAAAATGACAGTTAGAATAACTACAAATGTAATTAAAAAGGCGATGACTGTAATTGTCGTAAGCACTAGTAAAAATGTCGGTTATTGGTAGGTTCCACTGTATTTATTGTCTTTGGCGAACGTTTACCATCTGTGAATCAAACCCCATTGGAAATATTTCCAAAGAAACTGCTATGGCTGCAGGATGGTGAATGTGCTCCAAGTGCAACCACTCCCACAAAACCATAACTTTTTATACTTTCCCAAAACTTTTTGCAAAAAAACCCATCCAAATTTTTTTATTGCAGTCAACAGAAAACCATACTAAAAGATATATTTTTTAGTGTACCAATTGAAAAAATTATCACAGAATATACATCAGGGTTGGGCGATTAGTATGGAAGGAAAAAAATGTTAATGGACGCTTCGCGTTTCTGATTCTTGGGACTGTACTGAGCAAAAAAGTCCACTAGAACATACGTCTACGGTAAAAATCGAGCTTCCAGATTTTGACTTTACGGCAAAAAAGCCCCATTTTGAAATTAAAAATTAACACCTTAAAAATTAACACCCACCAACAAATATGATTGATGCTAGAGAATCTTCCAAAGAAGAGATTGATACCATAATCTTGGATAAGCTCCTCCTACTTAATGAGATATGTCCATCCCACACATTGTTACTTTCACAAAATACGCCAAAAAAGCCCTATTTTGAAATTAAAAATTAACCCCTTAAACCGCACCCACAAATATGATTGATGAATTACTCTGCTAGAGAATCTTCCAAAGAAGAGATTGATACCATAATCTTGGATAAGCTCCTCCTACTTCCTGAGATATGTTCATCGCACACATTGTTACTTTCACAAAAAACGGCTAAAAAGTCAAAATCTGGAAGCTCGAATTTCACCGTAGACGTATGGTCTAGTGGACTTTTTTGCTCAGTACAACCCAAGAATCAGAAACGCGAAGCGCCCATTAAGATGTTCAAATCGCCCCACCCATACATACTTTCATACATTTTTTGAACACCACTAAAGCCACAAAAATGTGTCTGTCCGCGACTACCTGTATAGTAAACTCCCTATACTTGGAGGTATAAAACATGATCAAAAACTCAACAAATTGTCATTTAAGCTTTTTTATTTCTCTCCTATATTTGGAGATAATAGGGGGTAGTGTTTGTGCCCCACTTGCGAAAGCTCCCCCTTCTACCCTACTATCACTGTTATTAAATGTTAATACTTTTGTAACAGTCGACAAATTTGGAATTTTTATTGTAACATAACAATTGAATATTTATTTTATGTTTATAGATTGTAATAACTATTCTATAAATATTGGTGTTCGTCACGAAAATTTGATTTTTGGATATCATCACTTTTTTAAGGTGTTTGCATCAATAAAAAAAAATGGGGTAGTTATTTTGTTTTAAATTTCAAGTCCTTCAAGAGCATAAAAACATGTTTGAAATTTGTATACTAATTGTTTCCAATTTTTAAAATGCACCGTCCAGGTAATAGAGCGGTCGGAAAACTCTCTTTTTCAAAAATTAATTTTTTTAATCACTCACAATAAAAAATATATGCTCGATTGAGCAAAATGGTATACAAATTTTGGGTACTTTGTAAAAAAATAATAAAAATATTTTTTTAGCACACACAAGGAAAAACTATTTTGAGTTACGAAAAAGCTACTAACATTTTCGACATATCGCTGCCCGTTAAGTAGTTGTAGTTGTTTTAAGTGTAATTTTTTAACGTTTCTGCCTACAATATTTCCTTGGCGTAGAATCTTAGAAACCCTGACAATACTCGGCAATCAATATACAAGACGCCAAAAATTTCTCTCTATAGATTTCGGAATAGTATAATGATTCGAACATAATCCAAATTTTATATTTTTTACTTAATCTCAAGAAATTGAACCCGTATTTTTTTTTTTGAGTTCTATCATTTTTAAAAAAAGAAAGAAGAAAATTCTTCGGTTATTGAAAGAATATTCTGTCAGTATAAATATCTTATCACACTCAAATAAAAAAGTCTCTAAAAGTTACAAAAAAAATCTTTAATTTTATAGAAAACTTACTTATTTTTAGGCCAGCAGACCGTTTAGCCAACTTTAGCAAAAGAATTTTGTAATTATTAGTAACGTGAAAATAAGAGAAAATATTACCAAGCTTTACAAAATGTTGTAAAAATTATAAACCTTTAATTCAAATCGATTTGTTAAAATCAGCCAATTTTCTTACTAAATGTACACTTAAAAAAATAAGTTAGTAGAAAAGTCAGTAAAACATCTTGTAAATCAGGTATACTATTTTTCAACAAAATGTTTGCTAAAATTATGTTTTAAACTAAAATTTTAGTTATACTTAGTCAGCACTTAACTGTTTTGAACTAATTTTTACTAATATTTTACTAATGTTTTACTAATTTATTTTGCTAAAAAAAATTGTGCTGATTAGCACATCAATAGTGTTAACGACAACCAGATTAAAAGTTATACGCAGAATGAATAAGATGTAGTAGTGACGAGGAAAATTATACTAAAAAATACAACTCTAGTAAGACACTTAAAAAAAATCAAACATATAAGTTTTTGTATCTGTTTTTCATACATAAAACAAAATTGTGGATTGAAACAACTTAAATTTTGCTTTTTCACCGGCTTGTGAAAGTAATTGTCTATTAATTAAATAAAAGACAAAATAAAATATATAAATTTAAAAAAGATTAAACGTGTATTTGTAGCCAAATTGAGTGAGACTAAAGCGAAAGACATACATACATCTTAGGTAAATTTTTATGTTTCCTTTTTCTTATTGCAAAAAATAAGGGTTGTATATGTTACGTTTTGGTTTTTTTTTCGTTTCGTTTCTATAATTCTCTGCTGCATTAGCGTTCCTTTAAAAGACAGCATCATTTAGACAACCAATGATGTAAGTAGTTGAAAGATAAATTATTTTAAAAAGAATCACAAAAATATGTTTTATGATTTTCAGCAAAATAAATTAACTAAAGTAAAAATTTTCTACAAATTTTTTGAGTTTTTTCAGTCTACTAATATCCAGCAAAAATTTTATTAATGTTTAGCAAGGGTTTTTTAATTTCTAATCCACTAAGTTTTAGCAAAACTTTTGCTGAAATTACTAATTCTGTTGCTGAAAATCAGCGAGCTGATTTTGCTGACTTTAGCAATTTTTTTTGCAAGCACCCTTCTGACTAAAATTTTGCTGACTTTACTAACTTTTTTATTTGAGTGTAGTTAAATTTTTTTTTATAATTCTTTGGCATTTTCTTTAAATTTTAGATTGTTTAAAAGTTTAACATAAAAAAAACTTTGCTTCCAACTATAACAAACAAAACTAGTAAAATATTTTGCTAAAGTCAGTAACGAAAATTAGTAAAATATTTTGTAAGTTGTAAGTAGAGAATATGACAAGTATTTACTAAAAACCGATTTTGTACTAAAAATTTACTACTTAAATCTACTAACTTTTTGTGTTTCATAAATTTTCTTTTTCTAAGTGTAAACCATATTTTTTCGCAGTTTTTTGGATACAAGGTTAAAAAGTTTTTATTAATATAATGCGAATTTTGTAGAAAATACGAGTATATAATACTTTTTTGAAGCTTTGTTCTAAATGGCATGACAAAACTTAATTGTTTTGAAAAATAGAATATACTCGTATGTAAGTTAGGGTATACAAATTACTCGGGTTTGGTTTTGTTCGAGTTAACGAATAACTCGATGTTGAGGTTTTTAATTTACTCGATTAAGCAAGTAAGATTTTAAAATTACTCGAGTAACTCGAACAATTTCAATAGCTTTATTTAATTAATTTTCCCTTAAAAATTCATAATAAAACACAAAATTAATACAAATCGCGAGTTCCGAAATGTATTTTATCAAACAAAAAAAATAAATAAAATAAGATTGGAAAATTAATTTAAAATTAAAAAAATATTCTAAAACAATATACAATTGAGGGGTTTTAAATTATTTTCTTTCGTTTTTATAAAGTTCGACTTTAAAAGACATTAGAGATATAACTTTTAGAATTCTTTGCAAATATCAAATATAATATAGAAGAATAAAAGAATAGCAGAGGAATAATATAGATGAAAAATATAGAGTATAAATCATATAAATTATATTAACTTTTGTTTGAGTTTGAATTTTAACGTCTTTTTCAGACAATTGCAATTAATACTATAATTAATATGCAATTTTATTTAATTTTAATTGTGAAAGGCGTGGTAGAGAAGAATGAGTGTATTTTCTAAAAATCATAACTTCATTGCAAATTTTCAATTTTCTGAATCAGACTGCGCAGTTTCTGGTATTGAACCTTCGCCAGTGACCCTGTTTTTTTTGAATATTGAATAATGTAGTATTTGTTATGTTTTTATTTGTTCGATTGCGTCTATATGAAATTTTCTGTGCAATCACTGACTATTAATTTATTTGATTAAGTTCAATATAGATCCGAATTGAAGAAAACGGTCAACGGCCCAATTCTAGCTAAACATCAAAAAATTATTATAAGTTAAGTACAATTCGAATCTTTCAAAAAAATTTAACACAATCTAAAGGTTTTGCGATTTTTATTTTTTGTTAAATAGTTAGATACTTAAACATTTCGCTTAATTTATGCAAATGGGACCTTTTGGTGTTACATTTTTTATATTTTCGAGCAAATGTGTCTGTAATTGTTCAAGGATATTTTGAAAATATCTTTAGAAATTGTTAAAAACGTGATATTTTAGGCAGTGGTCTCGGTGCCAAAAGTCTTTTTTCCAAAATTACCAAAAAAAAAAAACAAATATTGTTTATCAGTACAGTATTGCCTATATCGTGGTGCCACGCAAAAAAGTTATAGTCTTACTACACACATATAATATGAAAATGAACTTGGTAACTGACACATTGCTCTATATTTCATATTGAACCCCAAAATACGTTTTCGATTTAAAATAAAATTATTTTTAAAAAATACGAAACAATTAAAGTTTTTTTTTAATGAAATATAAACTGAAACTCTTCCTGGCAACTCTTCCCTAACTACGTGAATAGCCAAACTACCGTATGTACAAAAAATACATCATAGTTGCGCCAACTCACAAAATGTGGGAAATAGTGGAAATTAGATTACATATGATTTTCTAACAATTGTGAATTGTTGTGGTGTTTGTCTTAGCTATCTTCTGCAATTACAATTAAATGTAAAATCGACCCCGTGTAATTGAAACTGGTTTTAAGCCACACCAAAAATCGACCTTACTTTAGATCAATTGGTTAGAGCCTCTGTCTAAAGTGTAGTGCGAAGTGCATGTGGCAAAGAAAGCAGGTTCAAGCCACGGTCAGGATTGCATTTAATAAATAAACATTTCATATAGATGCAATCAAACAATAAAAACCATAACAAATAATTACAGTATTGTCAAAAAGGATTACTGATGAAGGTTGTGTTACCAGAAACTGCGCAGTCTAATTCAATAAAAATTTACAATGTAGTTATGATTTTTAGAAAAGTATGCTTAATCTTCTCTACCACGCCTATCTCAAACAATTGAAAAATATGTGCATATTAATTATAGTATTAATTGCACACTGTCTAAGAAGACGATGAATAAAATTCAAAAATCCCAATAAAACATATTTTATTAACTCGGTTAATCCGATTAATCGACCAAAGTTGTTCGAGTTATTCGTTACTCGAAATTGGCTATTTAAATTTACTCGAACAGTTGTTTGATAAAATTCATCGATTAATCGAGTAACGGTTAACCGATTGAATACCCTAATGTAAGTAATATATTGTTGTATTTCCTTATAGACAATTTTTGAAGTACATATGTTATTTGAACAATATTAGATAATATTTCACCGCATGTCTACATGTTTTCTCCACTTTATAATTTTAATAAATCTGTTTTTAATCTTTAAACCGTTCATTCACACTTCAAAAATTTTAGAATACATGTTTCAGCTCTACTACATATTTTTGTCTGCGTTCTTTTACCATAAGTCGTAAAATATTTAAAATTTACTCATAAAATTTCAACATTTATGAAGTAAACAAATCAGATCAAATGTGAATATAATTATTCGAAGTATTGAAAATAAATTATATTAAATACTCTCATTTATCTTTTTTTCTTTAGAAAAAAAATTTTTTTTAACAAAAAATTTTGCGGCTGGGAATGTACTTTAAATTGCTATTGTTTCATGATATAAACAACAATTAGAAAACAAATACAATTAGCGAACAAAGTAAATGTTTTTTATGCCGATATAGACAGTGCGTTTTAACCTATTTCGTGCAACTCATCGATTCATTACGAATTACACTCTAATAAAAAAAGTAGAAAAATAAGTAAAACGTTTTATATTCCAATTTACAGTTTTTGTACTAATTTTAGTACAAAATAAATTTTTTTGGTAAATTACAATTTTATTAATAATTTTTGTATTTTACAAATTTTAAAACTTTAGTTACTAAAATTTTTAAAAATGTTTACGAATTTTCTTTTTTTATAGTTGAAAGCAAAGTTTATTCAAGTTTTACATTTTTATAATCTAAAAGTTAAAGAAAATAACAAAGAATAATAAAAAATTAATTTTAATTAACAAAACTTACTAATTTTTTATGAAAAAAATGGCCGATTTTAACAAATCGATTTTTATTGCGGGTTTATTAAAAATTTACTAAATTTTGTTAAAGTTTACTGATTTTTCGTAGTACTTTCATTTTACTAATAATTACAGACACACTAATAATTACAGAACTACTAAAAATTAGTTAAAATGACTTTGCAGGAAAAATTGCTAAAATTATCGGATTTTTTTTTGCTAAATATTAGTAATATAAGAAAAGCAAAAATGAATCTGTTGAATATACAAGTTACATTTAAGCTAGTTAAATGTTAGTTAATTGAAAATAACAATTTTTTTTTGCTAAATTCAGCGAGAAATTTCATTCAATTTTTTTAATGCGAATAAAAATTTGACCTTCTGAAATCAGCAATCTACAATATTTTAGCAAAAATTTCTGATTCTATTAAATTTAAGGTAAATATAGCAAATACTTTGTTGATATTACAGTTTTTGTTTGCTTTTTTAGTCTACAAATATTTAGTAAAAGTTTTAGCTAATTTTATTAAAGTAAATTGCTATTTTAATTAACTAAAATTCAACTCGAAAATAACTAAAATTGAAAAGTTAACAATTTTATTTTTGCTATTCTTATTTCATTAGTATTTAGAAAAAAAAAAATTTGGTAATTTTAGAAGTTTTTTATTTAAGGCTAGGAAAATTTTGTAATTTTTACAAAATTTGAGTCATAACTGCTAAACAAAACATTTTGTAAACTAAATTTTTTTATCAAATAAAAATTTGTAAAAAAAAACTATATTTAAAAAACAAATGTTTAAAACTTTTATAAGATTTTTAAAGTCATTTGGACAATTTCAAAATTAAAACAGCATTCTGAAATAAACTTGTAAATTTTTTAAATGATATTTTTAATTTTAATGAAAATTTAATAATATTTTAAGACTTATTTTAAAATAACTAAAGTTTAAGGCTTAGCCATAGTTTCACTCACAGAAATAAACCTGTAAAAATATCAGAAAAATCTACTAAAAATTGGTTAAATTGACGTAGAAAAAACTGCTAAATTACGCAAATTTTTTTGCTAAATAAGAACATCAAAAATGAACATGCTAAATTTACAAAATTTTAGTTACATTCGATTTGAATTTTAGTTCCTTGAAAATAACAGAAATTTTTTCCAAAAAATTTGTAAATTCCAGAATTCAGAAGACCAGATTTTTATACGCATCTAAAAAAACTTTAAAATGTTAACATTTTATATGATTTGTATTATCTACTAATATTTAACAAATTTTTTACTGATTTTAGGAGATTAATTTGTTACTTGCAATCAACTAAAATTTAGCTCAAATATAGCACAATATTTGTAGATTCAACGGATTTATTTTTGCTATTCTTATCTTACTAATATTTAGCAAAAAATTTTTGCTAATTTTAGCAGTTCTTTGCAACTTAATTTTTAACCAATTTAACATTTTTTATAAAAAAATTAAGTTTAGCTTTTTTAGTGACTCGAATGCAATCTGATTTTCTCGATTTTTTTTACCATAACCTATTATTTCCTTACACAAAATTACATTTTTTCTATAATTAGGGCAGTTTAAAATAGACAATACATTTTTTATAAAAAAAAAATTATTGCTTTATACACTGTCGAAAAAAATAGTTTTTTGATGTAAGTGCAACTTTTAGACGCATTTTGCAGCAAAATGCATTCAAAAACCGTATCTGCATCAAAAATAGATTTTTTATACAGATAAACTTAAATAAATCATGTTTTTGGTAATAGTGAGTTCTGAATTTTAAACATGTTGAAAATATAAAGAAAACAAATTATAGATACAAAAAATTAAATTGTTTGTACGGAAATAATGGTAAAAAAATCGAGAAAATTAGATGCCATTCGCGTCACAAAAAAATTAAACTTCGAAAATAAATCTAAAAATTGCATTTTCACCAAAAAAGCATTTTTTTGGCATAAGTATGAAGGAGGACAACCACGTTCCTCTAATGCTTTTTGAATCAGAGAAATCCGATAAAACCTTTCAAATAAATGTGTCTTCTAAGTTACATACTTTTGGGATTTTTTTAATTTTCTTAAAAATTCAAAATCTAAATTTTTTAAAAATTTTTGAAAAACTGAATATGAAGATGTGTTAAAGGCTCAATAGTGAATGTATGTACATGAGGTCAAAAAATGCCATTTATTCGAGATCTTTCAAAAAATAAATGATATAATAAACACTTTATAGCTTCTAGGAATCGACTTTAAGACCGTCTAATACACGATAATTAAAATATGAAGTAATATTTTGTCAGTTGTTTTCTATTGTTTTTACACTTATTTTTACTAAAATTGCAGTTATTTTTTAATAGTTAATAACTACAATTTTTAATAATTGTTTACATAAATGCAGTTATCGCCTTTTTAATTACATTTGTAGTGTAATTTGTAGTCGTTTCTACCTAAATAATTTCATGATTGTGGAAACACATTTGGTTAAAGTTAAACTCTGATTATTTTTTAGAAAAGTTAACAGCCCTAAGAGTTATTTTTTTATTTCATGTGTTTTTTTTTAACTTTCCAGGGAAAATGCCTTTGTGGTCAATATATACGTGCAAGATTAAGACGAGCTGGAGTTTTAAACCGAAAAGCTATACAAAGACTGCGTTGTATACTGGAGCCACCATCCGAAGTGGTATATGAAGTATTTCCGGCATTAAATAGTGTGAGTATACACATTTTTTTTGAAATATTCAATAAATATTAACCTTACCTCAATTTATTTCAGATGGGCGAAGAACTTGAGCGTATGCATCCACGAGTCTACACAAATGTTTCACGACAACTGTCACGAGCACCATATGGTGAATTGGTAGACAGTGATACGGCACCAATGCTATTGAATCTTGTGGCTAAAGAACTATTTTCCCGTAATCACGATAAAGAGCGAATAACATGGGCAAAAATAATTTCCGTATTTGCCGTATGCGGTGGCTTTGCCATCGATTGTGTTCGCCAGGGTCATTATGATTATTTGCAATTTTTGATCGATGGCGTGGCGGAAATAATCGAAGATGATTTGGTACAATGGTTAGCAGAACGGGGTGGTTGGTTGGGCCTTCAGCAGCATATTAGACCAAAGGTGTCACAACAATTTAGTTTTTTGGATTGGTTAACATTATTTGTAGCTATTTCGGCTAGTTTGTATGTTGTAACAAATATCATTAAACATATTGGTTGCCATTTATATTCATTGTTATTTTAAATTCTAACAAAACACACACAACATTATAAAGGGTCCGCCAAATAACTTCTTTTTTTTTTTTTGAACTCCTGAACCAATTGGACTTTGTATGGCGTCATACCAAGGTCTTTATGCAAAATTCGTCTCAATGATGTCTCCGAAATGTTCAATTGTTGAGAACGACGGTGAATTGATGTTAATAGCGCCTTCACACAGCAGCAATATTCTCGGGTGTACGCACTGTTTTTGGCTTTTCACGCTTTGGTTTATCGATGAGAATGCCAGTTTCTTTCACTTTTTTCACAAGATAACGAACATACGGACCATATTCGTTCAGCGGAAAGATAAAACTAATTATCTGTCAAATCAGACATGAGCTAAGTGTTACAATTCACGAAATAAGCACTAGTTGAAAAAAAAAACGTTAGATGACGGACCCTTTACTTATTTTTAAATAATTTTCTTAATTTATTTCTTAATTTTTTTTTTAATTTTAATTTGTTGAATTATGTTTGCAATAATAAAATAATTTGTTATAAATATATTTAACACAAATATATTATATTTTTGTATGGAAACGTGTATGAAATTTACGAAATTCAGAGTTATTTACGCGCAACATAGAAGAAAAAACAGTAATTTTTATATCCATGTTGCCAATGTTTTAGGTACACTCAAATAAATAAGTTAGTAGAAAAATTATTAAAGTGTTTTATATCACTATTTGCAGTTTTTGTACTAATTTTTACTACATACTTTTTAGTAAACATTTTTGCTATTCAATATTTACAAATTACAAAAACTTAATTAATTTTCGTCAAAAAAAGTCTGTAAAAGTTACAGAAAAATCTATGATTTTACAGAAAAATCTATGATTTTACAGAAAAATTAGATATTTTTAGACCAGCCGTTTAGATAATTTTAGCAGTAGTTTTGTCTGTACAGTGAAACTAGTAGGAAATCGATATGCTAAAATCAATAAATTTTTTTTAATAAAAATTAGTAAGTTTTTTAATTGAAACTTATTTTTATTGTCTTTTGGGTTTTTTTATATTTAGATTCTAAAAGTTTTTAAAAAAAAACTTTCCTCTCAACTATAAAAGAAGAATATTAGTAAAAATTTTTGATAATTTTAGCAACTCATGTTTAAACATTGGTAAAATATTTTGATAAAATCTGCAACGAAAATTAGTAAACCATTCAGTAATTTGTTAACAGAGATTAGTTAAAAAATTATTTTGTACTAAAAAATAGTACAAAAACTAACAAAATGATTTTGTACTAAAAATAGTACAACAACTGTAAATTGGGATATAAAAAGTTTTACTCATTTTCTGCTAACTATTTTATTAGAGTGTAGCTAAAATTAGCAAAAAAAAATTTCCTCATTTCATTTTTTTATAGTTGAGAATAAAGATTTTTCAAGTTCAACATTTTTATAATCTAAAATGTACCTAAAAAAAAATACCAAAGAATAATAAAAATGAATTTTAATTAAAAAAATACTAATTTTTAGTAAAAAAAAATTGGCTGATTTAGGCAAATCGATTTCCATTACGTTTAATTAAAATATTTATAAATATTAGTAATGTGTACTAATTTCTTCTACAACTTTAAATTTACTAATAATTACAGACACATATTGCTAAAAATAATCTAAACGGTCTGCTGCCTAAAAATAGGTAAATTTTCTGTAAAATTACAATTTTTTATGTAACTTTTACAGACTGTTTTAGAGGAGTGTAGGGTTGCCATTTGTTTGAAATAAACTCTTCTTGGTCAGTTAAAAAAATATGTTAAATTTTTTTTTTTACTATTATATTCCGAGTTTTATTGCAATCGGAAAACCCACTATTCTAAATAAAAATCGATGAGTAAAAATAATTTTTTTTTCAACAAATTCTAGCAAAATGGTGTAACGATTTGGTTTTAATATACTTAGTTTTACAGCTACTTCATGACAGTTGTTTGTGTATTAATCAGTAGTGTCCGACCGAATAATTCGGCAAAAAAACTAGAATATTTGGTAGGTTTTTGGGTATCTAATAGGCAATGATTATACATTTTTGTATTGAAAACATGTTTGTTGAGCCAATTTAATTAGATTTTGTATATAAAATTTAAGGAAAAAGCCGAAGTTTAGCTATAAAGTTAAAAGTTCAGCCGCCGAACTATTTTCGATTTGGCCGAACAGTGAATTTAATGCTTAACTACGGACTTTTCTTTAAATTTGAAAATAAAGAATACAGACCAAATGCATTTTCTGGCCGAACTGTTCGGTCGGACACTATTAATCAGTAGTTATTGCTTTTAACTGCAACTGCAGATGTTTTTCTTTTAAATAACACAAAACAACAATTATGACAGTTATTTAACAACTGAAGAAAAATACTGTGTTTTTGTAACATTTGTTTGAAGCAGTTATTTAGTATTTTAATACACAACTACAAAACAGTATTTTTGAAGTAGTTTTTTAGCAAAGCCGTAGTTTTTTTTTAGCAATTTTTACAGTTGTTTCAAAATGTGTGTAGTAAACAATTGACAGTTGTTTTAACGACATTTGTTGTTTTTCAACAGTTAAAAACAACTACATAGTTATTTTAACGGTAATTACCTTTGCCGCCTATTTAACTTAAATTATAGTTGTTTTACCTGTAATTTAAAGTAGATTCAACTGTAAAACTTGTTTGAGTGCATTGTGTACTTATGCACAATATACGAGGCGTATTATGAATCCCATCATAAAATTTTTTAAAACCAATTTATATTAGCGGTTTTCATTATTGGTGTTATATTTACGTCGTGTTATATTTATTACGATTTGTTCACAACAAAGCGTAAGTGTCTTTTTTAATGTATGGTAAATTTATTAAAAGGCTGATTGTTCGCCACATATGTATCAAAAATTATTTTATTTACTGAAAACGAAAAAGATCACAAATTATTTAGTGCAAAATGTTCTCGTTTTAAACTTAGTTTTTTGATATTTTAATTAATTTTTAAGTTTTTTCAATAGTTAACACAAAATATATTTTTTTGACGGCAGAACAGTCGGCTGTTTTTTTTTTGCTGATAAATTTATCACGTGTGTTTACTACTGTTTTTTGTGTGGTATTTCGCGTAGTAACTTTAGTGCAATACATTTTGTTGCTGGTTCTGGTTAATTCTGATAAATTTATCTAACGCACATCATAAAACAGATCTACAATTGTTATTTACTACCAAAAATGAATACCGCTATTAATTTTTTACAAGCAATTTTTGTAATATAAAAAAAACGCGTAAAAATTGGCGACCGGAACTTGTCTGTGCCTATTCCGGTCATTTGTGTGATTCCATCCTTGTCTAGGGGAGTGCTAACTTGCTCTCCTTTCAAACAACACATTTGTTGATTTTTTAACATTGTATTTATACTTATTTAATAGCAAAAAAAACAATTGAGAATTACGTTTTCTTGTATAATCTATAAATAGAATTTTATACACCACCAAAAATAGTGGTGGTTTGTAGTATGGTTTATTAGCAGTGATGCCAACTTGATGCTTTTAGCACTATTTGCTGCGATAAGTTTTGGACGATCAAAAATACGATAATTTTAATTTTGGTGCCAGGTTGTTAAAAAAAAAAAAAAACACTAACAAGGGAGGTATCCTGAGGCTGACCCTCAGATCGCGATTAAACTTTTTTATATTGTAGAGCGGAAAAAATAAGTAACACTAGTATAAGTTTTAGCTGCCCAAACCCATGTTTAGGGGTTAAAATATTGGGGTCAATTTTTACCCCAATTTATGCTTGGTGGTTGTAAAAAAATATATGCAAATTAGGTATCAAATGAAATGTATTTTGAAGACCTATCTAGTGAAGTCAAAAAAAAATGATGAAAAGTGTTCAAAGAAAAAAATGTCAATCAAAGTTAAACCCCAATTTTAACACATTAAAATTTGATTGGGCAGGTATGTTTCTTAGCGAATATATTTTAATTTTCCCCTCTATCACATACCCTAGTTTTACTGGAAGTTCGGTGCTCCTTGTAAGTTTGGTGCTTTTTAAGCCCCGTTCACATAATCACACAAGTGTGTTTCACATGTCAGAAATGTGTTGTATAAGCAAATGTACAATGTATGTGAACATTATTCGTTACACACACGTCAAAATATCGACACATTTAAAAATATCGACACATATTTTTTGAAATATTTCATAAAGTTACTAACACAAGTGTTTTGTTATACACAAATAATAGTAAACAATTTTTAAAATCAACAAATGGTGGAAAAAAAATAAACAATTAGAAGAAAAAATAGCTGATTCAATGTATTTTTTGTGTGTGTCAATAACAGTCTGAACAATCAAACGATTATTCTTGTATACTTTTTTTGACAGAGAGAATTGTATCACCCTTTTCATTATACTTGTGTGAAGTAAGGTATAAACACGTGTGATAATGTAAACGCCGCTTTAGTAATTTTTTATTGTATTATAGTTTAAATGAAATTTTAAGCTTAAAAAAATTATTTTTTGGGAGAGTAATGTTTAAATTTTGTAACTTTTAAATATCAAACTTGATAATTGTTTAATTTAAATTAATCATGTGTAAATTGATAACATTTTTGAAACATTTTAAAATTGTTTAGAAACCTTTCTTCGAACAGTGGAAAAAGAGCTTCTTGCATTTTGAAGTCTTTTAGTAAAAAGGCTTGTTGCGCTTACTTTTCAAGAAGTTGGCATCACTACTGTAGCATGGTTTGTGCCTGTGCTAAAAATATTAATGTTGAGTTACATTTTTCGGGTATTGGCAAAATTTACGGAAAATTACAGCCGCCAGCCAGTAGCCGAATATACGCAGCCAAGAACTTTTTAGAAGGGGTAATTTCAGCATTTAAGGGTACCGCAATTTTTAGATTTCGTTCGTTAATCTATTACCGCATATGGAAACAGAATAAGGAATAAAATTGAGTAGTTGTGCAATAATATTGCTAGTGTATGGGTATCTTCCCTATGGGAAATGAGGAGTCAATTGTCCTAAAAATGACTGGTTAAAGAAGGACTTATCACAGGACTGGTATAATTTAATACTGAAGTGGGTTAAGCAGTGTCAATTGTCCTAAAATTACAAATCCTGTGACTGGTAAAGGGAGGACATACCACTTAACGAGAATGCTTATTAACAAGAAAAAGCCAGTTGGCCAGAATTTTACCCATTGGAAGCTGTTTAGTTTTCGTTTATTTTATACGACATGGCCCTTTTGCGACAGTCTTGTGGTATGCCCATCTTTGGTTAGTCCTGTGGCATGCCACTATGTGGTTTGAAGAAGGACAAATGACCCCCTCCTATTACAAGCCAATGTTAAAGTTGCCAGTTGTTTACATAGGATAGGGTTTAGCAGAGGCACCGGTCTCTGGCACGAAGGGACCGATCCTGTGGCTCACGCAGAACCGGTTCCATTCCACATAAGGTTAATACAAAATGTATGGAAATATTTTTCGCTTTTATTTTTAGCTTTGATTCTGTTTCTACTTTAAGCCGACTAAGGCCCGATGACTGAATGTCCAGTTAAAATTTAACATTGACATTTAACTGGACATTTAGTAATCCGGCTAAAGCACCAATATTTATGGATCTCTGCAAGCCTATCAATTTAACACTCTCACCGAAAATTCCGCCTACAGTCGACATGTTATAAATTGGACATAAATGCACCAAATGAAGTGTTTTATAATAAGAAATGAAACTGTTTCGATAGAAAACCAAATTTACAAAATATTTTGTGAAGTAAGCTAGAAAGCGTTAAAATTAAAATTTCGATCATTTCAAAAAATAAATATTTTAAATGGACACAATTTTCAAAAATCCTAAAAACATATTTATGTTGCTTACACAGCTGATAGTCAACACAAAGTAATATTGAAACTCTTATTTTGGTCCAAGGACATACAGGACTCCACTAGGATACCTCTAAAGACCATCGTTTTAACTAGAAAACTGATGGAGATTTTCTAAAAGGTTATATTTTTAAAAGCTTTGCTACTAAGCTTTAAGTTTAGTCATGTATACTGAAATTAACCCATTCCTGCTTATTGGGTATTTAAATACCCAAAAAACGGTCATCTTAAAAAAATGTAAAGCCAAGAGGTGCACCATTCACCCAGGTATAATTTCGTGACATGACCATTAAAATACGCATTTCGCAGTTTTATAAGTTACACTTGCTTGAAGTATCGATTACTTTTAAGTAAAATTACGAGTTTTACGTGGATGACCATAAAACAATATTTTATTAAAAAACATAAAGGAACTATTTTATATCAGTGATTAATTCATAAGTCCCAAGTATGGGAAGGACCAAAAAATAAATAAAACCAAATAACATATACAACCTTATATATTGAATGTGTGAAATTTCATAGATATTGGACAATGGAATAGGGTCAGTTAGTAATAGGTTAAGGGGGGACATGACATTGGCCGCTTTTTGAAATCGACTTTTTTATAATTTTGTATTTTAGTAAATATTCTTAAGATTCTAAGAAAAAAAATTTCATGGAAAAATTCCTACGGGTTCAAAAGTTACAGCCGGATTAGTGAGAGCGCTACCTATGTACGGCAGCTGGTATATATTTGTTTTACTTGCTACCTGACTTTTGGTGGTTGTTATTTCGTACCTACTTGAAGGATGGGTTTTTTTTGTGTTTTTGAATTCTTGAAAAAAAGGCATCTTTATACCTCATACAGGCATACAGTACAAGGCAGGCATGGCCCTTTCCTTTTTTTCTTGTTCACAAACTTTGAACGCGTTTATCTCGAAACCATGTTTTTCGTACTGGTTGCGGCACTAGCGGGTTCATTTTTTGACAATTTTTTTTTTGTATTTTTTTAAACTTGATTCTCTACGTATGATACGAGCGCTTTTTTTTAATTTTTTTTTGTCGATTTTTTATGAATTTTTAAAGTCAATATTTTTTTTCGAAAAAACACACTTTTAAATTTGGAACATCACCAAAAATTGAAAAAAAAAAAAATTTTTAAAAAAAAGCTCGTGTCGTACGATAACCAATTTTGTTAAGATTTAAAAAAGTATTTTTTTTTCCAGATCGGACAATTTTTGCGATTCCCAGCGCTGCAACCACGAGGCCCCGTTTTTTTCTCTGCCGCCAGTTTGGAGCTCTATAAAACCATGTTGGAGTGAAAAATATATTTTTTTGAATTTTTTTTCTTGTAATTTGTTCAATTCTCTACAATAATAATACGATAATAAAAAATTTTTGGAAAAATGTTTGTTTTTGAATGAGTTATGAATTTTTAAAAAAATGTCTGTTTTCTCTGCCGCGAATGTAATGTCCCCCCTTAAGGTGCGTTTTCGTTCAATTTCGCGTATTTTTGAAAATCGCCAGATCTTTTTAAATAAAAGCGCGAATAGTGTAATTTTTAAACTGCAATTATATCTTGGTAAGAGGAATAATTTAAGACTAAACTTTTTAATTTTTATGCATTAGTTTTTGAGATTCACTCAAACTTGTTTTACCATATAGCCCAAAGAAGGCTCTACAACAAAACTCCAATATAAAGTTAGATCTTGGTATTAACATTTTTAACCCTTAACTACCAATTATGTCTCTAAAATGTATCACTTAAACTAGAACAAAAATTTTAACTATCAGGAAACTACGAATAAGCTGAAATTTTAACGCGAAACATGTTTAGAGCAATTTCTATAAAAAATACCTCAAAGTTTTACGAGTTTACAAAATATCGTTCAGAATCTGAAAAATTTTCTTTAGAAATAGAACAAATATTTTAACTATCGGGAAACTACGATTAAGCTGAAATTTTTAAACGCGAAACATGTTTAGAGCAATTTCTATAAAAAATACCTCAAAGTTTTACGAGTTCACAAAATATCGTTCAGAATCTGAAAAATTTTCTTTAGAAAGTTTTCAAAGAAAATAAGTGTAATTGAAACAAATTTTCATTAACATTTTTGTTTTTCTGCTATTTAGCAACTTTATTAAATAAAAACTATATTGTACTAGGTATTATTTAAATTGTAAATATCTTAAAACTAAACTAATATATAAATTATAGTTTGTAATATGTTTGTAATCAAGGGTTTGAGGGCCAAAATATTAATTAAACAAAGATAACAAATACAAAAAGTTGAATGATTTTCTTTATATTTTTGTTTTAATGAAAAAGGAAAATGAAACTATTCCAAGGAAAAATAAGTATAACTTTAAATAGAATACGTACAACGTCTATAACAAAAATAACTTATAAATACATACAAAAAAAAGGGGGTAATGTCCAAATAATTGTTGTTTTTTTTGGTAAAATTAAATGGAACATTTCAAATGTTAAGGATTTTATTTTTGTTCATATAAATAAAACTAATAACTAGTAAAGAAGAAAATGAATGCGGGGAAAATATAATAATATTAATAATAATTGTAACTTCATTAAAAGAAGTTAACTTTAAGAAAACATTTAAAAAAATAACTCTGGTAAACTCTTTAAAAATAATATGAAAGAACGGATTCGGAATTTGAGGTGACAAGGAAAATCATTTTAGTTAAATAAAAAAAACAAGTAAAACATCTGGATATGTGGGCTAAAGCGGGACTTTAATTAGTAGATTAAAACAGGATTTCAAAAGCGGGATAGTTAGTCAGCTTAACTACACTAATTAACAAATTTCACTTTTACAGAACCTGCCTTTAAAATATAATCGGCCATTCTACCGAAGACCGGTCAAAAAAGGTCATAGTTTGACATTGGGTGTTCTGGTTTCAATTAAAATTTTGCATTCAAAAGCTACTATGGGGCCATTGGAGATTAGTTTTTTAAATTTCGAAAAACTCACGGTTTTATGAGCGTTATAGTTTTTATGAAAAATGAGAAATATGCAAATAGTGTGTAAGTTTGAGTATTCGAATTTTCTTTAATATTCATCGATCAGCACCATGTAAATTGCAATGGAATGGTACACTCCTCCACTACTTTTTTTATTGCGTAATGAAATGTTGTTCATTGCCAAATGGAATGCACTTTTCACAAAATTTGGCCACTGTTGATTTGAAAAAAACGATGCATATTTGCAAAATACAGTAGTAACTCGATTCTTGCACATACTTGATACTTGCACACCTCGATTCTTGCAACATAGGAATATTTTTCATTACGCACTCAGTACTTGCGACATCCGATAATTTTGAACTCGATACTTGCAACATTTTTGTATTATGTATATATATCAGCGTTCAATATTTGCTTAGAATGGGCAGAGCAAAACAATGCTTCATTAGACGATATTATGATGCTCCAGAGACTAAGAAGCATTGTAGTACTGAACAAGCGACTTTGTACAAAACAAACAAAAATTTTAAATTTCTTTAATTCCACATAAAATATGTATCTACTGTTATACGAATGCGTTGAGCTTAAGTGTTTTGAATTAAAATATTAAACTTAAACTTTTATTTTGTATGGGAAATTAATACTCGGTACTTGCGACAACCTCGAAACTTGCACCGAGCCCGGTTTTCATTACGTGCAAGAATCGAGTTTCTACTGTATGGTATTTTTACTAAAAAAAAACACTTCCTTTATTTTTTGTCCCGGGGTTTCTCTATTATAAATGAATCATTTAAAATAAAAACTTGCTTCATGTATGTTTTCATAGAAAAAACAACAATTTGTTATTTTTTATTTTATTTTTCACAATTAAAAAGATAAAATTTAAGAATGTAGTATTAAGGCGCCGTTAAAAAATGTCCCTCTTTTAAATACTATAAATTTAATTTTTAAAATATCTTCTGTACTTGAAAGATAAACGAATCTACTAAAATCTTATGTTTTAAAAATTTAATTTTTAGCACTTTCAACCCCATGTTTCTTTATAAAATCTGATCTTCGATAGCAAACGTGGGCTTGAAAGGGTTAAACATTAAATTTTTAAAAAAAAATATTTTAGTAGATGATTTTATCTTTCACATACAAAAAAAAAATCATAAAAATTAAAAGTATAGTTTTTAAAACAGAGACGTTTAAAGGGCCCCTTAACACTACATTTTTAATTTTTGTCTTAAAAAATCTAAAAAAAAAAATAAAAGAAAATAACAAATTTTTGTGTTTTCTATGTAAAAGTGTTTTAAGTTTTTTAATTAAAAAATCAATACAAATAGTTAAAACCAGGGAAGCAAAAAAAAAAATAAATGTGCTACGTTTTGGTAAAAAATTTCATATTTTGCAAATATGCATTCTTTTTTTTTAAATCGAGTGGCAAAATTGTTTAGAAAAATAAAATAAATTGCATAAAAAATGCAATTCTTTTTGACGATCTAAAAAAAATTAAGCCACAGTATAAAAGAAGCGGAGTGTACCATTCCAATGCATTTTAAATGTTAAGTATCCGATATATATTAAGAAACTATGAATGTTGAAACTTATATACTTTTTGCATATTTTTTATTTAAAAAAAAAAAAAAAGAAAATCGCGAAAAGAAAACCATGGTTTTTTGAATTTCAAGAAAATAAAAACGCCTATATATAAGTGAATTCGTAAGAGTTTCTGCGTGCAAAATTTTTGGCCTATCTATCGTGGTGGCAGTTTTTGAAATATCGCGGTTTTTATTATTCAATATCTTCACATATTTTGCTTAATTGGAAATTTAACCGCAAAATCATGATTTTTTTTAAGAAAATAAATCTACACACAATTATCTTTCATTGGAGTATAATCACGTCTGCGTTTGTTTCCGGATATCTTACCGGTTTGCAAGGAAGTTGAAAATTTCGCGTGTTTAGTTTTATCCTTATAAATTGTATGTATCCTAAAAAATACTAAATTTTATCAATATGCGTAAACAAAACATTCCACTAAATATCTTACCGGTATTGCAAGGAAGTTGAAAATTTCGCTTGTTTAGTTTTATCCTTATAAATTGTATTTATCCTAAAAAAACAAAACATTCCACTGAACTCATTTTTTTTTTCAAATCCATTAAAAATATGGTAAAAATATAAAAAATGGAGTATGTAACGTAAATATTAAAACCACAATATTTCAAAAACTACAAATGAGAAAAAAAATCTTAAGTAGAGAACTTATTTTTCTTTTGGTATTTGAAGCATGTGGGACAATGTTTCAAATTTATTTGGTAAAAATTTCAGGACATTTTCAATGGATTTGTAATTTTAATACAAAAACTTGTTTATTGGAATGTCAAACTAGTTTATGCACAATGATAAAATTATAGAAAATTTTTAAAATTCATAAAATTTATAAGGATAAAACTAAGAAAGGACAATTTTCAACTGTTTCAGTTTAACATCCTGATACAAACGTTGGCATGGTGCATACTCAAGTTAAATATTCTTAAAAAAAAATCATGATTTTTCCATAAAATTTTGAAAAATTAAGGCAAATATACGAAAAATTTGATAAATGATGTACAAAAACGGCGATATTTCAAAATGGTAAAAAAAAATGTTTGCCAGATTTGGGTTCAGCGTACATAGGCCGTCGAGTAGTGCTATTAATAAAGGGATTAAAAAACGCGTAGGATGTTTAAAAGGCAGTCATCAGTATAGGATTTAAAAAGTTAGCCAGTTTAATAATTAATAAGCCATATAAGACGAAAGTGTTAGTTAATTGAAAGGCATAATAGGATTTAAAAAGCAGATTAGTTAGCTTAATGATAATAAACGAGATAGAGCAAGCTGGTTATAGAAATTCAAGGCTGTACTGGATTGGAAAAGCGGGATAGTCAGTCAACTTTATAATTAACAAACCGTAAAAAGCGAGCGGGTTAGTTAAATTCAATGCACAATAGGACTTGAAAAGCTGGATAGTTAAATATAAGGGCGGATAGGACTTGAAAAAGCGGGATAGTTAATGATAATAAACGGAATAAAGCAAGCGTGAAAATATTGTTAAAAACCGGTTAATTTGTCAATTTAAACTTGTGTCATTATTTTCTTAACAAATTTGATTTAATTATCCTTAACTAGAGTACACTCAACCAGAGCTAAATATTAATGTTTTAAAAAATTGTGATGTTGAAGTTTTATATACTAAAACTACATTTTACTTTTCTCATTTGCCACCGCTTCTAAACGTTGTATAATTTTACTTAAATCTAGATCTTTGTTAATTTTCAAATACATAGTCTTTCGCACCTCGTGGAATGCCACCCATGCTGGTACTTCTTTAGCCAATAACTTTAAATGACTTTCAATTTCTTGTGGTGTTAAACTGGTACGGAAACTATTTTCAATTTTCTTTATAACCATCTCTTGAGTGAGGACGCCTTTGCGTTCGGTTATGAAAACATTGCGTAAATGACGAGCCAAGTCGGGTAGACGGGAATATTTAGTTGCCTCTTGATCTTGTGAAGGTCTACGTGTCATAGCATCTAAGGCCTTGGCAGCCTGTTTAGCACGTATTTTTTCCAATAATGATTTTGGTACTCCCTTTAATAAATTTGAAGTAGATGTGTCTGGTTTTGAGGTACTTGTTGTAGTAGAGGTAGTTGTTGTTGTTGTTGAAGTTGATGTTAAAGTTGAAGTTGACTTCGTAGATCCTGTGGCACTGCTGCTTGTGGTTTCTCTGGATATTGTTAAAAATTCTTTAGAAGTTTTCTGTATTTCCTCCTTATTATTGCTTGTGGTTTCTCCGTTTGTTGTTGTTTCTAAATTTTTATTATTTTCTGCTTTAACTTTATCTGCCTCCAATTTAGCTTCATATCTTTCCATTACTCTTTCCATAGGTGTGGAACAATTAAATAGATTACGTGCTGTAGATAAAATATCTTTAGCTGATGAGTATTTCTCAACATTTGGTGGTTGTGGCAAATGTCCCAATTCAATTTCTGGACAATTTTCTAAATCAAAGTCCGGATGCCAACGTGTTACTTTTTCCTTGGGTATGGAAAGAGGGGGATCCAATGAATTTAAAAATTTCTCATGTTCAGTTTTAACTTTTTCCAATAAGAGAGCTTGGAATTTTTGTAATCTTTCGGTCATAACTTGTGGATTCATAGAATTACTTTGGGCCGCTGCCAATATATCATCTTCATCGATTTGTTTAAGTTTCAATTTCTCTGGTAAATTTTCAACATTCGGTGTTATTACCAGTTGGAAATAATCTGCTTTTGATGTGGATCCATAGTTACGCATTTTCATTTGTGTGTATATAAAGGCCTCCGGATAGAGATGTTTAATTTGTGCCAAATGTGTTTCATAGAAATTTTTACGCATCATTCTTTGTACGGCTGGTTTAAGTTTTTTAAATGTTATACATTCCTTACGGATTATGGAACATAGCACAGACTGAATCTAAAGCCTTAAATATCTCAATTAAACGACGATATTTAAAAGGCAATGGTAACTGGCCAGCTTTACTGATTTCAACCAATGACTTAAAACGTTGATATGCCGGTTCTACCATCATCTTAGATGGTGAACCCATCTTAGCCGGACTAAATAGTACACGTTTGGAGACAGCTGTATGACGTGGTGACATAAGTTCATTTTTATCTGGTGTTTTGGGTGGTAGTTTTGTGGGAGTTTTAAATGTTTTTGAGGGACTGTAATAAAAGAACATGTCAAAGGAAATTATTAAGGATTTTGATGATAGGATACTGAATATTTTTTATTATAATAAGAAAATTTTGTAAAGAAACTATTCAGTATTTGAGAATATTATATAATAAAATCGCCCAATTAACACATTGATTGATGGGCTAAAAATTGATCGTTTACATGATCATTTAATTTGACGATTTATCGTCATTTTGATGACTTTTTGTCAAAAATTTGACAAATGAAGATTTTTGGTCCCAAAATGATGATTTTTGAATTAAAAAAAACTTAAAAAAATCGTGTATTTCTATAAAACTTTTCACGATTTTTGTGGAATAAGTTTTGGTCAACTAAATCAAATTGTTCGTTCAGAACGTTAAAGGAATTCAATACCCCACAAGGAATTAATTACTCATAATTAAGGTCAGAAATCATTACCATCTTTTAGTTTTTCCTATTAAAGTGATCCGTCCAATAGAACACTGATAATTTTGAAAAATTTGTTAGTCTTTTATGAGTCTTATAAATGATCCACTCACTTTGAGACAAGTTTTTACATTGTTGAGATAATTTTTTGCATTGATTTTTTAGCGTTCATATTTTTTACCAAAAAAATTTGAGTTTTTATTTTCACTTTCTGGAGTACTTTGTATTGTTTGTTTGTTGTATTTATCAGGACACCGAAATTGCAGGCTTTGTTAGTTAATTAGTGTTTTTTATTTTATTATTATATTATTTTTGAACCATATTTTTTTTTTTTTATAATTTAATTTATTTATTTTATTACTTTAATACAAATTTATTTAAATTTTAACAAAATATATTCTTTTTCAATACTCAGATACTTCAGACTAAAAATAAAAAGTATTACAATTGGTAAAACTGAACTCCCGATTTTTATGACGATTTTTTCAAATTGATTTGACGATTTTTACAAAAAAAAATTTTTAAACCCAGGTGAAAAAGGCATCGTATATGAACATATATGATCATATATGGGATTGTATATGATCATATATGGGTATAGCTGGTCATATATGTTCATATATGGTTCGATTTATGACCATATATTATCTCATATATTTCCATATATGTTCGGATCCGAAATTTGAGGGTATATGGTCCTATATGATCCATATATGCTCATATATGATCATATATGACCATATACTCTCAAATTTCGGATCCGAACATATATGGTCATATATGAGACCATATATGGTCATGTATTGAACTATATATGGACATATATGGCCAGCTATTCCAATATATGATCATATACAAGCCCATATATGACCATATATGTTCATATACGAATCAATTTTCACATGGGAATTTACGATTTTTTCAGTCATCTGGCAGCTCTGTTTGTAAGAGAAATTATCTACAGAATCTAAGAATTCTGAAACCGAAAATATTTTCCTTTGCCCTTTTTTTTAATTCTATAAGGAAATAATACAAAACCAATTGGATCTATAACTCATAATCTGTGAATTTTTCTATACAAAAAATTCATTAGAATCTGAGAATCTTTCTATGCGAAAAAGACCTTAAAATCTGCGGATTTTTCTACAGTAAAAAGTCCTCAGGATCTCAGAATTTTTCTATACGAAAAAGTTCTTAGAATCCTAGAATTTTTCTATACGAAAAATTCCTCAGAATTTTAATTTTTTCTATACTAAAAAGTCTTTAGAAGCTGCAAATTTTTTCTTTACGAAAGTTTTCAGAAGCTAACAATTTTTGTGTACTAAAATGTTTTCAGATGCTGAGAATTTTTCTAACCAAAAAGTCTTAAGAATCTCTCTCACAATCTAAGAATTCTTCTGTACGAAAAAGTCCTTAGAATCGAAGAACTTCTCTATATGAAAAGTCCTCAGAATGTGAGAATTTTTTTATACGAAAAAGAACCAGAAAAAACCGAAAAACACCTTATTACAATAAATTTTTCTACCAAAAAATATGCTCAGAGTCAAAGAACTATTTTATAGTAAACGGTTTCTGCAATCTAAAAAAATGTTCCTCCGAAATCCGTTACCGGTTTTCTTTCAGGAAATCGAAAAAGATCGTATTTTTATTATTAATATTTTACGATTTTTATTTCATTATTAACAGTATAGAAATGAAAGATTAGTTTTAGTGTCCGACCGAACAGTTCGGCCAGAAAATGCATTTGGGGTGTATTCGGTATTTTAAAGCATTATGGACAAATTTGGCGGATGGAAAAATGTTTATTGGGCTGATTAGATGCTATTTTGAGTTGCAAATTTGAAGAAAAGTCTGTAGTTAAGCAATGAATTCACTGTTCGGCCTCAGAAAGTTCGGCCAAATTGAAAATAGTTAGGCGGCCGAACTTTATAGCTAAACTTCGGCTTTTCTCTTAAATTTTATACACAAAATCGAATTAAATCGGCTCAACAAACATTTTTCCAATACCAAAATTTGTCATCATTGCCTCTAGACATCAAAAAATATAGTTTTTTTGGCCGAACTGTTCGGTCGGACACTAATTATTGTATATACCATATTTTTTTGTCACCAGATATACGTCAACGCCTCAAATTGTCGAACATTCTTTTTTTCGACACATGCGTGATACGTACGGCCAGAAATTGGAATTCTTTACCAAACTTTTTGTTAACACCTACTGTATTTAAGGATAAAATGCTATATTCCTTCCAAAACATTAACAACTAGAATATTGAATAATGTCTAAAGGCTATCAAAAAACCGATATGGAATCTCTGCCAAGAAAGAATATTGCACGATTTTAAATAAGTTTATATGTATATATTATCCTGTTCTAAGGATTAGATAATGAGTAGTGAACAGTAATGGATTAGCGCATGAATCAAGCTTAATAGTTTTTCTATTTAAAAAATTTCTCAAACCTCTAACTTGAAAGAACACTAATTTGCAATGAAATTTATACCATGTACTCTAGAGCATATACCAAGGACTGTTATTTGTTACGTTACTCAAAACAATAAGATTTAAAAATAGAAACATGGGCATGGTCGACCTCAATATTCAGTACATCATTTGATTCACTTAATCTAACCAAATGGCCTTAACATTTCATTAAACATTATATATTAACTAACTTTTAGAACTCAAAACGGCCTAAGCTTTTTTGTAATGAAATTCGTAACGGAAACTAAACAGTTGTTATTCTTCATAATTTTTTCGTTGTATAATTTAGGTGATATGGGCCAAAATAGGTCTATTCCTCTTACCAAGATATGACTGCAGTCTAAAAAATTACACTTTTTGTGCCTTTACTTAAATAGATATGACGTCATTTTTCGTTTCGTTTTTCGAAAAACGCGAAATTAAGCAAAAACATATCTTAACTTTCAAAAATATATTGATCAAACTTAAACGCTTTGCTGCTGCTACTAAATATAATCTTTTTGCCAAATTTCATAAAAATCCATAAATACGTATGTCCTGTATGTCCTTGGATCAAAATAATAATTGTTTTTAAAGCTTAAGCTTTAATCTTAGTTTGTGATTACTATCAACGGTTTATAGACATCATAATTATGTTTTTAATTTTTTAAAAATTGTGTCCATTTCACAATATTTATTTTTTGAAATATTACGAAGCTTTAACTTTAACACTTTATCTCTCCGAAACCGTGCACTTCACACAAAAAATTGCTTAACAAAATATTTTTAATTTTGATTTTCTATCGAAATAGCTTAATTTCTTATTATAAATCACTAATTTGGCATATTAATGGCGAGTTTGAAATACCCCGCCTGAAGGCGGGCTTGCCAGTTAGAGGAATAAATTAAAATACAATTTAAGTTCTTGCAATAAAAAAAGTAGTATATTCAAAACCCTTTTACATTTTTCAAACAAAAATATTTTGGCAAGTTTTTTGTTGTTCTGACCAATGTTAATATTTAAATTAGATTTTAAAAAGGGGTTTCCTTACGGGCTATTTTGGTCAATAATCTCATTTATTTGTAAATAAAAATCAATTTATCATGTTTTTGCTCAACGTTTCGTTTGCTTTATTCAAACTTCTTCAGGAGCGTAAAATTATAATTTTGTATTTGCAGCCAGATTTTATAACTTTACGCTCCTGAAGAAGTTTGAATAAAGCAAACGAAATGTTGAGCAAAAACATGATAAATTGATTTTTATTTACAAATAAATGAGATTATTGACCAAAATAGCCCGTAAGAAAACCCTTTTTAAAAAAATTTTAGTGTGAATATGAGTTAATAGTGCCAAATTTTATTTTCTTATTATGTTTTGTAATTTCTCATATTTTGTTAAAATGGTCTAGGGCAACCGAAGAAAATATTTATGTAGCAAACCTTTTATATTTAAACCTTGCTCTAGAGCTGCATTTTTTTAAATTTCGATTTTTTCAATTGTTGTTGCTCTATTTCATAAAAGTATGTATTGCGAATTTATGAAAAATCGGATAGCTTTAACCCGTGGATCCTAGCACTGCGACCAAAGTTTTCGATTTTTGAAAATTTTTGTTAAAATGCTTTAATAAAAATATTTTTTGCAGCATATATTTTTTTTTTTAATTTTGGCATGCTGAACACCAAGTCTGGGTGAAAGTACTAGGCCACTATAGTAAAACCTCCAAAGTGTTTGGCGTTCTCAGGCCAAACTTTTTGTTTATGACCTTTTATATTTTTATATCCTCCACCATACGTGATGAGGGTATTCATGGCGCGAAAACGGAATAGAGACTGCTTATTATTGATTATTGATAGACATATTCGCGAAAAGTTTGGTGTTGAGCAAAATCGGTCCAGCGGAACAAAAGTTATGAGTGAAAATGTGAAGATACCTCTAAATTTTCCATACGTTGGACCGATTTTGCTCATTTTCAATTGCGTTTTCGAGCGTGAATACCCTCATCACATATGGTGGTGCAGGGCAAGGATGATGAAGAACTGTGCACTACGCGCACCTGATCGTGCCATCGCGCCAACACCCCATCGTGCCATCGCGCACAAATGCAGTTATGTAGGCGGACATATTTTAAGACTTGTTTTATTCACCCACTATTAATATAATTTATTTATTTTTTAGTAATTTTAAAAATAGTTTATATTAATAAAAATGTTCTTAATTGAAAATATTAGTAAAATTTTGATTAAAAAAATCGAAAAAATAAAATTTTTTAACTTCACTAAGATCCCTGCAGGAAGCTTGGGGTCAAGTGTCTCCAAGTCTCCACTTTTGTCTACTATTTTGTTGACATTGTCAACTAAGCGTCTACACTTTTACTTTATTAACACACTAGAAAATTTTGGGTCCAATGTCTACATATGGTCCCATTAGAACTAACTAGTCACTAGTGAATCTATGGTTCTTATGTCTACATGTGGTCCCATAAGAACTAACGAGTCACTAGTGAATCTTTGGTCCAATGTCTGCATATGGTCCATTAGAACTACCTAGTCACTAGTGAATCTATGTTTCTAATGTCTACATATGGTGCCATAAGAACTACCTAGTCACTAGTGAATATTTGGTTCCAATGTCTACATATGGTCCCATAAGAACTACCTATTCACTACCTAGTCAATAGTTCTAATGTCACTAGTGATTTTCAATGACACGTACATGTTAAATGTCTATAGCAAATTACATTGCCTGGGGAATATTTGGTTAGTAGTACTGGTGACACAGTCAATAGTGAATCAATACTTTTTCACTATTGACATTTCCTGCAGGGATAGGCCAATTAATTTTCAAGAGTTCAAAAATCATTTTTTTTTCTATTATATTTCTATTATATTTACGGACTCTGTGGGATCAATGACGATACTCAGGTGTAAAGGGGAAATTAACGATATCTCTGCACGGGGACGCATTGAGATTATATGGTATAGCGGGGAACGAAATGGCTAATGAATTGGACAGGGGAGGATCTTTCCTGGAGTTAGTCACTTTGGGGAACGCTAGACCTTTTCGAGCTCTCAAGAAGGAGCTGGAGGATTGGGCTGACACCATGCATAGGACCATCTGGGAGAATGCGGGTGTTGGCAGGACCACGGGGATTCTCTGGGGAAACCCGGACAGAGACAGGTCGAGGGAAATTCGGAATCGTAGTAGGAAAGAACTGAGTCTTTTCATGGAAATCCTCACGGGACACTCGACATTGAGGACCCATCTCCACCGTATTGGTAGAGCGGACTCGGGAGTGTGTAGGGCCTGTGGGGAGGACGAAGAGAGCCTGGAACACTATCTCTGTGAATGCCCGGCATTTGCCGGGATCCGGGTCGAAATACTATTCAGTGACCCAATATCCACATTGGGAGATCTTAGGGGCATGGATGGAAGAGTTTGAGGAATTTCGTCAGTGCGACGGAGTTCCTGATGTAGGAAAAAGACATGGGACCGATTTTTTAGAGCGCACAACAAGCCAGCATTCTGGCTTAAGTGTAAGTCCTCAGGGACTTGAGTTGGATTAGGAAAGCATTTCCCCTCTCCGAATCCTCTTTTCGACCTAACCCTAACCTAAGCACTTTAACCCTTACTTGGAAGTTCTCGCCGCCCAGAATGGATGTTGCACTGTGTTATTAAAGATAAAGCTACAATCTTAGATTTCATTATCAAGAGTTTTGGTCAACTTAAATCTGTTTTTTTTTTTTAAGGATCTAGTTTTAAAAATATAATATAAACTGTACTAAAGAGCACAAATTCATCTGTTATGGGAATTTGGTCACAAAAAGTTCTCACTACAATATATTCATAAGTCTAATGTTTTTATTTTTCGTGAACATAAAACCCTAAATATAAATTTAAGAGAATATTCTAGTTTCTTAAAAATTCTTTAGATAAGATTTCTGAGCATAATATATTAATAAAAAACAATTTGAGGGTTGTTTTCTGCAGAGACTTTTTAAGATCAAACAAAATACATATTTTAAAGAAATTTCTAAATTCTTGGCTACCTGAGGTAGACACAAGCGTCAAGGTACTGGTTTTTAAATGTACAAGTAAACAAATAACATGACTTTAGCTTATCATCTCTAAAAAAAATTCTTAAATTTTAAATGATCTTACAAAAACAAAACACTGGTTTTTGTAACGGCCAAAAAACAACCCCCTTTTTAATGATAACAAAGGAAAACATATAAACATAAAGTAATAATAATAACAAACTACAAAAATTTCCTAGAAATGATAGTAATAAGAAAATATAAGTTATATACCCATATGATAAATATCAAGTAACAATTTTACAATACAAAATATCACTCTTAATTGCTACTTTGGGTGTTTCGATGCACATTGCTATTTTAAGCGACATGTAAGCAATAAACAGCAAATATGGTAGAAATGAATTTAAATATGAAACATATGGTGGTCACTCTTGTTTTCATTTCATTAACTTATTTTTATAAAATAAGCTAAACTAAGCATAATTTTAGTTTTTTTGTCAAAGTAAATAATTTTACATGTATATCATATCTGTAATATCTCACGTAATTTTATGGGGTCTCTATATAGAATTCCTTTGATATACAGTCAAATTTAGAGGGTGGTTTTGTATGATTAACATTTTTATTAAAATGTATCATTTGTTAGTTGACTGCACTTTTATATTTTTAAAAATTATTTAATTATTATTATTAACTTTTACTATTCTATAGAAAATATGACCTCAATTGTAGTTAAAATTGCTAAAGTTAAAAAAAAAAAAACTTTAATTTCTTTTGTAGGCCAACTAGTAACTAAGAATTATATATAAATTTAGTTATGAATGTCAAAATAAAATATTTATTTACGCTAGTTATTCAAACTGTATTAATGCAGTTTATTTAAAACAAAGACGGGAATTTAACGACGTAATTCGATAGGATAGGTCAAGGTAATATAAACAAAATTTAGTAAGTCTGAGCAGAATGTTAAAGAAACACTACATTATTTAATAGAAACAAAAAAAAATGTCTGCCTTTAGAGGGACAGACAAAGATTTGTGATCTATGGTGGAACTACTGCCTAATCAGGCTCTTATGAAAAACTATTAGATTAAAAGTTTGATACAATTTTTATTAAAAATAAAAATTATGTTTTTTTCCACCTTTAATTGTGCAATGAAAATGAAAATTATTCAAGTTCGAGGCCATACTCTATATTTCTTAATATTGTCCTAACAAATAATTTATAGAGTTTTTGTTTTCAAATTTATTCTTTGACCCTTTCAGGAATGTGTTGATAGATCTATTTCGGGAATTTTCTAGGTTCCCATCATTTCATTCATTTCATTTATTCAATTGTAATACATGTAGCCTAATTGGCCAATAAAATTATATTACAAGTAAAATTTAATACTATGAGAACACGTTTTGAAAGAGGTAACAATCCCATGCCAAACATCAAACATTCATATAAACTAGTTTACTCACTACATGAGAACTAATATATGAGCTTGAAGTTAAAGATTATAGCCATTGATCAAAAAATAAATTGAAAACTTGTTTGTTATGTGTAAGGTCCAACTCTGGTGGATATTCAATACATGTTTTTTGTTTTCTCTCTCCTTTTTTTGTTTAGTTTAGAAACAACACAGGGGAAGGTAAACTAGACGGTACTTAGTCTTTTATACAAGTTTGAGTTTATACAAGTATGATTTCATTTTCATTAAACTATTAGATTTTGATTATTATTGTCTACAAAAGAAAACACAAATTTTCATTAAACATTCGCACAATTGCAATCACAGAATTTTATCAATCTAATATTACAAACAACTGCAATTGTTTTATATAAAGAGTAGAGACTCCAATTTGGTTAAAAATAAATTATGAAATTTCGAAAACTTGATTCTTAAACTGTTACCAAAATGAAGAAGTTTTTAGATATTTGTGTATTAATAAAAAAATAAACAACTGAAAATATCGTTAAATTTAACTATCATAACAAGAATTTGTATGTACATAAATGTTTCTTATAAACAATTTAAAGGACTATTTTTTGGTTTTAGAAAAACTTAGGACTTTAAGAAAACTTAGGACTTTAAGAAAACTTAGGACTTTAAGAAATAAGGTTGTTGTTCACAACGGGTGTGCTAAATGTTGTATGTGTCGTATATTCGTATCGCAAATAGAGATGTTAAAATTTTGTTTGAAAATATACAACAATAGTACAATACAACATTTGTACCTATGTTTAGTGTACTATGTTCAAGTGTGATAACAGAGTGAAAACCAAACCCAAAATCTAAGTCAAATTGAAAATAAAATTTTACCATCTCTATTTTCGATTTCGATTTTTTTTAAATACACATTTTACACTTTAGGAAATCGAAAAAACGCATCTAAAATTGCACAAAAAAAAATTTTCATTTCGGGCTTGATGTAACTGTAGTAACTAACTACCTTTATTATGAAAAGCTTTTGAATGACAACCCTATATTTTGACCAAATATAATAAAATAGCTATTTATAAGTTAAGATTGCTATTTTTAGTAATAAAAAAGAAATTGTAAGTTTGCATATTTTAAGCTTTTATACATATTTCACATTAATTTGATGTGATTTCGTAGTTTTACTTTTTTGATTCTTCAAAAAAATGAGAATTTGAGAATTTTTTTGAGAAATTTCATGATCTTAACTGCTAGTTTTTAATAAAATCCCATGTGAAAATTGATTCGCACATAAACATATATGATCATATATGGACTCGTATATTATCATATATGGGTATAGCTTGCAACATATGACTTACAATATATGACCATATATGGACTCATATATGGTCTCCTACATGTTCGGATCCGAAATTTGAGGGTATATGCTCATATATATTTGCTCATATATGTTGATATATGCTCATATATGGTTATATATGCTCATATATGATCCATATATGCTTATATGATCATATACGACCATATACCCTCAAATTTCGGATCCGAACATATATGGTCATATATAACACCATATCTGGTCATATACTGAACTATATATGGGCATATATGGCCAGCTATACCCATATATGATCATATACAAGCCCATATATGATCATATATGTTCATATACGAATCCATTTTTATATGGGAAGTTAAAATTTTTAGTTAAAACTATATCTCAGAAAGAAACTTTAATAAATTCATTACATAGCGCTTAATTATTTCGCTTAATAAAAATTTTTATTCTTAAAATTTCCAAGGATCTTTTTTTTTTCAAGTATCGATATAGTGGAGTTTAACCTAATTTTAAGTACTTTTCTTTTGTATTATATTAATAGTTATGTTATATGATAATAATTTATTTGTCAAATGAATTAAGACAATTTTGAATTATTGAAAGAAAAAAAAAGAATTTATTCACATTATTTAAAGCTTTTCGAAAGTTAAGCTCAGATTTTACGGAATGAAATTTAGTTAAAAATTTAATTCACTCTAAAGAACGAAAAATTTAAATTGAGGAATTCATTCTAATTCAGTTAATTCAATTTTTGGTAAGGGACTTCATTCCCTCGGGAATGAATTTCTTAAGAATTCATTTAATTTTCATTTAATTCCCCTAGGTATTTAACTTTTTTGTTGAATTCCCTAAGGACCTAACTTTTTTGTTTAATTACCTGAATTAATGCTTTTCACTTAATGTCCAAAAAACTTACTATTCAAGTGTGTTTAGACTGTTAAAATAAAATATAATTTATGTGCTTGAAACCTATGTTCTGATGAACTTTTTTTGGTAGTTCCTGGTTAAATTAGGGATGCTTGGAAAATAAAAATTGCCCTGAAAGGAACTACTTGATCTTTAAATACAAAAATACTTTTTGTATCAAAAATCTGGTGTAGGCTTTAAAATGTATGCATTATTTTGATTTTGTCCAATAAAAAATTTTAAAGTTGGTGTTAATAAAAACAAAAGGAATTAGCAAAAAGTTAATTCACTAAGGGAATTACATAAACCTGGAATGAATTCCATGACCAAAAGTTTAATTAACTAGATTTGAAGGAATTCCCTACTGAATGAATTCCATAATTTTCATGAAGAAATTTTAAAAATGGAAATGAATTCCTGTAAGACAAATCTACTTAAAAAAATGAAATTCATTTAATTCCTTAAAGTTGGTAAAGGAATTCATTCATAAAATTTAAATTCATTAAAAAAAAAAATGGGAATTAGGGAGTGAATTCTTTAAAGCTCTAAATATAAAGCAAAATATTAACAGTTCTTGATCATAATTTGTTTATTATGAATACGATTGCAAGATTTTCTTCTAAAAAAAATGTAAATTTCTAAAAATTTATTTTTAAGAAAACTCGTCTATAAGAAATCTGGGATCCGTAGGATTATTTTTCTTAAGAAAATTTTAAAAAATACCCATAATTTAAAAGTTGACAAGCAATAATAAAAAATTAAACAAAAATATAACTTTTATGCGGGCTAGATGCCGGGAGCAAAGTTAAGAGTATTTTTGATAAAATGTTCTAGTCGTTTTACATTTTTGTATTGAATATATGTCCCTAAGGACTCGGTTGGTTCCATTAAGTCAATCAATATTACAAATGAATAAATAAATGAAATGAAATAAAATAAAATAAGTTTTTTGTTTTGGTGGCGTAAATGTCCCATTTTCTCTTCCCAGGATCCGGAGTTTTCAACAACAATATATTCCGGTAGAAAAATATTTCAATTTCATGAGATTATTGTATTAGAAACACTAGTTTTCATGCAAAAAAGCTTTTTCATTTTTTGTTAAAAAAAAAAAGAATCCTTTAGTAATTTCTTAAGATTTTTTACCCTGACGAAAATTTCTTCGAACATTCTTTCGATATTTATAACACCATACAAAAAATAGGTATATTAAAACTTTCCAACTTACCTTGTTAAAACTTCCAATTCGATTTTATCAAATTCCTTCAATTGTACAACAGTTGTTTTCTTAGGCGGCGACAAAAGATCCTCCTTAAGCTTACGGTTACGTTCCTCTTGAGCCTTGCGTGTCTTTTCCAATTCCTTAATGCGAGCCAAAGATTCCTTCAATTCTTGTAGTTTAGCACTACGTGTTATTTTTGTTTTGACCTCTTCAAAATTCAATTCTTTTTAACCATTGATTTGATTTCACCCTGTTTGAGGGATGAGGAACCCTTGATAATTTGTTTGGTAGGTGTCTTAAGACCCTTTTCCACATTATTGGCATTATTTTTAGAAGTAAATGCCGTTATCAAAGTATTAGATGGCGTAGGACTCATTAAGTTTTTGTCTGGAATATGATTTAGGAGCAGCCGTCTGTTTTTTACGTGGCGACAAAGGCCCTTTTTGTATAAATTGCACTAATTTTTGTTGTTGTTTAAAAGTTTCCTCAATTTTTGACATTTTCTTGGGTGAAACCCCACTTTCCGGTAGTTGATTTAAATCTTGAACACCAATGCGTTTAACGGCAGTGGATGATGAACGTGAACGTGTACGCGTACGCGAACCCATTTTAAGAGCTGAAATATCATCATGTTGCTGTAATTCTTGTGAAGGCTCATTTGTATTGGATGTATTGGGTGCAGTTGATTCTGTTGTATCCAGAAGACGCTAAAGTTTGGAAACAAAATATAAATTAGAAATTTGTTAAGGCTATTGAGAAACGGGGTGTAAATGTAGTAACATTTGTCAACGGCTTTTCTGGGTTTTCTTTTGTGTTTTTCTTTCTCTTATTGTAACCCTTACAAAAACAACAAGCCCATAGTAACAAAGAGAAGCATGAACTGCACTCTTTTTTTTATAGGGGTCTTTTTTTTTTTTTTGTTGAAATTAAAACAAAACCACATTCCTGTGCTAGACATTAGGCCAAGGTAAAAATATAGTAGAAGGTATTCCAGTATGTTATTGTGTGGATAAAAAAACTTACTCTATTTTTAATGTTGGCCACATCTTCAGCAGCAGCACGTTTCCTTGTGTTAAAAAAGGCAGCTATAGAAGGTTGAGCCATTTTTTTTCTTTAGTATTTTATAATTTTCTTAAACAATTTTTTTTCTTTAATAATTCAATTATTTTGTTATAATTTTATGTTAATTTATCATTAGGTGGTCACTTTAATTTGATATTTTAACTATATAAGACTATAAATCTATATTTAATCACTTTCTTTTCACAGCAAGTAATGGAGTATGATGTGCGTCTGGCAAAGTAATTTTTGATACTGCTTCGTTAGCACACGTCTTGGTGTTATCCCGCTCAAATATTGACTGACAAGAAGTTTTCCCTCCAAAAGTTGCTTTAATGCTTGATGACTAAGAAATTTCAAGCATCAAGCAAAATGACGTTGACGTAGAAGTTTCCAAAACCTCTGTCAACGTCGTTGCAAACGCGCCAAAAAATTTTCTTGCCTTTGTTTATACTTTCATAGAATTTTGTAAATGGTAGGCCATTGCTATCAGCTGTTTACAAAGGTGAAAATAAATCAGCTGTGTGCACATTCAACCTCACCATCATCATAATTCGCCTTGAATAACGTATTGTGTAAACCTAGTAAAAGTTAACAGAGATTAGTGCTGGTAAAATAATGAGTAGTGGGTATCGAGTATTCATTCAACAAGAATTCATTCAAATTCAGTTAATTCTGGTTTTGGTCAGGGATTTAAGTCCTTAGGGAATTAAACAAAAAAAGAATGAAGTCCCTAAGGAATTAGGCGGAAATGGAATGAATGAATTCATTCCCTAGGGAATGAAAAAGTTGATTCAACTGGATTTAAATGAATTCCCTACTGAATAAGATCCATACTTTAAGGAATTAAAAAAAAATGGGAAATTAATTCCTTTAAGACAAATCGAATGAAATAAGGAATTCATTAAATTCCTTAAAGTTGATTTCAATTCATTTAAAAAAATGGGAATTAGGGAATGACCTTTCAGAGCTCTGTAGTTATTAACATGTATATTTTAAATAAACATATTATACAAAAATGCTACACCGCTAAAATAATTAGCATTAAGCACCAACGCTAGAAAAAAAATCAATAGTACAAATGTTTTATAAAAAGTTCTGAAACTATAAAAAAAAACAAATTTAATAGTTAATAAAAAAGTTTGAAAATGTTTTCATATAATAAATTTTATATTTAAATCCCGAGTATCGGAATTAAAAATAATAAATAGTACCGTTTATTAAAAAGTAATCAAATTTGCCGACATTAATAAAAGTAAGTTATATCAAAATGTATAAAATTATATATAACTTGATCAAATTAGATAGACCTGAAGACATAAAGCTTTGCAATCTTGTAGTCAATTTAAAATTATGTTTTACTGGTCTTTTTGTCAACAAGCCACTAAAGGTTAAATCTTTATAAAAGTAAAGACAATTATAGTCCAGTCAAATTAAAATGGTATTTTTTTTGAAAACTATACAAACTTTAATGAAAACTTTAAAATTTTATTAAATTTTTGACAAATACTTAAGGGAATTTTTGCAATTAAACTACAGACTTTAATAATCTGCAATTAAAAACCCCTGCAAATAAATATAATTTATCTCAGAAAACACATTGTCGCCTAAAACTTTATATCAATCGATTCAGTTAAATCAATTATTTCAATTTATGGCGTTTAATGTTATTTAAAATTAAAATGTGGCGAAATAAAATTATAAATTTTCTAATTTTTTTATGTTAATTTTTAAGTGGATATTTTGCGTTCAAATAAACAATTCTAGATTTTAGTTTAATCTTCAAAAACCTTAAACATGGAAACACTTCAGTTCAATGTGTTTGTTAAAATCCGTATGAATATCATAAACGGGTCGAGTGACCCAAAAGATACATAAGGGTTTATTCTTAAATTCACAACATTATTAAGGCGTAGTTTATTTTTTTTTTTGTTATATACTTATTTTTGATTACTTACTAATGAATTATTTATATAAATTTGGGTTGATGTTTAATATTTTCCAAATTCACTAAATGCTGCGGTGTAGATGGTGGTGTTGCTCTAGTCAATGGCGATAAAGGCAATCGTCCATCGTATGGTGAACATTTAGGTGAATTTCCAACATCATATTGTTGACGATGGGGTGTGTTATATTGGGGTATGTTGTGGTGAATGTCATTATCATTTTCAACACTATTGCCATCTTCATGATCCTCGGGTAAAAGGCGATATTTTTTTAAATATTTATATGATGCATTAGATATATCTGTAGAAGCTCTTTCAAAATTTTCCTTATTGACAAGATTAGGAGTAGTGTTATTATTTTTAAGAGCTAATGAGGGATTTGGTAAATGATTTTGTGCTATTGTTGGTGTTTGGGGACAGTCCATGTTGAGTTCGTTTAAAAGTTCGGCTAATTTTTCATTAGGCAAATACTTTAATGCTAATTCATTCATAGCTATACTCGTATCGGAAGAAGATTTACTTAAACTTGGGGGTACATTTAAAGGTTGTTTATAATTGGCTGAAGCCACATCTTGTACTCGTTGAGTTTGTGGGCAATTAGGACGATACGTGGTTGATTGTGCTATGGGCTTGCCTTTCGGGGATTGTAATATATTTGCTGATGGTTTTAAATGTTGTATAAATTTATTTGTAATAACAGCTTGTTGAGCTATATCTGGAACTTTACAGCCACCATTTAAAATTGGAAGATTTTCTGTAAATTAAAAGAAAATCAGATTTTTTCCAAAATTTTTTTTTTTTTAATTTGTGTTTTTTAATAATTACCTGTTTCTCTTGAATCTACTTGCACAGACATATCTCTAGTCTCCGGTTTTGTTGTCATTTGTGGAGAATATATAAATGATTCCAGCATTTTTACCATACGCATCTGCTCATGTCTTATATCTTGAACTAATTGTAAAATATCATCCAAATCTTGTTTGGAAGCCAACTTTGACCATGGTATATCCCTTAGACCTTGTGCCATATTGGGAGATTCGGATATTTCATCGGTTTGTGTGCCAGCACATATAGTTAAAACATCCCTCGGTGAATGATTTGATGGCTGAGTAGTAGGTGTTATTGGAAGAATTTGTCTTGGAGATTGTTGTTGATATTGCTGATGTTGTTGTAGTTGTTGATAAACATTGTTACAACTTTCCAAACTACGACGATAAGGTAATGGGTTAGTAGCCCCTCCACTTGTACCACCAAAACCATTTGACTGTCCCCCAATTTGCATTGTCAAGGGAGATAGTGGGTTTGTTGATCTCATTGGATATAAATTCGTTCTAGGCATATTGTAATTTTGTGTATTATTATTATTGTTATTTGCATTGTCTGCTAAATATGATTCCTGGGTCATAGCAGCAGTTGGATAGGAAACTTTTGGCAACATTTGTTTTTTTCCAAGCAGCATATGTTTGTTGGGTATTTGTCTTATTTTGTTGATGCATTTGAGCATTAAGCTGTTGTTGGGGATTTGCATCCTGTTGCCCAAATAATATTGAAACTTCAGGCACTTGAGGCCGTATTGTGGCTTCATTTGCTCCCATTGGTATCGATGCACTTGGCTTTGGTGCCATTCTTGGCAACATATCTTCAGTTTCTGGTTGAAACATAGTTTATTTTATTAAACTGCAACAAGGATTATCAGAAATAATATTTAATTGCTTTTAATAGCATAATTAACTAAAAAATAATGAAAAAAAAAAAAAAATACACACAAATTCAAATAACATTAATTTTTTTTAATGGACGTGGTAAACTTGTCATTTACCTATAGAGTTGTATTAAATAAGAGTTGCCCTTGTGTTCATTCGTTTTGGTGAGTAATTTCTAGAACACTTAAAAAAATAATAGTAAATATTTTGTAATAAGTGTTGACGTATTCCAAAGACTACACGCAGAGAAAAACTGGTCAAAGTGCTTAGTAAATACACAACTACATAAATTTCTAATTAGATTTACAAAAAAATGTAAAATTAATTTAAAAAGTACTTTGCGAAATAAAATTAAGCATTTCAGTCCAAAGTATATTTTTAATAAAACCCAAAAAACATTTTTACGGACTCTCCGACTCGTACTGAATAATGCATCTGGATTATAAGGCACGTTAACGTCCCGTAAACAAGTATCCGTCAAAGATTGTACGTAAAAGGAACACTACCGAACCTTACCGAATTTTCGAAAATAGTACGTTTTTACTCCGTATTAGTGTAGCTTTTATAGGCACTCTTTTCAATAAGAAAAATCGTGACTTGTTTCAAAGCAATTTATATTATAAGAAACTGGAATACAAATAATTCTTAAACAATTTTCTTTATTATAAAAAACTATAACGCCACTGTACAAATAAAATTCACCACCCTGTTAATTATTTTCACCATTGAAGTAAAAACCTGTCAAAAACATATGTTTGTAAAAAGTGATAACTAAAAAAAAAATCATCCGCGTGAAGTTAGGTGTGATCCAATAATTTTAGTCGATTTTTTTTAAAATTCAATTTAAATATTAGTTGCTACAAATACAATTACCACAAATAAGAATTAACAATTTTTATAGCCGAAATTAAAATATGGCTGGTAAGTAAAATATGGAAATAAATCGAAATAATCGAAACCACAAAATCTTGTCAAACTTATTGACTATCATTTTTGTAAATTTTAGAGGAAACGATTGATTTAATAGAGGAAACAACTGATCCAGATGATTGGATTTATTATGAAAACGATAATAAATCTGATACAAATTCAGTAACAAATATCTTAAATAATGATACAGCACAACAATTGATTTATGCACATCCACATGAATTGATGATAAACAGTGATGATGATGGACACAATGACTATCAATATGAAGATAATGAATTAAATGTAAATGAAGATAATCCACATATTCCAAATGATAATGAACAAGCCGTTAATGAAAATGATCATGAATTTGTTAATGAAGATGTTGATGAAGACGATTATCTAAACATACTTTAATATTAAAAGAAACTATTAATGATAGTGGCCAATTGGTAGAAGGTTACTTTTGCCAACAATGTAGTATACCTTATAATACAATAGACGCCTTTCTACAAAGTCATCAGTGTACAGAATTATATAATGAAGGCACTAACCAACAGAATAGTAATCAACATCAAGAATCCCCAGATGAATTATTCGATTTAGTAGAATATTTTGATGCTACAAATGATAATGAGGAAATTGACGATGTCATAGAAATTAAAAATGTTATAAAGCCCTCCGAAAACACTAAAGAAGATGATAATTCAGCGGCGGCTGTTTATTTAGATAATGAACGTTATTTTTGTTATGAATGCCAACAAGTTTTTACCGATTTAACTGCGGCCGAACAACACGATTGTTCTAATCAAGTAGATATTGACACAAATTCAACAGAAGTAAGTTTTGGTATAAGCGCCCGTATTCTTTTGATGCTGAAATTTATTTGTTACATTTTTTTATAGGAAACTCCTTTGTCAGTGAATTCAGACGATAATAATATCTTTAGATGTGATTTGTGTAATAAAGAGTATCCATCATTACGTTCATTTCACAATCATCAACGTTGGCATACAAAATCGGCGAGTTCCATGGAACAAAACAAATCTCTACAAAAAGAAACAGTTATTTGTGAAATTTGTAATACAATATTTGAATCGGAGAAGAACTTAAAGTGAGTACTTGTTTATTTAGTAATAGAGTAAAATTAAAAAAGTATGTTTTTATTTGAAAACTACTTTTGATTTTAAAAGTATTTTGTTTTTAAAAATTGTTTTTTTTTTTTTATAAACAAATGCTTTTTTTAATACAAAAATTGTTTAAAAATTAAAGTGTGCGCCCAAATTAACGTTAACAAACATTTTTCCTTATAACTTTTTTTGCGATTGAGTTAAATAGTTTTTATTCATCGGACTATATTTGAAAAATGTGTCAGATAATAAAATTTTTTGACTTGTCAACATTAATTGTATAATATATAATATATATATGGTTCCTTAAGAGGAACAAAGGGCCACAATTGTATAATTAGTTCACAATAAATAATCAAAAGCAAGTGTGTGAAAAGTTTTTTTAAACTTTTCGAAATAATTCAAGTTGGACTTTAAAAAAATCAGAAAAAGTTACGCCTATCCAGTCTGTTTGTTTTGTTTTGATATCCGAAAAAATGTAGAAGTACAGGTATCCCTCGATTTACGCGGTACTTTATTTGCGCGGTTTCGATATAACGCGATTTAATAATAGTGACCATTTTCTGTATAACGCGTTTTTAGTATAACGCGATTAAAAAATAGTGGCAACACTCTAATTGCGCGCATTACACCATTTTTTTTAATCATTATCAGCTGTTTGCAAAAAAGAAGAGGTTAAATTTAATTTGCAGTGTAAAAAAACTTTAAAAGGTTATAAAAAAATAAACAATTTGCTGTGGTTTTGGTTTTCCTAATGATAATGTTGTTACTCCGCTAACAGCGGAAGTTGCTCAAATACTACAAGTAATTGAAACATCTGAATTATTTGAAAACATTGTGGATGAGGATATATTGGAGATGATAAATGATGTTCCAGAATTGACAGAACAAGATCTCATTGAATTAGCCACGGACCCCGATAAGTCAACTGAAGACGAAAGTGATAGTGAGGATAATCCAGATTTTTATTCTTCTAAGTTAAAAACTTTTATACAAATGGCTCAGGATTTGATAAAATTTTCCACTGATAATGACCCTTGTACAAATCGATCAGATTTATTTCAGTGTTCAATAAAAAAAATCGTTGGCATCATACGAAGAACTTTTAAAACAACAGGAACAACAAAAAAAGCAAAAGCGCATAACAGACTTCTTTAAAGTGGACGAAGACGTTAATTGTGACCAAAATTCTGAAGACATTAACTATGACAGACTCTGAAAAAGTAGTCTTTGACGAAGATACTGCAGATTTTAACTATGACGAAATCTGTGAAGATTTGCAATATGTATAATATTTTATATTTTTTATGAATTTTTTGTTTTATTTTTATTAATTTATGTTTTGTTGATTTAAAAAAGCAGGAATGAAGTTTTTTTTATAAAATTTTTGTTATTTTTTGTTAATTTATAAATTTTGAATTTTTTTTCAAAGCTAGTTTAAATACACTATTTTTACAAATAATATTTTGTTATAACTATTGAAAAGTACAAATAAAATAAAATAAATTTAATTTAATTTAAATTATATTAATAAGCTTTCTTTTAACACGGATTTTCGGTCCCAAATTTGAATTTTGTATGAATTTAGTGTTTCAATTTGCGCGGTTTATTATATTGCTGGTCCCAAAACAGAATTTTGTATTGATATAGAACCTTTATTTATGCGGTTTTGAATTACGCGGTTTTTTTTCGGTCCCAACGTGCCGCGTAAATCGAGGGATACCTGTATATACACCAGAAAATGTGTTTTTTTACAATAGTAATAGTAGTTTTTCAATAGCAACAATTAAAAAAAAAACACATTTTCTGGTGTACATACTTCTACATATATCTCACTAAGTAAGGAGCTTTCCACTCTGAAATTTTCAGGGTGTTTAGAACACATGTGTAGCTATTTATATAAAAATTTTAAAAAATGGATTTTTTCCAAAAATTGATTTAAAAGTTCTTTTTCAAAAAATTTTATTTTTAAAAAATGTGTAAAATTTTTTTTATTTATTTTTTATACCCCAAAACCTAGCCGTTCTTATGCAAAAATAAATTTGTCGATATTTTTTACACATCAAAAGTTATGACATTTTAAGTGAAGTCCCTACCCCACAATTTGAAGCTAAAGGGTTGCCAGAGTTTTCAAAAAAAAAAAAATATTTTTTTTTTTTAATACTTGCGTAATTTTATCAAAATCGGAAAACATCGATTAATTCCACGGTGATATTAAATGGAATTGCTCACATTTTAAATTTTTTTCGAAAATTACCTTTAATTTCAAAATGTACCTTTAATTTCAAAAAGTACCTCTAATTTCAAAAAGTAAATATTATTTCCAAAAGCACCTTTAATATCGAAAAAAATCATTTTATTTCAAAAAGTACCTTTAATTTCAAAAAGTACATTTAATTTCAAAGAGTACCTTTTATATCAAAAATGTACCTTTTATTTAAAAACATTTATTTTATTTAAAAAATTACTTTTTCAAAAAGTACCGTTTATTCAATTAGTACCTTTTATTTCATAAAGTACCTTTTATTTCAAAAAGTACCTTTTAGTTCAAAAAAGTATCGTGTATTTAAAAAATAGCTTTAATGTCAAAAGTTACTTTTTATTTCATAAAGTACCTTTTATTTCAAAAATTACCTTTTATTTTAAAAAGTTCATTTTATTTTAAAAAGGAAATTTTATGTTAAAAAGTACATTTTTATTTAAAAAAGTACATTTTATTTTAAAAGTACCTTTTATCGCAATAACTAACTTTATATTTCTAAAATTATCTTTTATTTCAAAAAGCACCATTTGTTTTCAAAAATTATCTTTTTTTCAAAAAGTGCATTTTATTTAAAAAAGTACATTTTATTTTAAAAAGTATTATTTTATTTCAAAGCGTACCATTTATTTCAAAAAGTACCATTTATTTCAAAAAGAACCTTTTATTCAAAAAAGCACTTTTTATTTGAAAAATTACCTTTTATTTCGAAAAGTACATGTTTTAAAAAACGACCTTTTACAAAAAGTGCACTATATAAAAAAGTACCTTTATAAAGAAAGGTGCTTTAATGAGGCCTTTTTTAAAAAAAATTCTTTTAATTAAAAATTGTTGTCTATAATAGTGGTTTTATCGTATTTCATAACTATAATTTTATTAATATTTTTCAGATTACATATGAAAATGCATAAGAAACATACACTTAAATCAATACAGGACGCTTTACCCGCTGGGGCTCAAAACGAATACAATGATTTGAATCAATTCTTTTGTGAATTATGCAATAAAAGGTATTTCAAAAGTTATTATCAAATTTTATAACAATAAATTTAGGCAAACCTTTTTTTAATAACTCTTTGCAGTTTTGATCAAAAACTTTTAGGAATACATAAAAATATGCATCAAAATGTTGAGGAATATAATTGTAGTAAATGCAATAGACAATTTGAAAATTTACCAAGTTATGAAATGCATTTGCAAATGCATTCTAGCGATAGTGGAACATATGTTAAAAAAATGTCGCCGAGTAAAAAACTAAATGATTTAATATCCAATACCGAATCTCCTGCGACGTCTTCTAATGTCGATAGTGCTAGTGGTCAACGTAAACATGCTTGTCAATATTGCGGTAAAGAATTTCAACGTCCTTATGAAAAAGTTAAGCATGAACGTGTACATACGGGTGAAAAACCCTACGAATGTGAAGTGTGTGGCAGAAAATTTAGGGTTTCGTATTCATTGACGCTGCATTTACGTACCCACACAGATATACGACCGTATGTTTGTGCAACTTGTAATAAACGTTTTAAACAGCAATCCGTTTATGTCCATCATATGAAGACACATGTTAATGAACGTGCGTATAAATGTGATATTTGTGGTAAAAGTTTTCGCACATCTGTACAATTAATTGGTCATAAAAATAGTCACAGTAAACCATTTAATTGTACAGAATGTAATCGTCCATTTGCCTCATTGTATGCGGTAAAAATACACATGAAAACCCACAACAAAACTCATAGAGCGAATAAAAACCTCAAAAATCGTTGCGATATTTGTGGTGCTTCATATGCGCGAATTTTTGCTTTACGTTATCATCTTAAAGAACATCATGGTGTTGATATTGATCCTAGTCAACTATTGGATTCGGAAAATGTTTCTGAAAAAGTATCTGAAAAAGACATAGATGTAGAAACTGCTATACTAATGAATGCTGCCAATGAGGCAAATGAACAAATAGATTATATGAATGAGTACGAGAAGAACGATGAAGTTGTTGGTAAAGGAAATGACGAAGTTATAGAAAATCAAATTGATCATGAAGAAAATATTCAACAATCTATAACAAATAATGTTTATTTAGATGAAACTAAAGCGGCTACACAAACAATTTTAAATACTGAAGAGGTTTGTTTCTATTAAAATGTTCAAGTAATTTTAAATGCGAGAGGACTAAAATATTTTACTTTAGTATACAAATTAATTTGCAATAATTGCTAGTAGTATTTTTACAACAATCTTTTTCATTTAAAAATTGCAGTCTATTTCAAGATTTTTCTAATGTTAAATTAAAGTTGCTCTCTCGCTCTTTATTTCACTAAAATTTTATTAACACTTAATTTTATTTCTTAATATTTCTTTCAGATTATTGTTGATAACTTTGATGCTGAAGAAATTATTACGGATTGGTTATCAAAGTAAAAATATGTATGTATATTGTTTTTAAAATTAATTATGTTGTATATTGAATTTTTTTCACTACCTATATTCTAAACAATTTTATTAAAAATAGTATTTAAAAAATATGAAAATAGAAAAAATAAACATACAATTTTTGCCATAAAAATTGTAATAAATTTGTAACGAACTTCTTTCATACAAAAAATTCAAATTTTATTTCAAAAAAGTACCATTTATTAAAGAACTTAACTTTATTAAAAAAAAAGTACCATTTCTCTAATTTCAAAAAGTACCTGCAATTTTAAAATGCACTTTTTAAGTAGATTTGATTTCCAAAACCACATTTTATATCAAAAGCGTACCTTTTATTTTAAACAGTTCTTTTTATTTAAAAAATTACCGTTTATGTATTTAAATATGAGTATTTTATTTAAAAAAAGAGTATTTTATTTAAAAAAGTCCCCTTTATTAAAAAAATACCTTTTATTTAAAAAGTAGCTTTATTTACAAAAATTACCTTTTATTTTAAAAAGTTCATTTTAATTAAAGAATACGAGTACTTTTTTTAATTACCTTTTATTTAAAAAAGCATAATTATTTAAAAAAGTTCATTTTATTTAAAAGTGCACTTTATTTAAAAAGAGCCTTTTAAAAACTACCTTTTATTTAATTCATTAATGACACGACATATACATATGTATATTAGGGGTACAACCAAAATAAGGCCCTATAACCACGCTGTAACCGATGTTGGTTGTGCTGAAACCCAAAAATGTGTCCTCAGGTCATTTCGGAACAAAACGTTCCGCGTCGAAGCCGATTTCTGAAAGTCCTTTAAGATTTTTTTTTTATTTTTTCAAAATTTTTTATTTTTTCAAAATTTTTTCTTTTTTCAAAATTTTTTATTTTTTCAAAATATTTTTCTTTTTTCAAAATTTTTTATTTTATAATTATTTAACTATTTACATTTCTTAATCTTAATATATAAAAACGTTGGTGCGTATGTTGGTACTCTAATAACTGTTGAACCACTAATGCTAGCGACTTCGTATTCATACCATATGTTCCTTTGGTTCTCCGATTTGCATAAATTTTTTGTACCCGATAGGTGGCGCTGGGGTCGAGATTTTCCCAAAAAATTTATTTACGGTCCAATTTAGCTCAAATTCGCAACATATATTATGTACATAAAACTAAAGTTGCTGACAAAGTTTTTTACCTGTAGGTGGCGCTGGTGTTAAAATATTCACGAAAACGTATATTTTTTTTCAGTCATATTCATAATATTATTAAATGCAATGTATTTAGGCACAGAACTAATTTTTAAACACAAATTTAGGCGTTTTATTTGCACATAAATATTACCCATACATGGGAGTTATTATTTTTTCGTCAATTTCCGTTTTATTTCCACATAAATATTAACCATTCATAGAAGTTATTATTTTTCGTATGATTTTATTATTATAATATAAGTAACACAAATACTATTGCCTAAAAATTTGAATTCAATTAAATTTTAATAACATTTTGATAGCGATGAAAAGTTCCCAAGTACGACATAAACGAATATATATAGATTGGCTTTTCAGTTTTCATTATTTACTTTTCTGTTTACTTCAAATAATGTCATATAATATAATTTTGAATTATTTTATTATTTAATATGTGCTAAAAGAATTATTTTAATAAAACAGAAGCTTTAAAATGCCTTTAAGACGTCGTGGTAATATTGGCCGCGCTACTAGAAATGCTTCAGGTACCCAAAGAATACGAAATCAATTAACACCAGAACAACAATCCCAACGTCGAGAAAACGAACGTGAATCAAGTGCTGTACGTCGCCAAGCTGAAACAAATGAACACCGTATTTTCAATAATAGTAGTTAAAGTTTTTTTTAACATTAATACCAAAACACTTAATTATTGTGATAATTATTACTTAACAAATAAACAAATGGTAATCAAAATTACAATTTTTCATTTCAAACAATAATACTATCTTTTGAAATTTTTGATTAATTTATTTTAAAAGTTTCGGGTACAGTCGTCTTAAGCTTGAGATCTCTTAATCCAAGAAAACTTTTTAAACAGAGTTATAAAAGACCACAACAGACTTTGTAAGGTCCAACAACGTGGACCGGGTCAGCTAGTGTAATTCCTGGTTCACACACGGCAATTATAATTGCCCAATTCTTCTTCAATTCTCCTTTGAACTTGCTCTTGTGTTCACACAGGAAAAGTTTGTTTCAGCAATTTTCGTATATCAACCTGCAGTATTGAAAATTGCGAATGACAAAACAAAACGGAATTGGAGTACGGGCAATTCTGTACCCCCTATCATTCTCTTTCCCTCCCTCTTCTATAAACTCAAGAATTGCGCAATTATAATTGCCGTGTGTGAACCTAGTCTAATTATATGATTTTAATCAAAATCTAAAAACTATCTTTGTTAAGTGAAATTAACTTAAGATTAGGAGTTCGTGTTGATTTGCATTGGGAGAAAATATCTTGTACGACTTTGATGACGCGTTCCGCACAAATGTTGCTGCGTTGTGTTTTTGGAATTCTTGATTCATCTTTCACCCAATGTCTTAGAAAGCATTTCTGAGCATTAGTAAAGCCCGATAATGATTTGTTTAAGGCTTCGAAGTCATTTTTATTGTAACAATGGTCTTAAAACCAAATGTTGTACCAATGGCCACATATAAATTCGCATATTGCATATAGTTTGCTACGATATTTTGGAATTAGTATGTAAGTTAGAATCGCAAGAATTGCTCTAGAATTCCATCTAGCATTACTATTCGGTGGTATAGTTTTAAAGTTTATAAATGGAAATTTATTGTGCAGAATATTATTCAATATTTAATGGAAAAACTTATAATTTATTTATTATTTAATGAAATTATAAAAAAAATATTTTTATTTTTTTAGAACTTACTGATCACAAACTTAATTGCATTTGACGCGGAACCTTTTTTAACGATATCGAAAATCTAAAGATTCAGTTCTTATTGTTTTTTATGCACTACATGGTATGGATAGGGCCATTTTGATATTTTCAAAAATTGTAAAAAAGTTGTATCCCTAATGTATATAGAACCATGCTTCATTAAGAACTTTTTGTAACTTTTTTTTTCCTTAAAGCGCCCTCTAGTGAAAATATTAGCAACCACATTTTAAATTTTGACAGGATTTAAACCCCAGACTGTTGAAGATATTTTAAAAATTTCAATTTTGTTTAATTCAGTAACATAAATTTATTAAAAAATTAATTAATATTTAGTTAAGGCATAAATTATTCCTCTCACAATCTAAAAATTACACTTTTTGTGCTTCTACTTAAGATATGGCGATTTTCGTATTTCTAAAAACGCGAAATTAAGCGAAAACGCAACTAAACTACAACATATCCCAGCGAAAAAAAAAGTGGAAAAAGATGTAGTAAAATCATCACATATACGGATTCAGATGTAGTGCAAATTGAGGTGAAACACGCATGATTTTAACATGGGGTTGTCATAGGACGGAGGTAATGCAAATTCCTCAAACTTCACTTTATTAAAAGTACCATGTGTAAGGTTATGAAAGATTGTATTTTTGGGTGTTCTTTTTCATAGAACTTAATTTGTTATTTTTAATTAGTGATTAAGGTATGATGCCAAGTCACATCTTTTTTACTCAGTGATAATATATATCTGTAGGAGTGCTTAAAATGTTATAAATAAAAACAGCTTTCTAGCTTTTAAACAGCGAAATAATAGTTTTTCGTTCAACTGAAAAGAAAGAAAACCATTGCTAAGTCTGATATTTTGTAATCATTGTTTTTCGAATTTAAAGGTCAGAAAACATTAATTCAAAGCGACATCTAGATTAAAGAAAATAGTTGTTAAGACACAAACTCCCGGTTCCATTCGATTATGTCAAATACCGAATTGTAACCGAACATTCGTGGCATTTCTACTAGTAAGCCTTGTATATGATGACATTATATGCTAAGTTTAGGAACTGATCTAAAAGGCCAGCCGTAGATTAGAAAAACCAGTAGTAGTAGTAGCTACTTTGTGTGTAATGAAAATGTTTTTTCTTTTGAACTACTTCGCAAAATTTTTGGGATATTAATTAAATTTAAAGACTTTTCTAGTATGTACTACTAAATATAATCTTTCTGGCAAATTTCATAAAACTCCATCCAAACGTTTTCTACTTACGACGATGTCCTTTACAGGTATGCAATTGGAATCCTGTATGTCCTTGGAATAAAATTAGAGCTTTTTTGAAAAGTTTAGGCTTCAATCATACTTTGTGTTAAGTATCAATGGGTTTTAGTCTACATAAATATGATTTCACTATTTTTGAAAATGAATTTAATGTCAAAATATTTATTTTTGAAATTTTACGAAATTATAACTTTAACGCTTATTCTCGCTTCCAAACCGTGCAATGAACACAAAAAATTACTTCACAAAATATTAAGAAAATTTGGTTTACTAAACAAACAGCTTAATTTCTGGAGGCGGGCTTGTCGGTTAGAGGGTTAAAAAAAGTCCTATCGAAAAAGGTAAAAAAATCTATTTTTTTTTTTTAAATAATTATTTGGCAACTCTGGATAACAATATTTGTAAATTTTATTACAAATATTAAACCACCTAATCTTCTTTAGCTAGTAAAACATATCGCACTTGATCAACAAGAGGGTATTAACTCAAAATTTTAAAATTTTCAGTAGAGTCAAAAACTGTTTATGGCCGCATTTTAACAGAATTTAAAAATTCAAACATATCATAATAAACAAATTCCATTTGAAAATATATATACATTGTTTTTGTTTTAAATTTTACCACTCATTGCAAAAAAAAAACAATTTTTTGAGTTAATACCATTTTTTTGAAATTTTATCGATTTCAATTTATAGAATAAAACAAATTTTATCAACAAAACAGTATCAACTCAAAATACAACCAAATATAAATAAGACAGTTTGATTATTTTTAATATAAATAAAGGCTCAAATCAAAATAATACATTTTTTATGAAAATATACGATTCATTTCTATTTGAACTTTTGTATTAACTCGAAATAATACCTTTTTGTTGAAATAAAGGTAATTACTACATTATCATGAAAATGGTCTCAAAAGTGGTTTTCGAGATGAAAGAGTAATCGGAATACGTTGAAATTTTTACAATAGATAGATATTGATGTTGTTAGTTGATTTCTTGAAAAAAGTTATATTTTAAAAATTTTGAGTTAATACCCTCTTGTTGATCAAGTGCGATATAACCGTTTAAAAATAATGAGTCGAAAAATGAACACTGTGTCAATAATGAGTTAAAAAACTACCCTAATTTCAAAAATGAACCTTTAATTAAAAAAAGTATTTTTTCATTTCAAAAAGGAACTTTTTTTATTTAAAAAAGCATACCCTTTATATGCAATCACAGATTTAAATCTTCTAGCTTGCTCCTTTTCTAATATTCCACTTAATTTTTTATTTCCCATTAAAAATGTAATTTTATTTTTAATTTTTTTTTATTATTTTTCGTGTACATAATCGTTAGTTTAAAACATAATTGCATTTTAAATTTTTAAGTAAAGAAGAACATCGCAATCAAAAAAAAAAACTTTTATAGCTAGCAAAGATTTAAATCAAACAAAGATACATTAACTTCTATAAGATTAAAAAAAGAAGACAATTTAATTAAAGATTTGTTTCATATACACTGCATGCAGTGAACATTAAAACAATTTCAACAAGAAATAAATGCAAATTAAACATAAAGAAAAAGACATAAACAAGCTAAATAAAAATCATTAAAGTGTTATATCAATAATGGAATAATATTGCAAAAACTATATTATGTTTGTTTGGTTAGTTTGGTTAGGTCTTTATTACCACCTATCGTAAATACACTTGTAATTCGTTAGCCGATTGTATGAGCACCTTAAGGCCAGGCATAAAACCAGCACATTGCGAGAAATCTGAACCAAAAGCAATTTGTGTATGAACCTGTAAGGCATTGCCATAGTCACCAATTTGTATAAATTGTATAATTTGATTTAAAGCATCTATAGTAGCAGGATGAAGCTAAAAATAACAATTGGAAAATATATGATATTATTTTATTGATATTATTTGATATACTAAAAACCTACACGTCCATCCCTTAAACAATCATAAAGATTTTCCAATCGTTTATTAACATCCACAAATTTACGTTTAGTGCGCTGAAAGAAAAGAAAAGTTCTCCGATTCTGAAACATTTTTTAACAGAAATATTTTCAAATAAATTTTCTATAAAAAAAAATCTCACCTTTTGCTGAATTTTTTTCTATAGAAAAATTCTGAATAATTTTTTACAATAGAAAAATTCTCTAATTCTTAAAAAAATTTTCTATGTAGAAAAATTTTATATTCTGAGACATTTTTTTATAGAAAATTTTAGATGCACAGACATTTTTATTTAGAAAAATTTTAGATTCTGAGATGTTTTTTTTTTAAGAACAAATTTTCAGATTCTGATACATTTTTTTCTCCATAAAAATTAAGCAAACACTTACTGGATCACTTGCGGTATTTAAACAATTTGTTTTCAATTCTTCTAAAACCGTTTGTAAATAGATATATTCTTCTGGTAGTGGTGGTTTTTCCTTAGGTGGCTCTGGTTGTCTCTGGCTTAATTGTGGTTGTTGTTGAGCCGTTTGATCTGGATATCCACCCATCATACCCTGGGTTGGTTGTGTTTGCCAAGATTGAGTCTGTTGTCCCTGTTGTTGTGTTGGAATTGCTGATGTTTGAAAATTCATTGGTTGATTGGGTAAATTATTATTTTGCTGCATTTGAGTTGCTGGATTATAATATGGTCCGCCACCCATCATTGGGGGTTGAGAAGGATTTAAAAGATTTGTTTGTTGTTGTCCAGTTTGTGTAGGTGGTGGCGGCATACCACCCTAAATGTAAAAAAAAAAAAAAATGTTTAAAAAATAAGTTGTGATTAATTGGTTACAAACCTGTTGATAATGAGCATTGGGATCCATATAGCCACCATTTTGATTTGGATCAACGCCAAACAAAGGATGAGTTATTGCCGCTGCAGAGGCAGGTTCAACTTTCTTAGGCTAAAATTTAAGTAAAATCGGGTTAATTGTGTTTTTGCTTTTTATTAAAAAATAAATCAAACATTTTAACAATGCAAAAAAAAAGAAGAAATTATCTATTAAAATCTTCTTTTCTATTTAAAACTTAATCCAAAAGATAAAGAACAATAATAGTTTAGGAAAATACAAAATAAATGTTAGTAAAAATGCAAGCGTTTTTTACGGCTGCGCCGATTTTTATATACTCTCCACCAATTTAAATTAAAAAGTTTTAGTATTAAGTTGTTCTCCTAGATCCTTTTTTAGATAAAAGGCACTTTTTGAAATGAAAGGTATTTTTTTGCAATAAAATATACTTTTTAACGTAAAAGTTACTTTTTGAAATAAAAGGTATTTTTTGAAATAAAAGGTACTTTTTGAAATAAGAGGTACTTTTTGAAATAAAAGGTACTTTTTTAAATAAAAGGTACTTTTTTAAATAAAAGGTACTTTTTTAAATAAAAGGTACTTTTTGAAATAAAAGGTACTTTTTGAAATAAAAGGTACTTTTTAAAATAATAGGTACTTTTGGAAACAAAAGGTAATTTTTGAAATAAAAGGTACTTTTTGAAATAAAAGGTACTTTTTGAAACAAATGGTAATTTTTGAATTAGAAGTTTCTTTTTGAAACATAAGGTACTTTTGAAATAAAAGGTACTTTAAAAATACAATCAATTTTCTTTAAAGAATAAATAATTTTTTTTAGGCTAATGAATTTTTATTTTTCTGGGTGCTTTCCAAACGCTTTGTAAAGCATTGGCACCACCGTGGTAATGTGTTATCATGTGGGCGTTGGGAAAGCACTTACATTTTGTTTATTTAGGCGTTGAAAAAAGCACTTGATTTTTATTTATTCCAGTGCTTTTCCAACGCTTTGTAAATCATTGCCACCAGCGTATAACGGTGTTATTATTTGGCCGCTGGGAAAGCAATGTTATCAAGTACTCATAACACCCATTTCAGTGCTGACATCTTTGTATTTCTCTACCTGTGTATCTGATAGAAGTTGTTCAAATGATTTTAAAATATTTTTGGTGAAGAGTATTATAACAGTTTAAAAATAAATCAGGCAAAACTAAAAGAGGAATGTCACAATATTTGCAGGTTTTCTGAATACCTGATTAAGTGGAGAGTTTTGAAAATTGTTAGAAGTGGAATTAAAATCATTGCTAAAATTTGTATTAAAATAACTTAAATCATTATTAATGATTTTGGTATCCTTTTCATGATCGATAATTCTTTGCCATTTGCGGGTACCCGCATGTTGAGCTGACATTTCATTTTTTGTATGAGAATAGAAATACATATTCTACTTTGTTGAAGTCAGAGACAGAAAAAAAGAAATGAAATGAAGATAAAAAATAAAAAAGAGGCATAAATACAAAATAGCTAAGAATGAAAATTAGTAAATAAAAATATTTTGATAAAAAAAATCGTGTTAATCTAAAGAGATTTGTTTATGGACATTGGAGAAATCGAGCTCTTTCCGCCAAAAAGACGTTAACGCTCAAATCATATTTTAACAGCTGAAGCTTTTTTAAATTTGTTTTTATATTTTTTTTGGTTATCGGATTGCCAGGTCTCAATGTTAGGAATTAAAAAAATGGGTCTAAAATGTTTGTTTTTGTGTTATTTCTTGTTTGATTCATAGAAAAAAGTACTTTAAATTCCGAATCCAATGATGCATACTACATGCTCAAGCATGTACAAAATTTTTAGTTGTTTTAAGACGTACGCTATAATTTGCTGTCACGAAAAATGTCTTATAGGAATTGGAGCTAACGTCTTTTTGGTGTTTGGAAAAATTCTGAAAGGTAAAATTTATAAAATTTTTGGGAATGATGCATGAAATATTAAGGGATATTTGCATCATACCCAGAGAAAATCGATTTTCTATATAAAGAAACAAATATCGTGATGCTTATGTCTTTTTAAAGGATAGGGCTCGAAATATCTCAAATATCTGAATTTTATTTTAGCGAGCACAAGGAAACTAAAAAAATACTGACAATACTCCAAAATTAAAAATAAGTGGCGCCGGGGCTTTGTGTACCCCTGGGGTCCAAAAGTGTTAAACGCATGTTCACATACAAGTGTGGATACTAAAATGCAAACAAATTTACCCAAAATTTCAAAAAAAATCAAGTTTTTATAAGATCCATTAAACGTAAAGGGTTTAAAATTTATTTAAGCTGCTCTGCACCTTTTGCAATTGTAATTCAGAAAATATCAATTGAAATTCAGAAATTCCAATTGAATTTTAGAAAACATCAATTGAATTTCAGAATTTTCACTTGAAATTTAGAAAACATTTCGATTTAGATTTTTCATTTGATTTAGAAAATATTATTTGAAATTCAAAAAATATTTATTCAAATTCAGAAACATATTGATTGTAATTTAGAAAACATCAATTAATATTCAGAATATATAAATTGATATTCAGAAAATATTATTTGAAATTCAGAAAATATCAATTGAAATTCAGAAAATATTATTTGAAATTTTGAAAATATCAACTGAAATAAAATTTCAATAGATAATTTTTGAATATCAATTGTTATTTTCTGAATTACAATTGATGTGTTTTTGAATTACAATTGATGTGTTTCTGATATTTTATGAATATGAATATTTTATGAATATTTTATGAATTTCAAATGAATATTCTAAATTTCAATTGATTTTTTCTGAATTTTAAATGGAAATTTTAAATTTCAGTTGATATTTTCTAAATTTAAAGTGAAAATTAAATATTAAAAATTCTAAATATCAATTGATATTTTCTGAACTTCAATTGGAAAGAAATTGGGATTTTCAATTCATATTTTCTGAATTATAATTGCAAAAGGTGTTATTCCGGCCTTGGATCTAAAAAAACGTTTTTTGTTTTTAAATCGTCAGGAAATTTCCTTACATTTGAGTACATACAAATGAGCGTTCCATTTTTCCAATTTCGTTTTTAATTCCAGAAAGGGGCATATTTTTGCCGTATATCCGTGCATTTTTGCAATATTTTTTTGTAAGTAAACATTTTTTTTAAATTCCATAAACAAATCGCCCTTAACGAAGTTTGGTTGGTATAACGATAAAAACTTACCTGTCTTTGTGTTCTCAATGCAGGAGGATCATTCCAACCTGGTGGTGGTGTAGGATTACGTTGCATATTATGTATATGAGTTTGAGGCGTAGCAGCAGTAGCTGTTTCAATTGGTGCTACACCGGGCATGTAAGAATTATTAGAAAATTGGGCAGGATTAAAGGTAGGCTGCATAATTGAGGCAGAGGGAACTTGATTTTGTATAGGATTAGCATTAAATGGTGTAGAATTAAAAGAGTTGGGAATAACTTGTTGTGGAGCTGGATTATAAGTATTACCATAACCACCCATAGGACCAGCAGGTGCTACTGAAGGATCTAATACATATTTAGATCTTGAAGGTAAACCACCACCACTTGTGGTACCACCTTGAGAACTGGCCGAGCTAAGTGGGCGTGGAGGTTGTGTTAGATTATCATTAACTGGTGGTTTCATTGGAGTTGGTGCAGCTGCAGTGGCTGGATTGAATATTGATGGAGGAGCTGCTGTATTCGTTGCTGGCACCAAAGGTTGTGTTGCAAATGGCGTAGTCATAGAATTGTTGACAGGATTAGCATTCCATGAATTTCCTACTGGCGGCATATAAGGCGCTGCTATCGGGGCAGGTGCTGGTACTCCTCCCATATTATTATTGTTAGGCATTTGAGAAAATGAACCTCTGGGTTGACGTTGATACATACTTTGTTGTTGCTGTTGTGGTGTTACATATTGAGGTTGTTTATTATTAATTTGTTGAGGAGTTTGTACAATATTACAAATTCTTTGTTTTAAATCATCTAAATCCGGATGGGTAGCAGATGCTTTAATTTCCATTATATAGGCAAGTGCTGCAGTAAAAGCACCTTGTGCTACCAATAAACCACCATATTCTTTTATAAAATCTGCTACTTTTGTATTCAAATCAACTGCTATACCCTGCTCCTCTAAAGATTTATTCATTAACATAACTATCTCTGCTAATTCTTGCAGCTCTTCAGTCGTTAATTTATAATTATTATTTTGATTTTCCAATTGTTTCAACTGATACCAAGCCGAAACTAATTTATCAATATTACCCGCACATATATAACATAACATAGCATTACGTGTGTAATTAATATTTTTTGTAGAGGAAGACTCATTTAATAGACGATCTCCTAGTTTCTCACAAATATCAACAACTTTACGTTCACTGTGCTTAAGAGCAGCAACTAAAGCTTCTTTCCACGAATCAATGGTACAACGTGAAACAAAATCCAACCAATCGCGTGTCACTAAAGCTGATATAACATTGGATAATTCATTTTGCTGTTCTTGTAAATAATTATTTTGAATTTTCGTTAAAAATTCAATACCAGCTGTTGAAGCGATAATGAAAGCTTCTGCCGTACGTTTTGAGTTTAAACATAATTGTGCAGCAGCCTCTAAATTGCCGGTTAAAATAGCTTCTGTTATAAGGGTATCGGCATCTGAAAAATTTTTTAAATTTAATTTTAAAAGTTAATGTTGTTTATAGAATTTCAGTTTCCTAATCACTTGAAATCTTGGCGATTTCCTTGAAAAAACCTTTAAAATTCTGAGCCAATTCTTGTTAGAAAAATATTTGGATTCTAAAGTATTTTTTCTAAGAAAAATTTTTAGATTTCGTAAATTTTTTTTTCTAAGAAAAATCTTTATATACTGTAAAATTTTCTATAGAAAAAATATTCGCATATTCTGAGATATTTTTAATTAAATAGCCTTAAGATCATAAGACATTTTTACTTTAGAAAAATCTTAAGGTTGTAAGAATTTTCTTAAAGAAAAACTTTTAAATTCTAAGACATTTATTTTTCTTGTACAAAAATTCTCAGATGATGACAGAATTTTGTATTTTTATATAAAATTTAGTTTTCTAGATTTTTTTTATCCCATTTTTTCAGAAGTTTGTTTTCGTAAATTTTTTGAGGAGTAAAAATTTTGAGATTTTGTTTAAGGAAAATCCTGAGTTGTGGAAATTTTTTTTCTAGGAGAGAAAATGAGACATTTTCTATAGGAAAATCTTCAGATTTTGGAGATTTTTTTCTTATGGAAATTTTGGAATTTTCAGATTTTTTTATAAAAAAAAAATTTTTTTTTGAAAATATTTTTACCCTTCAGCAAATGTGAATGAAATGAGAATGTGATCATTTTAAAATTCCTTTTCTAATGTGTCGAAATTTGGATCAAAGATTTCATAAAATATATACATATTAGGGCGGGTCGATTTAAAAATTGATCAACGTACAAGGAAAATCGTATTCTAGAGATCAAAATAAGAAACTTTGCCGAAGGAACCATACCTCTAAAACGAATTCTGATGTCCCGACTTTCGACCCGTAGGGTGAAATTTTGAAAAATCCCACTTTGGCCTATTTAGAGTGCCCCAATCGAATCCAACCCAATATAATATAATTTATACATTCATCTGCCAGAGCGTCTTCCGGAAAAGAAATAGAAACCCTAATCTTGGAAAGACTCCTCCTACTTTCTGAAATATCTCTATCCCGAGATTTGTACATTTTGCTATAAAAACACGGCTAAAAAAGCCCTCTTTCAACTTAAATTTTAACCCCTTAACGGTCACCTAGAATGATGATTTATGCATTAATCTGCTAGCGCGTCTCCCGGAGAAGAAGTAGCTCCCATAATCTTGGAGAGATTCCTCCTACTTTATGAAATATCAAATTGGGCTTTTCAAAATATGACCCTTCGGGTCAAAAGTCGGGACATCAAAATTCGTTTTAGAGGTATGGTTCCTTCGGCAAAGTTTCTTATTTTGATCCCTAGAATACGATTTTCCTTGTACGTTGGGCGATTTTTTTGCCTCTCTACAAATCGACCAGCCCTAATACTTTATCCTAGCGAGCAAAATGAACGAAATAGTTCCAGCGGTTCAAAAGTTATAAGTGAAACTGTAAAGGTAGCTCTTAATTTGGATACATTTTACTACAACTTTATAGTAGCGTGTGGTGTATAAAATATTATAGTAGCGTCTGGTGTATGAAATATTAATTGAATACGAATGATTTTGAAAAACTCATAAAATTTAAATTTGATGCTTTCCAGTTCCCATAAATATATAAAATTTCGAACTAATATTCGAAATATTTTCGAAAACACAAGTTTTCTGTCAAAATTCTAAATTTTAACTCATAAAAGCTGTCTAATTTTTTTTTTAACACACATCAAACTTTTATTTCACTCCCAACATTTTTTTTTTCACCACAAAATTTTTTTCACTACAAAAATGTTTTTATACCTTAAATATAATTTTCACCTCGAAAATTGTTTCACATCCAAAAAATTAAAATTTTAATTTCACATCAAAAATGATTTTTTCACAGTTATATTAGTTTTGTTGTTTTTATATACATCGAGATTATTTTTTTGTTATTTTCAATTTATAACGAGCTTTCAACCTCCGTATATTTACAAAAATAAAGCAAATCAAACATATTAGCTAGGTTGATACTAGTATTTCGATCTGGCTAAAGATCTCATCAGAACCCGAAGTTTTAGAAAGGTTAGAGCCTCCATAATAGGCAGAACTTTAACAAAAAACCTATTTATAATCAATTTTGCTAAATTCTTGTCTACTTAGTAATCAAGCACGTGGTTAGGTCTTTTCCTAACAAGTATCATGACGTTACTAAACTTTGAAGACCAAAAATGTTCTATTTATATAAAAAAAATTTTAGTTTGTACTCTGGCTCAAGTAATATTTTTTACAGTTATATTAGTTTTTTGTTTTTCACATTTTTGTTTTTTTTTCTGTTTTCACCAAGAGCAATTTTCACATCCAAAAAAGGTTTTCAACTCAAAATTCGTTTTTTCACTAAAACTTTTTCTCAATTAAATTTTTGTAAATAATAAGTAAAATAAACATTCACTAAATACGAATTAAATTTCATTTATTTGCTTCTTCGAGAAATTGAACTTTTGAACTTTTTATCCTGAAACTTATATTCTCCGATTTTTTGTTGCAAATTTGTTTCGATTTTTTTTTTTTAACTTGCAGTTTTCCACATGCGAATTTAACACTGACGAATTTAACATTTTAAAATTCTTAAAGCTGTGCGCCCCGGTAGGCTAGTTGGTAGCGTGCAGGCTTATCAGTGCGGGGGTCGTGGGTTCGATTCCCAACAGAGGCACTGGTCTGTTTTCGCTACATCGCGCCGAAGGCCATAGTAGCTAGTGCTCGGTTAGGGTAATAGTATATAATTTGTAATTATATTATTATTAATTAATAAAATAAAATTCTTAAAACTTTACGATTCTACTATTGATTTTAAACATTTTGAAGCCTTAAATTTTAATTTTTATAAAATTCGAAAAATTGTATAAACTATTTTTACGATTTTTTTTTAGTAAAGTTTTTAACTTACGTTCTCCACTTGGTATTTTAAATTGTGGTAAAGGTTTTTTTATTTCCTCATTATTCAAATCTTTTTGTGCAGCAGCAATGCCATCAAATACAGTATTATTGTCAAACTGTTGCTAAAAAATAAAACAAAATAAGTTATTTTCTATCTGTTATTGTTTGTTTGATTAATTTGATATTTTAATATTTTATTGTTTGATTTTATTGATGATTAGAATATAGCCTTAAGCTTACCGTATAACTATATGTGCTTCCATCTGTACTTTGATCACATTCAACATCCGTTGAATCACTCTTTTTTTATATTGTTTGTTTTATTAAATGAGATGAATAGTATTTAAATATAAACAAATGCATTATCAGTAAGTGAAAGTGAAAATGTAAAATTTTATAGTTTCTTAAAGTTTGTTATCAGTTTGTTGGTGATAATAAACTCTATGCTAAAAGATGATGTGTTAGTATATTGTTTAAGTTTAATTGAATATAAAGTAGAGATAAGAATAGTATAACTTAATAGTGCATAGAATGCACAAAAGAAGTAAAAAAAAAAGAAAATAGCCACGTGGAGTTTCTATCAGGGTGTTGAAAAAATAAAATAAGCTAACAAATAAAAAAGTGAAAAATAATGTCGGAATCTTTTTGAAATGCCTAACAATTTTATACCAAAAACAGATTAACAAAATGTGAAAATACAACATTTTTGTATGAAAGTCTTTAAAAAATAAGAAATTCAGATTTTTTTGAACGCAGTATTAAAGTACTCAGGAAAACAAACATTTTGATACCCATATTGTCTATGCAGTGGGCTCAGGTTTGCCATTTATTTGAAATATTTAAAATATGGGTTATAAAAGCTCTTCGAGAAAAGTCGTGTTAGAGCCTAACGATTACGAAAATTGACAAATGCCCAGACAACCACTCGATTATATTAAAAAAGCTTTATTATATACAGAATTCAAACTCAAACCAACAACTCCATATTTGAAGAAATTGTTTTTTAAATAACATAAATGTTCGGTCATGCACGGATATGTTTTATGTACCAGTCTGCGTCTTCAAAATAATCTTCATTTGATACCCAAGTTGCCTATAGTTTAATAACTTATATAAGAATTATATTAAAAAAAGTAATTTGGTAATTTTTTTACCCTACTTTGAGGCTTTTTTATATTGTTAAATAATTTTGGAAAAAAGTTAAATCAAAAAGGTCAACGATTGATTTTTTTTTTAAAATATTTATTTGGCAACTCTTTTTCAGAATTTTTTATTTACGATTGTTATCAAGATGTTGAATAATTTTATGGGTTTTAAATCACTTCAATATCTTCTTCCAAATTATAACTCTTTAAAAGGAACACTGTGTGAAAAATGAGTTACATGTTTAGGTTTTAATCTGTAGTTCATTCAATAACTTGCAGCACAAAATACCAACTTCTGGTCGCGGTGCATAGTGCCACTATAGTCTCATCATTCAATAACTTTATAATAGATACTAAAATAATATTTACACGTATTTTTAAATAAAAAAAAATAAAAGGCTGTGTATAACTAAATCTAGCAAATTTTTAGAAACGTTTAAAACAATTAAAGTTATTTAAAATTTTAAAACTTACATGGGTCAACTGAGCCATACGATTGTTTTAATTGATCAACATCTTGCACTTTTTGATTTGTTTCTTCTTCGGGCAAATATTTTGAAAATTTACCATCAATGTCGTCTTTATTAAAACCTTTAAATGTTAATATATTTTATTATTTGTTAAATAAATAAATAAATGAAATTAAATAATCTTTTGCACTTACCCAATAAATTTAGAATTTCTTCTTTAGGATTACGTTCAAAATTTGCTTTAATAAAATACCACAAATAACGTCCATTTTGATCAGCCATTTCATCAGCTTTTAAGCGACAATAATCAACAAAATTAGCTTCACTTAAAGATTTTTCCAAAGCCTTAGCTCTTTCTACTAATACCGGTTCCGTAGTAACTTGAGAAATATTTATAGTTTTTGATTTATTATTGAAGGAAACCAATTTTCCACCAAACTGCAAAAGCATAAAAGATTAATCGTTTTAGAAATAAATTCATAATAAAGGAAAAATTCTTAATATATAGTTATTATATCGGAAATATAAATTTTCTATAGGAAAAAATTCCTCAGAATATAAAAATGGTTCTATATGGAAAAAGTCTTAGAATCTGAAAATGTTTCTAGGTAGAAAAATGCTTCAGAATCTAATAGTTTTTTTATTAGAGAAAATGTCTCAGAATCAGAAAGTTTTCTGAAAGAAAAAATTCTTCCGAATCTGAGACATTTTTCCGTAAAGAAAAATGTTTCTATACGGAACAATATTTCAGAATCGGAGAATTTTTCTTTATGGAAAAATATTTTAGAATCTGAAAAATTTTCTATATGGAAAAATATATCTGAATCGAAGAATTTTTCTATATGCAGAATTATTTCAGAATCTGAGAGTTTTTCGATATGGAAAAATATTTCAGAATCTGAGAATTTGTCAATATGGAAAAATATCTCAGAATCTGAGAAATTTTCTATATGGAAAAAATATCTCAGAATCTTGAGAATTTTTCTATATTGGAAAATATTTCTGATTGTGGGAATTTTTCTTTACGGAAAAAACAAATTCTGATAATTTTTCTATACGGAAAAATATCTCAGTTTGTGAGAATTTTTCTATACAGAAAAATATTTCAGATTGTGAGAATTTTTCTATAGAAAAATATTTCAGTTTGTGAGAATTTTAAAACACGGAAAAATATCTCAGAATCTAAGAATTTTTGTACACGAAAAAATATCTCAGAATCTGAAATTTTTTCTGCACGGAAAATATCTCAGAACCTAAGAATTTTTCTGTACTGAAAAATCTTAAAATGTGAGAATTTTTCTTCATTAAAATTTTCGAAAAAAATATATCGAAATCGGAGCATGTTTGCAGAAAAAACTTGTCAGTTTTCATAGTTTTGTAAAATTTTCTTTTAAACTTACTCCAAATGTAACGCCACATGGTTTTTTAATCCATTTTGGTGCATATTTTAAATCATGATATACAATGGGAGCTGTTTGTGGTGGCATAGGAGCCTGAGCAAATTGATCCATACCAGGAAAAGAATCGGCAATTTTATTCGCTGTCTGCACCTGTTGTTGAGTGCCACCAAACAAAGAGTATATCGAAACATTACCATCCAAACTAGAACTGGCTATTAAAGCTGGATTTCGAGGACACCATTGCACATCCGAATACCAAGAGGCAGTAGTAGCTACTTCTGAGAGTATTTCACCCTCAGGTGCTTGTGTATTTGGATTCCAACAGTAGATACGATTGTCTTTGCCGCATGAAACCATTAGATCAATATCACGTGGACACCAAGACATACCCAACATGCCACGTTGATGTATTTGCATAGTTTTCGCAGGAGCAGTGGCATAACGTAAATCCCACAATTGCACAACCGGTGCTTGATCATCTTCAGAAGCCAACCAAACTTGAGTGGCTACATCGGGATGCCATTGTATAGCATGCCAACGTACCCGCGATTGGGTGTCAGATAATTTAATAATTTGTTCACTTTTACGTAAATCCCAAATGACACAACGTGAACTAAACACGGAAGCTAAAATATGTTGAACTTGGCGATTCCAGGCAACATTTTTAACATCTTCAAAAGGTTGAGTCTTAGTACCAGGATTCATGTGAGTGGTGGTATTGTTAAGATCCCATATAAAGATTTCTGATTCTGATGCACAAGATGCTAATAAATTGGTTTGGAATGGATTAAAATCCAAACCACTAACAGGCCCAGTATGTTTATCTTGTCGTGCTATTAGACCATCTTCATTTGATAACATTTTCGAGGGGGAATAGATCATAACATGACCACCCTCACAACCGCCTACAATTAAACCATTACGATGTGTAGAGCCATAACCAGTGGGACTCCAAATAATTTTTTGAAATCTAAACACAAATTGATCCATTTTTATTATCATTAAAATCTTTTTTTGTATCTCCTTACCTATATTGACTTGGCAATGATGCTTTTAATTCCAAATCATAACTGGGATCACTAAAATTTGTCGAATATATTTCCAATGTTGAACTGGCATTGGAGTCAAATTGTTGTGCTGCCGTACCGGCTGCTAAATATATGGGATGTTGTGGCAATGGTGACCAGGCGATATTAACGGTCTTTTGTAGTTCCTTAACTTTCATCTTGGCACTTTTGGATTTTAACAAACAAAACAATTACTAAAAATTTTAGAAAAATCATGTAATTATAATTGATTTCAAAATTGTGTCACTATTAAGAATAAGAAAAAAATCTGTTTATTGCTGGCACCAATTAAAAATGTCCCCGTCATCAATTTTTTTTTTCTCTTCCGTCACTATCACATTCCACTGTTTGTTTAAGTTTTCTATCGCTTTTTCTGCTAGTATTTCTTGAGGTTTTATTAAATACTTTAGTGTTTTCTGTTTATATACCTTCCAAATTATAATTTAAATTTCTGTTTAACGCAATTTAATTTATATAAATAGTTTAAAAGTTTATATTTTTGCCAACGTAAAATTTTCTTCGATGTTCTCTGTTCTGCGGTCAGAGATCCAAGTCGACCACGGTAAAGCCGGCTTGGCTCGGCTGCCAACTTTGTTTTAAAGCTCACGCCGACGCCGAACAATGCGGCAGATTCGGCATAAATTATCTAGCAGACTTAGATTTTTGTAATTAAATATTTTAGTAAAAACCATTCCGGTTTTAGTCATTAATCTGGCAGCACTATAATCTTTTATTATAAAAAATAACAATGTAACATATTTCAATATTTAGGCACCAACAATGGACTAGGTGATGTTTCTTTTGCTTCACACGAACGAAAAAACTATAGCAATATATGTATGTACATACATATGTATATGTAATACAAAAAATAAATCTATCATTCGTTTAGATTGAAAGTCTTAAGAAAACTCAATATTAGTAAAATAAATAAATTGCAAATATCTTTTGAAATTCAAATTTATTTATTTCCAATTTTTGTCGTGTTTCAAATGTTTGTAAATTGTAGTCTTTTAAATAAAAAATATTTAAGAAAATCAAAGTTACAAAAAAAATTAAATTAAAAATGTTGCACATAGTCGTGCAAGAACTATTAAAAAAATTATAAAAAAACGACGGCTTTAGCCGGCTTAGATTTGAGTAGGCTTGGTCCTCTGTCTGCGATACACAAAATGAAGCAACATTTTAAAAACAGCTGTTATTGACAATGACTCTCCTTGTATTTTGACGTTAAAAAAAATCGGCCAAATTTGCTTGATACTTTGTAGGTCATCAAGCTAGCAAACAGCCGAGAGTACACCAGTGTGTGAAACAATGTTGCAATATATTTAAAAGAAAAAATCGCCTAAGTTGTTGTTAATTCTTTTTTTTTGTATTGATTTTATTCGTTTTGGCGAAACATTTGTGCTGAAATTATTAAATTACATGTAGAAGGATGCTGTAGCTGTGTGTTGTTGGAAAATTGGATTGCAAATTGAATAGTTGTATATATTTTAACAATCGACGAAAATTGTGCAACTAAATAAGCACTAAAAAACATTTATCATTTGTTATCTCTTATAGAGTGGCGAACTTTAAGGAATAATTGGTAAATTTAGTAGTAAATTTTCTTATTCACCTATGTGGTGAATGTTGCCGGTTCACCACTTAGGGGAAACATGAGCAACAAGTGATGCCAACTTAGTCTTAGTATAAATACATGCTTAGACATACAGTACTTATTGAGTGAAATGCTGCCCTAGTCACCTTTTGGCCGCTGAACCACATTTATGGGATTTCTTAGAAAAAAGTTGTAATGGCAATTGATAGATAAAAATGTAATAAAAAAGTTTCCCGAACAATTGTGGGATAGTCACATTTGCGCGATTCTTTACACAAACAATTTACGGGAACCAATAGACAAAAGGTTTGGGAAAATTTCGTATTGAATGAAATAAAGTTTACCGAACTAAAAACTCCATATATCTAGGGGAGAAACCCCTCACTTGGCAGCACTGGTAAAGTGCACTTAAAGAGTACTACCAGAAAATTCAATCACTGAAATTTGTCACATAAATTTCATCTGGCAGCATTAAGTTGTATTTTGATTTGTTTGTCCCAAAAGTGTCAAATTAATTTTCAACACTCAGCTGTTTTCACTCACAAAAATTAAAAAATAATATACACTTCGAGTAAAAAAATCTAAATTAAATAAAAATGTGTTAAATTCATTTAAAAATATTAATTTCATATATAAAATCAACTTTGAAGTGATTGGAATATCAAAACCTTTGTGGTAAAAGGTTTTTTTTTCCTTTCATCATTCAATTGCCACACCATGACCACATTTGACCTCACATCCGTGACAACTAGCCACAATAGTTCTACCGCACAACTAACAGCTTCATCATCTATCAATTCCGGCAGCACTTATCATTTATTAGACAGTGAAACAGAAAAATTAATAAAATCATCTTCAGTGTCAGCAGCCGCTGCTAATACAACAACAACGCCATCTTTATCGACGGCAACTACGGCGAGCACAGCTTCATTGAGTACTATTGTAGCAGCTGTGTGTGGTAGCATGAATTCATGGTTTCGTCATTATCGTATTTACAAAACTATTTTATTGATATTATTGCTATTGGTATTGTTGCCATTATTTGCGCATCGAAGTTTATTAAATGTATGAAAAAAGATAATGATGTTAATCGAAATTTTATTAATATTAGTTTTTTGTTTTCAGCCTGATAATGATGTGCCCCAATTAGATTTGCATAGAGCAAGACCTCTACTGGATGCTTATGAAGATTTTAGTTCAATGCGTGCCAGTGATTTGAAAATGCGAATTGAAGAATTATTAAGAATTAAGGTAATTTATTGTTGTCCTATTGAATTATGATTATGATTAGATCTAAAGATAAATATGTATTTTTGGCAAAACTGCAATTTATGAGGGGTTCCTAAAAAAAACTGACTCCCTCTGGAATTAAGGAAATAATTTTTTTTTTTCAATCTTCGGCTTTTGGGGCCGGACCCCAGGTCACAAAAACCGGTATGCGTACAAACATATAAGTGTGGGTACCCAAATGAAAGTAAATTTCTTCAGGATTTTTTACTTCTTTTTGAGGAACGCCCCATAAAGTGCAGTTTAGCCGTATTATTACTTAAAACTATGTTTAGTACTTCAAACTAACAACGTGTTCTGTACTTAAAACTTTTTATTAAACAACATTCTCGACTAAAATTACATTTTTTTTATCATAAATTTTGTTTCGTACTAAAAATATTTTTTTTATTTCAAAAAATAAATATTCAAGCTCGAGCTTAAATATTAATTTATTGAATTACAACAAAAAGGTCGAAGTAAAATAAGCACTTAATTATTTATATTTTTTTATTTTAAATATATATTTTTATAAAAAAATAGTTTTGCACTAAAAACTGCATTTTGTACTAAAAACTACTTTTTGTACTAAAACTACATTGTGCCTTGTACTAAAAACTAAGTATGTACTAAAAACTACGATTTGTACTAAAAACTATGTTTTGTACTAAACACTACGATTTGTAAACTGGGGGATTACCGCGTAACGCGATTCGAAAAAACTTTCGAATTCAAAAATATTGTACCTTTCGCAAAAATAAAATCTTTAAGAAGTAACTTACTTTTTTCAATAAAGTAAACTTTACGTTTTCTACTAAAAATTACGGTTTGTACTAAAAACTACTTTTTTTTAAAACTATTTTTTTCTAAAAACTACATTTTCTACTAAAAACTACGTTTTTCGCAAAACACTTAGCACACTTTTTATAAAATACTTTGTACAAAACTAAGTTTTTTCTAAAAACTACATTTTTTTTTTTTGAAAATTATGTTTTGTTCTAAAAACTATATGCTGAAACTCTACTAAAACTATGTTTATACTATACAGGTATCCCTCGATTTACGCGGTACTTTATTTGCGCGGTTTCGATATAACGCGATTTAATAATAGTGACCATTTTTCTGTATAACGCGTTTTTTTACGCGGTTTTAGTATAACGCGATTTAAAAATAGTGGCAACCCTCTAATTGCGCGCATTACACAATTTTTTTTAAACATTATCAGCTGTTTGCAAAAAAGTAGAGGTTAAATTTAATTTGCAGTGTAAAAAAACTTTAAAGGTAGTAAAAAATAAACAATTTGCTGTGGTTTTGGTTTTCCTAATGATAATGTTGTTACTCCGTTAACAGCGGAAGTTGCTCAAATACTACAAGTAATTGAAACATCTGAATTATTTGAAAACATTGTTGATGGGGATATATTGGAGATGATAATGATGTTCCAGAATTGACAGAACAAGATCTCATTGAATTAGCTACGGACCCCGATTAATCAACTGAAGACGAAAGTGATAGTGAGGATAATCCAGATTTTGATTCTTCTAAGTTAAAAACTTTTATACAAATGGCTCAGGATTTAATAAAATTTTCCACTGATAATGACCCTTGTACAAATCGATCAGATTTATTTCAGTGTTTAATAAAAAAATCGTTGGCATCATACGAAACAACAGGAACAGCAAAAAAAACAAAAGCGAATAACAGACTTGTTTAAATTGTACGAAGACGTTAATTGTGACCAACATTCTGAAGACGTTAACTATGACAAAGACTCTGAAAAAGTAGTCTTTGACGAAGATACTGAAGATTTTAACTATGACGAAATCTGTGAAGATTAGCAATATGTATAATATTTTATATTTTTTATGAATTTTTTGTTTTGTTTTTATTATAAATTTTTTGTTATTTTTTGTTAATTAAAAATTTTGAATTTTTTTTCAAAGCTAGTTTAAATATACTATTTTTACAAATAATATTTTGTTATAACTATTGAAAAGTACAAATAAAATAAATTTAATTTAAATTATGTTAATAAGCTTTTCTTTTAACACGGATTTTCGGTTCCAAATTTGAATTTTGTACGAAGTTAGTGTTTCAATTTGCGCGGTTTATTATATTGCTGGTCCCAAAACAGAATTTTGTATTGATATAGAACCTTTATTTATGCGGTTTTGAATTACGCGATTTTTTTCGGTCCCAACGTGCCGCGTAAATCGAGGGATACCTGTATTTTGTTCTAAAAATTATATTGTTTTAAAAACTAGGTCTGTACTAGGTACTAAAAACTAAGTCTGTACTAAAACTACGATTTTTTGAAAAACACTTAGTAAACTTTTTTATAAAATACTTTATACAAAAACTACTACTAAAAACTAAATTTTTACTTCAGAACTATGTTTTGTACTAAAATCTATATTCTTAAACAAAGCTAAAACTATGTTTATGGCATAAAAACTATATATAGTTAAATATTCTGTACTAAAAATTATATTGTTTTAAAAACTAGGTTTTGTACTTAAAAACTATGTTTCGTACTAAAATTATATTTGAACTGAAAACTTTGCTTTGTGCTAAAAACTTCTTTTTATACTAAAAATTTTTTTTTATACTTAATACTACGGCTTTTTTACTAATAACTCCGTTTTAAAATTATATTTTTACTAAAAAACTATGTCTTACTAAAAAACTATGTTTTTACTAAAAAACTATGTTGTTACTAAAAAACTATGTTTTTACTAAAAAACTATGTTTTTACTAAAAAACTATGTTTTTTACTAAAAACTATGTTTTGTTCTAAAAACTATATTTTGTAGTAATTATTAATTTCCTTTTATTCTCAGAATACCGTTTCCATAAAACTACACAAGTTATGTTTTGTACTAAAAGTTATGTTATTATACTAAAAACTAAGTTATTTACTAAAAACTATGTTTTGTACTAAAAACTATGTTTGTACTAAAACTATGTTTTGTACTAAAAACTATGTTTTGTACTAAAAACTATGTTTTGTACTAAAAACTATGTTTTTTTTAATAAAAACTATGTTCCAAAATATAAACTATGTTTTTTTAATACAAAATGCATTTTGTTCTGAAAACATGTTTTTTCTAAAAACGATGTTTTGTACTAAACACTATGTTTTTTTTTATTAAAATATGTTTGTTACTAAAAACTTTGTTTTTTACTAAAAACTATGTTTTTTTACTAAAAAACTATGTTTTTTTACTAAAAACTATATTTTTACTATAAACTATGTTTTGTTTTAAAAATTATGATTGTAATAAAAACTATGTTTTGTATTAATTATTATTATTATTTTTTTTTTTTTTTTGTTTTTTTCTCAGAGTACCGTTTCCATAGAACTACGAGAATTAGAAGCACGTCGTCAAAAACTTCAATCTGATATCGGTCAATATAATCAAAAAATCGAAGAATTAAAACAAGAATCAATGCGTGAACAAACCGAATTAGAAAGATTGAAAATTTCCGTAGAACAAGCACAAGTGGCCCAAAGAGAGGCAGTACAACGTAATACTCCCGATTTGGCATTACCACGAACCCTCTATCCCAATACTTTTCCTAGAAAATTGTCACCGACAGCAGCACAAATAATGGTCTCATGTGAAATGCACAATTGTTTTGATCATTCTCGTTGTAGTTTAACCTCTGGATTTCCAGTATATCTTTATGATCCCGATACCTATAATGTACTAAAATCAGGCTACGATATAGATGGCTTTTTAAGGACTACTATAAAACAAACACTGGGTTATAATGCTCACATTGTAAGAGATCCCAAGTTGGCGTGCATATATTTAGTGTTGGTGGGAGAAGCTTTATATGAAAATGATTTAGTGAAAAATAATCGTTATGCTGCTCAGGAGGAGGAGGGAAAATATAAAATATCTACAAATGATTCAAATAAATATGATGCCATTGATATGAATAAACTCTATAGATTACCATATTGGGGAGGTGATGGTCGTAATCATGTTCTTTTAAATTTGGCTAGAAGAAATTTAAATTCCAAGGCCACTAATGCTTTACTAAATCAAAATACTATGCGAGCAATAGTAGTACAATCTGCATTTGAAGCTACACAATTTAGAATAAATTATGATTTAATTGTGCCTCCAATATTGGGTCCTCCTGGTGGTGATGTTTGGCAAGAATGCGCTGCTATGGTTCCAGCTAGACGTACCTATTTACTTTCCTTCCAGGGAGAATTAAGACCTTTAAATGAACCAACACAGATTCCACAACCTTTAGATGATTTTATATTAGATCATTTAATGGAAATGTCTAAAGGACCTACACAGGATAAATTTATGCTACAGTTTAAATGTGTTCCGGCTACAGAACAACAAGATGAAAATTCTGTTGTAGATTGGGCTTTATGTGGTACAGATTCATCACGCAAAACAATATTAAAAGATTCTACATTTGCTTTAATTCTGCCACCCATGGAAAGAAGAGTTAGTTCTACTTTAATGTTGGCCCGCATCTACGAATCTTTACGTTCTGGTGCTATACCTGTTATACTTGGAGCTGATGAAGTACGTTTACCCTATATCGAAACTATAGATTGGAGAAGAATTGCATTACTGTTACCTAAAGCACGTATTACCGAATTGCATTTTTTGTTAAGAGCTATACAAGATGGTGATCTTCTGTTGATGCGTCGCCAGGGACGTTTAATCTGGGAACGTTATTTGAGTTCTGTACAAGCTACAGTTGATACAGTTATTGCTAGTTTAAGGGATCGTTTGGGCATACCACCACGTCCAGTACCTCCAGTTATAGCACAAAGTGTATTTAATAATACATTTATACCGTTAAAATCGGATCCACCAGTGGGTATGGATACTGAGCCAGAAGAATCTTTGGGACCTATAGAACCACCTTATCCGAGTCCAGCATTTCGACGAAACTATACAATATTGAGAATGCAATCGAGAGAAGCATGGAATGATTGGGTAAGTACGTTTTTTATAATAAAATCTAGATACTATTGTAAAAACCATATTTTACATTTAAAAACATTTTATTTTAACTAATTTAACTAATCAAAACAAAATTTTGTTCTAAAAATATACTATTTGCACTAAAAAATTGCGTTTTGTGCTTAAAAAGTATGTTTTGTACTAAAAAACTAAGTTTTATAACATTTAAAATCTATGATTTGTGCAAAAAACTATATGTTGTGATATTTTTTTTTGTGATAAAAACTATGTTTTACTAAAAAAAACTTCTTTTTGTACTAAAAACTACGTTTTGTTCTAAAAACCTATGCTTTTTTTACTAAAAGCTATATTTTGTGCCATACACCACTAAAAAGTGTTCTTTGTGTCAATCTCTATATATTGTGGCATATTCTTTTTGTGCATAGGTGTACTAAAAAATTATGTTTTGTTCTAAAAATTATGTACGTTTTGTTCTAAAAATTGCTAAAAACTATTTATTGTGCCATAAACTACTTTAATTAAATTTTGCATTAAAATTACGTTTTGTACAAAAAAATTACACTTTTCAGCATCACGTTTATTACTAAAATTACACCTTGTACTAAAACTACACTTCGTTCTAAAACTTCATTTCGTATTAAAGAAATATAAAAATCTTAAAAACTGTAATTTATGCTAAAAATTAGATTACGTATATCAAATGAAGTTTCATTTCGTACTAAAAAGTAAATTTTGTACAAAAAAAAACAAATTTTCAGGTTGATCCCTTTTACATGTATCCTCAATTGCCTTTTGATCCAGTCTTACCATCAGAAGCGAAATTCTTAGGCTCTCATATGGGTTTTAGACCCATTGGCAAAGGTAGTGGTGGTGCTGGCAAAGAATTTAGTGAAGCCTTAGGAGGTAATTATCCCAGAGAACAATTTACCATAGTTATCTTAACCTACGAAAGAGAACAAGTTCTTATGGATTCTTTGGGACGCCTATATGGTTTACCATATCTACACAAAGTGGTGGTAGTATGGAATTCTCCAAAACCTCCCTTAGATGATTTAAGATGGCCAGATATTGGTGTACCAGTTGCTGTTGTCAGAGCACCACGTAATTCTTTAAATAATCGCTTTTTGCCCTTTGATGTTATCGAAACTGAGGCCGTATTATCTGTAGATGACGATGCTCATTTAAGACATGATGAAATTCTATTTGGTTTTCGTGTATGGCGTGAACATCGTGATCGTGTTGTCGGTTTCCCGGGACGTTTTCATGCTTGGGATTTAAATGATAATCATCATTGGAATTATAACTCCAATTATAGTTGTGAACTGAGTATGGTCTTGACTGGAGCCGCTTTTATACACAAATACTATATGTATTTGTATACATATCATTTACCTCAAGCCATACGTGATAAAGTTGATGAATATATGAATTGTGAAGATATTGCTATGAATTTTTTGGTATCACATATAACAAGAAAACCACCAGTTAAAGTAACATCAAGGTGGACATTTAGATGTCCTGGTTGTCCAGTATCATTAAGTGAAGATGATACACATTTTCAGGAACGTCATAAATGTATAAACTTCTTTACACAAGTAAGTACAAAAAAAAAGAAATCACTTCAAGCAAAACTTGAACATTATATTTAATTATATTTCAGGTTTTTGGTTATACACCCTTATTAAATACACAGTATCGAGCTGATTCGATATTATTTAAAACTCGTATACCACATGATAAACAAAAATGCTTTAAGTATATATAAAAAATATTAGTTAATTTTAAGAAAAAATGCTGCTTATATTTAAGTTTTAAATCAAATAACGATTTTAATTATTATACATTCTATATTTAACACAACAAGAAAGAAAAAACAAGGACTGCATTAAAAATTATACATACTATACAATTAAGGTGCAATATAACACTGGTCAGGTCAATTATATTGAGATTTTAAATAATTCGATAAAAATTTAAAGGCTTATTGTATAAACTTTATAAGCCACAGTTTATTTTTTGTTTGCTTTCGCCTTTTAAAGGTTGAAAATATGCAAAAACTATGAATTTTGGAGGACGTTTATACTCTAGCTACTTGTAATAAATGTTTAAGCAAATCTTTGTCAAATATTAATCAATGGATGTCTAGAAAACAGCGAAAATCCATAAAACAATAAATGTGGCTTATCAAGTTTTTACAATAAGCCCTTAAATTATAAATTTCTATTTTTATTACAGAAAAATTTTATAAATTTTTATATAAATTTGACGATTTATTGAATATTTTGCTATTTTTCAAATTATATTTAGATGTTTTTGTAATTTTAAATCTTTGTTGACCAGTGTAATTTTTAACAATACAATTTTTTTTTTTTTTACAACTATTGAGAAATTACAAATGCCTCTTATTTTATGTTTGTGTCATATTAGTTTTATTTAAAAGAACTTTAAACAAAAATTAAGCAAAACTAAAATTATACAATTCTATACAAATTCCTTATACATTATTATCGTGTCTATAATATTTTTAAATAAAAAAACACAACAAAACAGAAAATTAAAATTAATAACTCTAAACCTTTGCTTATTGAAACAACCTCAAAAAATCAATCTCAAATTAGTCTTTTAAATCTCAAAATCAGCCTCATAAGTGAATTGATTACACAAAAAAAAACGAGTTTCAATTACAAAATTTGTTAGTTCAATTAAAAGTTTAATTGAATTCGGTCCTATTAAGGAAATTGTATAAATTAAAATAATTTGTAACTATTTAATTGATTTAGTTTCAATTAAGATTTTAATCATATCTATTAATAATTAAATTAATTCTTAATAAATACGATTAAAGCTTTAAAATTAGCAAAAAAAAAAAATCGCCAAAAATTGGGAAAAAATAAAAAAATCACTAAAAATAAACAAAATATCTAAAATTGGAAAAAAATCCAAAATTTAATAAAATCACTAAATATTTAAAAAATCGCCAAAATTGAAAAAAAAACATCAACATTTACTATAATCACAAAAAATTAAAAAAAAAAATTGGCAACATTAAAAAAAAAACGCTATAATTGAAAAAAATCACTAAAATAAAAAAAAAGTCACCAAAATTTATAAAATCGCTTATATTTGAAAAAATCGCCATAATTTTAAAAATATACAAAATTGAAAAAATCACCCAAATAAAATTTAAAAGGTCCATAACTTGAAAACACTTAATTTTTGCCATTTTAATATCGGCGATTTTTTTTTTCGTTTGGTTTTTTAATTTTGATGGTTTTTCTAATTCTTGCTGATTTATTTAAATTTTCGTGGTTTTTTAATGTTGCCGATTTTTTTTTTTAATTTTGACATTTTTTTTTAAATTCTGTCATTTTGTTTTTTGATAATATTAAAAAAAAACACTTAAAAATTTGAAAAAAAATCGACAATATTCAAACACAAATCCAAATTTTTTTAAAAAATAGCTAAAATAGAAAAAATCACCTAAATAAAATTTAAAACGTCCGTATCTCAAAAACATTTTTAATTTTTGCCAATTTTTTTGTTATAATACCGGCGGCGATTTTTAAATTTTAAAGATTTTTTTTTAAAATTTGAACTTTTTTTTAAATTTTGGCGATTTTTTTTTTTTTTAATTAAATTAAATTTTCAAAGTTTTTTAATTTCGGCGATTTTTTAAATTTTAGCTACTTTTTCGAGTTTTGGTGTTTTTTTTTTAATGTTGGTGGTTTTTTTAATTATTGATGATTTATTTTAATTATGGCGTTTTTTCAAAAAAAAAACCAAAATTTTTTTAAAAATAGCTAAAATAGAAAAAATCTCCTAATTAAAATTTAAAACGTCACTATCTCAAAAACATTTTTAATTTTTGCCAATTTTTTTATAATACCGGCGGCGATTTTTAAATTTTAAAGATTTTTTTTAAAATTTGAACTTTTTTTAAATTTTGGCGATTTTTTTATTTTTATTTTAAATTAAATTAAATTTTAAAAGTTTTTTAAATTTTAGCTACTTTTTCGAGTTTTGGCGTTTTTGTTTTAATGTTGGTGGTTTTTTAATTATTGTTGATTTATTTTAATTATGGCGTTTTTTCAATCTTGACATTTTTTAAATTTTGAAGTTTTTTTTTTTAAATTTAAGTTTTTTTTCGAGATTTGTCAATTTATGTTATTATGGGTTATAAAAACACGAAATTTTGTGTGCACCAAATTCATTTTCAATTAAGTATTTAATAGATATAATTAAACTTTTAATTGGAAGAGAGTTTGAAATCAAACAAAAGTTTAATAAAATTTTATTGGCATTCATTTTTTTCGTTTACATCAGTTTTCGAAATCTGATTAGAAATGTGTAACTTAAGGAACTTTTTATTGCTTGTTCATTAAGAGGCTGAATATATAATAAAAAGTATTGACTACAATTAAAAACTGCAATAGAAATTCAACACTTTTTATTAAAACTAAAATATATTCTCTATTTCTTATTTCATTTTAGTACTTAAAATTTGTCTCTTTTAACCTGTTAAGTGTTTGTTTTTTGTTTTTACAAGCAAAAATTGCATTTGCTTTAAAATTTTTAAATTTAAATATTTATTTCAATACAAAAAAAAACTGAAAATTCTATTTCGAAAAATATGGACTTTAACAGGTTAAAATATAGTTATTTTATTTTTTTAGTTTTAAACAAAATATTTTCCTAAGCAGATGCTAAATTAGCCATAAAATATATTTCCCATTTATTTTTATACCTTATGCATGTAATGTGTGTATGAAATTATCCAAGAAAATAAAAGTTTATCTAATATACCACGTGTATTTTTTTATTTAATGTATTCTAAATTTTATGGTGGGAAAAATCTCTGTAAGAGAGTTTAGTACCCATTAGTAAATATAAATATTAGGAGACACAACATTCGGGACACTATATCCAAATTTTATTAATGCTCACAGACATTTTTTGAACATAATCTCCAAACTAAAAGTTGGCTTGTCCAGATGTAGTACAGACAAGGGAAATTATACTAAAAAATACAACTATGTATTCTAAAACATATTAAAAATAGAACCGTGAAAGATTTTTTATATCTGTCTTTCATAAAGCAAAAGGACGCTAAGAAATGGATACATCAAAAAAAAAAAATATTGTGTTGACAACGGTTTGTGTAAGTGATTGCCTATGATTTAAATTAAATTAAATACAAAATAAAATTTTTTATTTAGAAAATGTTAAGGTTAATAAGAAGAACAAACGTTTTTCTCTAAAAATTATAAACACTATTAATTTTTAAATCAGACTAGACTAGTTTCTGCCTTTCGGCTCATCAGTGATTTTCCATTTAAATTGTATTATTATTTGTGTCTTATAATTGTCGGATTGTCTCTATAGGATAAATTTTGCAACAACCTGCGGCTGTAAGAATCAAACCTGCGCTCATCTTACATTACAAACGTAACAATACCAAGTCCTGACCGTTTAGCAATCACACCCAAGTATGACCTCGAAACTAATGCAGCTAAATTGCAGTTTTCTTTCCTATTAGATTTTTCTGTTATTGTATATTATACTCAGAAGTGACAACACTAACAACACAAATATTCTATTTTTAGATTTTTGTTTATTTTTCTAATCTCCTCCGTCTCTATTTCACAATGTTAACATAATTTTTCTACAAATTTCTAGTTTTTTTTTAGTCTGCTAATATTTAGCAAAAATTGTATTGATATATTTAGCAAGGACTTTTTTAATTTTCAAGTATGGAATGCAAAATCTTTCATTCCCCAGGAAATATTTAATTTTTTTGTTTATAATTGTGTTTTTAAAAATCTCGGGGTTCCCGACCAAAACCCGGTATTGTGGGAACATAAAACTGCTTAGTTTTCCGGGAAATCCCGGGCCGCAACGCCTTTTTTGAAGCAACTAAATCTTAGCACAACTTTTGCTGATCTTAGCAATTTTTCTGCAAGCACCCTTCTCAATTAGATTTTTCTGAATCATTAAATTTTTATTTGCTGATTTTACTGACTTTTTTTAGTGTGGCTTAAAGATGTGCAATTTCTTTAGACAATTCTATGACAGATTTTACTTTGCTATTTCCTAAATACAGACAGCACTTCCTGAAAATGCAGAATCTCTCTCTATACAATATCCTATACAATAATACAATTTATTTGTGTTTTAAAGTGATGTTCAAGATTTATTTCTGATTTTAGTTTTTTTTTATTACATTTTTTTTTATAATATAACAAATTAAAATAATAGTATTTTTTATTATAAGTGTGTGTGTGTATTGGTGTATATAGTATGTATTTTATATGTATATATTGTATGTGTATAAATACATATGTATGTATATTTCATTAAGTATACAAAAAAGTACAATTATAGTTAAGTGTATATAATTGTTTCTTATAATGATTTTATATTTTAATATGATATAAATATAACATTTAACAAAAATTTGGCATAATTCGATATGAGAAGAAATTATAAAAAAATAAGATAAGACAATAAAATTGTAGCCGAGGGCCAATATTTAGACTAAACTACACATTTTTTTAAAGGTTTTATTCAAACAATATTAATTTAAATTAAAAATCTATCAATTAAAATTAAAAATATTAATTGAAAGTTAAAAATATCAATTAAAATTTATAAATATTCATTTAAATTTAAAAATATCAATTGAAATTTAAAAAAATTGAAATTTTATTTCAAATTAGACAAATCGCACTTGATCAACAAAAGGGTATTAACTCAAAATTTTTAAAATATCACTTTTTTCAAGAAATCAACTAACAACATCAATATCTATCTATTGTAAAAATTTCAACGCATTCCGATTACTCTTTCATCTCGAAAACCACTTTTAAGACCATTTTCATGATAATGTAGTGATTACCTTTATTTCAACAAAAAAGGTATTATTTCGAGTTAATACAAAAGTTCAAATAGAAATGAATCGAATATTTTCATAAAAAAAATTATTATTTTGATTTGAGCCTTTATTTATGTTAAAAATAATCAAACTGTTTTATTTATATTTGGTTGTATTTTGAGTTGATACTGTTTTGTTTTATTCTATAAATTTAAATCGATAAAAATTTCAAAAAAAATGGTATTAACTCCAAAAATTGATTTTTTTTTGCAATGAGTGGTAAAATTTAAAACAAAAACAATGTATATATATTTTCAAATGGAATTTGCTTATTATGATATGTTTGAATTTTTAAATTCTGTTAAAATGTGGCCATAAACAGTTTTTTGACTCTACTGAAAATTTTAAAATTTTGAGTTAATACCCTCTTGTTGATCAAGTGCGATATGAAAATTGAAATTTTAAAATCAAATTGAATTTAATTTTAAATTTTATAAATCACTTGAATAATTTTCATTTTCATAAATCAGAATTTTGATTAATCAAACATTTAGATTATTCTTAATTATCAATACAACGATTAATATCATTAATGAATAATGAAATAAATACAAAAATCTTATTATCCAACTCAGTCGGTAAAACGATTAATTATTAAAATTCCAATGATTTATTACAATATTGTAAATTTTTTTACAATAAACTAATTCGAATTTTAAAAAATTGTTTTTTACAATATTCTGATTAATCATTGGAATTTTTTAATAAATCGTTTTAACGCTTGATTTAGATAATTCAGAATTTTGATTAATAATTATTAATTAGTGGATTGATTAAGAATATTAGATATACGATATTAAAAAAGTATGTAGTTCGGTCAATATGACACCAGCATGCAAATCATGAGAATAGTAATAAATATGAATTATATAAAAAATATATAAAACATCTTTTATAAAAATGTTTAAAAGCCAACATATAGAAAAAGAAAACAAAACAAAAACAGGCTATTTAAAAGGACTTTAGAAACTCAAAACTAAACTTAAATAAAAAAGGTATATAGAAAAATATCTTAATTCTAATTTTCTTGTAAACTTAATTTTAAAGCTTGTTCTATCATCTCTTGTTCTCGCTTACGTTCCAATTCATATTGTTGTTGATCTTGTTGGCTAAGGCGTAAGGCTAACGCCAAATCGGGATCAATATATTTAAAGCCACCATCGTCATCATCATCTTCCGACACGGGTGAACCCCCCGTTGTATTAACATTACATAAGGATTCTTGTAAAACTCTATACAAAACATAAAGGAGGAAACAAAAACAAGAAGGCAAAGGTTTTGGGATCAAACGTTAAGGTTATTTAGCGATAAAAGGATAATACTACTTCTACTAATATATCATAAAAAGCAATTTAGCAAAAATTTATATAAATTTTAAATACAAACAACATGCAACTATTTGAAAATATTTTTCATTTTTTCCATATCAGTTTTAAATTGTGTTGAATTTGCAGAAGCCGAAGATGAACGATTTCTATATTGTGTTGTTGGGAGAGGGAGATTGTGAAGTGGACGTTGAGGTGGGCCTTTGCGGATTTGGTGAATGTCTACCATAATTAATATTTTGTTTTTGCGGAGAATTTCCAAAGTGTGTATAGTTTTGTGTTGTTAAACGATTTGGTGTAGTTTTAAAATTAGTTTTCGATAAATTTACTACCGAAAATCTAGCAAAGGAGTTAATATTATTGTGGGATAGGATAAATTGGCATTAAAGTGGAAGAAATTATAAAAAAAAAAATTGTTAAATTAATTTTAAAAAAGAAAACAAAAACCAACATGCATTTTAAAAGGCCTATATTGCTTTTGAAAATTAAATAGATTTAATTAACTATAAGTGAAACACATAAGTTCGAATAAAATTAATAGAATAATATCAAACAAGAATGCTAATATCTAAATTTAAAAACTGTTTGGTATCATTATTTCAAATTGTTTTAGATATATTCGAAAAATAGAACCGAAATCAGCGAGTCTAAGCAATATGGAACATTTTTCATAGAAGTCTAAAATGGAGCGCAAAAATTTTAATTCTATACAGCGTTGTATATGGGCATACAAAAGCAACGACTTTTAAATTTAAAAATAATAAACTACAATATGTTTTATTAAATCACTGCGTTGGGCGCCAATTATTGTTATCATTAAACAGAAATTCATATTTTTAAATGCAAATTGTTGCGTTCAGTTTAAGTTATTTTCTGCTTCTTTAATCAAATTTTAATTTAATTAAAGCCCCTATATTGAGCGATATTTACTGTTGTTTAAAACAAGCAAAGACAATTTGAAACTTTCCTAGAGAAGTTTTCCCTTTAAAGGGTTATTTAAAGGAATGAAATACGTTTTGAAAAAAATGCGTCGAATAGAAATAAAATAGCAAATATATTGTAGCCCCATGTTGGGAGACAATTGCTGTTGTGTCTTTAATCTACATAAAAGCACAATATTCTGCGATCAGAAAATTTATTTTTATGGATCAAATACTTCGATTTTAGTTAAGGTCTGTTGAACGGTACAACATTTCACATTGTTAGATGTTTTCTTTTAAGACAAAATCTCCAAAATCTTTTTATTTAATGTAAAGCCTCATCTGCAAAATAGAGAAAAACCTGCCAAGAATTACTTAAATCGCTAATAATTGAGCTCTCAAAGATGGTTTTTGCCTTTTTGTTAGATTTTTTTCCTAACTCATAGTTAAAATGCTCAGTAATAATAAAAAAGGAAAATGTTATTAAAACACTTCTAAACGAAATCAAAAACAGGAAACTTCCTTAAACTAATTGTAACACATGCAGTTTAGAAAATCATCGTAATAAACATACCTCTGTAATTGTTCATCTTCTTCATCTTCAGCACCAACACCTTGACCCCGCAAGGCTTCCCAAATGTCGACTTTATCGGTAGAAGTATGTTCCACTACATTTAAACCATATGCACCACCAGCAGCAGAAGACTCTACTAGACTTTGTTCAATGGCATATTGTAACATATCATCTTCATCTAAAGGCATTTGCCGCCTAGAATCCATACCTTTAACAAAACGGAAAAAACCATTAAACTTAATTCAAATATGTTTAAAAGAAGAAGAATTAATTCAAATATAAAATTTATAAAAAACTCACCCTTATTTGTGTAGTGCGAGGGTATATCAAAACACCGATCATCTACTATACATGTTATACGATCGTCTTCATTTATTGTTGTTACATTTTCTATTGGAATTGTCATACCAAATACATTACCAAAAGTAATGCAAGCATTTAGCACATGAAATAATGGTATTTCTACTTTAACTGGAAAACCGGAAGGCAGTTGCATTGTTATAAAGTCTTTTAATTTGGACACATGAGGACTAGCCATGGTGGACATTAGATCTAATATGGGAAGAACTTGTTCTTGAAGACGCATTGGATATCTTCGCAAAGCCATAGATTGGCTTTAAAACGTTGCAGCTAAAAAATACACAAATTGAATATAACATGAAGCAAGGAGTAGATATAGAAACTTACCTTGGTGTTAACTTTTTTGGGTCGTCCTATATCACGACCATTTAAATCTACATCGGATGTAAAATATTCTTGTGGTGTAATCACGTTTTTAGGAGAATTAGAACCAGAAGTGTTAGGACTGTTACTATTAGAGGCAGCTGCTTCTTCAACGTCATCTCTATGATGTTCCTCAGTATGAGGTGTAGGTGACTTTAAAAGAAAAGAAAAAAGGTAATTTTCAATCTAAACATTTATTAATAAAACAAAAATTTTAACAAAATGTACTTTTTTAAGTTAAAGATACTTTTTTAAAAAAATATCCCTTTTTATAAAAAATGTACTTTTTAATATAAAAGGTACATTTTTAAATAAAAGGTACAAAAGGTACTTTTTTATACAAAAGGCACTTTTTATACAAAAGGTACTTTTTTGTATAAAAGGAACTTTTTTAAATAAAATTAACTTTTTTATAAAAAAAAAATACTTTTTAATATAAAATTTACTTTTTTATACAAAAGGTTATTTCTATACATAAGGTACTTTTTATACAAACATTACTTTTTTAATACAAAATATACTTTTTATACAAAAGGTACTTTATTATTAAAAAGGCCCCTATATAAACAAAAGGTACTTTTTATGAAAGTGGTCCTTTATTTACAAAATGCACTTTGTATACAAGAGGTACTTTTTATACAAAATTAAATTTTTTATACAGAAGGTACTTTTTCTTATGAAAAAATGTACTTTTTTATAAAAATGTACTTTTTTTTACAAAATTTACATTTTTTCTACAAAAGGTACTTTTTTATGCAATATCAACCTTTTTATAAAGAAGGTACTTTTTGTACAAAAGTCACTTTTTTTGTAAAAAAAGCCACTTTTTACAAAAGGTAATTTGTTTTTTACAAAATGTAACTTGGTTTATACTTAATGTACATTTATATTAAAGAAACATTTAAAGAAACTTACTCTCTCTCTTAATGTTGCTAAATCTGGACTGGAAATATATTCATCTTCAGCTAAACCTAAAAAGCTATGGAATGGTGTTCTTGTAGTTTTTGCCTTAAAAGAAAATTGAATTAAAATCTATTAATTTAAATTTTCATCAATAATTTAAAACATACTTTTATTTGCTCATCTGTTAAATGATCCATACGCGTCTTTGTAACAAACTCGACATTACTAGCACCATAAGCTTTACAATTATAACCATTTATGATTTCAGATTTTTCACTACGCCATCCCCAAATCCCCGATTTATTTCGTTCAAAACTAATTTTTTCCATTTCAATGTTATTTGTTATAACAGGAGAACTCAAACGTGTCCTCACCGAGCCAATTGGTGGTGGTATAGCTACAATGTCCCCAATGTCAGAGCTCATTTGTTCAATCATAACTTCATGCGTATCATGATCAATTTCAATCATAGTCGCGCTATCCTCTGTTTGAAACAAATATTGATTAAAGTTTATAATTGTGAAAAATATATCAACATTTTACTTAATCCTTTAAATATATACGATCGATTCCCTCGTTGCCAAGTGTTATTTTCAAAACCCAATAATGTTGTATCTATGCGTACATTAGCTCCTCGTTTATACACTCTGTATGTATCACTTGGACAAAATCGTGACATTAACGGAACTGAAATTAAAAACAGAGTTTTAGGATTTCTATAGAAATTATATCTTAAAAGTCCATTAGAAGCATTTCTAAAAATATTATACTTTATATTGCGTTTTTTTTGTAAACATAAAAAGTGAATAACAAAAAAGTTTTAAAGAATTTTCTAATTGCGATTTTTGTAAACGGTAAGAATTTTATTCACAATTTTAACAAAACTAATTGATCTCATTGATTGCCTTGATCGCGTTTTTGATTGGACTACTATTAACTCGTTGGCTATCAATTCGTCTAAAACTAAGGCTATAATGTTTGGTCCTACTCTATTTTTCTATTTAAACATTTAACAACACAAAAATTGTTGTCGTTTAGATAACAACAACAGCTGACTTTAACAATAGCGAATATTGTTTAAAATTGTTAATGAAAAAAAAAAATCGTTAATTACGTTGTTTACATTTTTAAACAATTCGATTATCGTTAAAACAAGTTACTGAATCGCACTACTGTAATATAAAAATAATACACAGTAATAATAACCTGGGTTCTTATAGTAATATATAATTAAAATTATATGTATAATAAAAATTAATTAACAATACATTCTACAAATTCCATCGGCTCCCCAGCCATGATGATAAACGAACGCAACATAATATAATAATAAACACAGCATAACGTCATAGAAGTTAGGTCCCAATTAGTAGTAACACATTAAAAAAAAAAAAACTGAATCATAAATAAAATCAATCAGCCACCAAAATGATTCAAAAGTTTAAGGCGAAAGACATTATTTATTGTGTCCGACCGAACTCATTTTTTTCGGTCGAAGCCGAGGCCATAATATCAATGTACGGCCGAAGCCCCCACCCTAGTTGGTGGGGCTGATAAATATTTTATTGCTACAGCTTTTAAATTTGTAAATGGACTTGAATTCCAATACTCAAATATATTTATATTTCTGGGACTAAAACAACATTTTCAGGAAATTCTTCCTATTAATTAATGTGTTGCTTTCTTTGGAAAGGGGATAGTAGAGAGATGAAAGGTGGTGAAGATGAAGGGCTTCAAACATGGCAACACTGTAATTGCGCGAGATGATAAGTCTTAGAACAGTTGTTGGTCGCCACCTGATGTAGAGTTGGCGAATTTATTGAAGCTTTTTTTTGTTTCATAGCCCTGATTCAATTATTTTACTTCGGTGGGGTAAAATAATGATAGAATGATAGAAAACTCATACATATTATTTTTCTAAATTGATGTTGTCGTCACCGGGAATCGAACCCAGGACCATCTGTGTAACAGTCCAACGCGCTAACCATTACGCTCTTTCTTTTTCAGTAACATTTTCATTTGGTTCTTCTACTTCTAAGTTTAGTTCTGCATCATGTCTATCCCGAATTGATGAACCTTTTATTCTTTTTTTATAGGTATATTTCTGGAAATTTTTTTTAAACTCTTTTGGCTTTTTGAATTTTTCACACACACATACATATTTAAATATCGTTGTTTTTTTTTTTGGTATTGTATCATATTCAGCGTTGTATTTTTTATGTAGTTTTTTTGTAAATTCTGAAAAGTAAATTAATCAGTGGTTATTTATTTGTGCTTTTTATTAAATAATCATAAAAAGTTCGGTAGTTCGGCCAAAATTTGTCCGAACAACGAACTTGGCGGAACTTCAAAGCCGAATACTCGGTCGGACACTAATTATTTGACTTGACAAGGCAATATATTTCAACAACGGGCAATTCTGATCACAAACGACCTTTCATACGTTGATCTAAAAATTCTAGAAATGAAGATCCAGTGATACTTAAAATGATAAGTGCATAAAAAGGGAACATAAGCATTCATATTCTTCTCTACCACGCCTTTCACAATTAAAATTAAATAAAATTGCATATTAATTATAGTATTAATTGCAATTATCTGAAAAAGACGTTACAAATTCAAATTCAAACTAAAATAAGTTATTTTAGTTATGCTCCCATACAAAAAAGTATCAGCAGTACTTTAGTACTACTTTAACACATTTGTTTACAATATTATATTAATATTTAATTTTAATAATGTTTAATATTTTTAAGTTTAAAAAAAGCTTCCATTTAAAGTACCCAAACATATTTTTAACACAAAAAAAACTAAAAAAGCAAAATGTACCAAAAAAAAAAAAAAAAAAATGGTACCAGAAAAACCCCTTTCTAACGACACCATATTTGCGTATGGGTTTCTATGGTTCAAAATATGAAAAAAAGTCCCGTTTCTGACCTATTAAAATCCCGAGATGGCAGAAATCCGAGATAGGTCAATCTTAGAATATGTATCTGTATCTCATATCCATATTTCATCAAAATCGGAGTTTAGGTTGGAGTACTTTCCTTGTTTTTTCACGATCTTGGGGATCTTTCAGGTGCTGGTATTCCGCACCTCCTTAGCTTCGTAAGGAGCTCTAACTGATTCAACGGTGGAGTCTGGTCGGTAATCCGTCAGTCTCGTGGCATCACAACGGACCTCAGAGTCTAAGTGTGCTGGTGCTCACGGAGCCGGCTACCACTCCGACCTAACCTAACCTTCCTTGTTAGAACCTTACGTTAAAAATAAAACTTATTTAGAATCTACAAGTCTTTCTATAGACTCTTTTTTTAAAATAATAGTGCTTAGAATTTTTGGATTTGTTGTTTAAGTAACGTTTTCTCTTTAAAAAAAAAAAAATGTGACAATTAGAGTTATTATATGAAAATAAGCAATATTGTGGTTTTGTGTGTTTAAAATACAAGATGACAAATAATTATTTAGTTTATCTTTTTTTTTCTTTATCTTGCCTATTATTGTTTAAATACAAAAAGAAAATTATTAAACTTTATTTATTCTTACCCCATGATGTGAATTCCCATTTCATTTCAATATAAAAATCGGGAGCATCTAATAAATGTTGCAATAATTTTGGAACATGTGTAACTCTTTGTACGTGACGTTGCAAATCGCGTACCTCCAAAATGGCAGTTAAAATTTCTTCATTACCCGTACAAACAGCTTCTTGGACAACTGACAGAGAGGTATAACAACAATGTTAGTCGTAAATAATATCACTATGCGAAAAGTAAAAAACACACTTACTTGACCAACCCTCATATTCATAGGTGGCATTACATTTGGCAGCTACAAGATATTTGACACATTGTATATGTGCTAATTCACCGCTAACATAAGCGGTGTACGTCCACGGGGATCGATTTTTTCCTTATCAATCTACAAAAAAAAAAAAAAAAACAAATAAGTAAAAGTACAAATGGTAAAGTGAGAAGGGGATTATATTTAAATAAAGCTTATCTATAGGTACAATAAATTCTAACAGTACATTCCAGGAAAAACTACATAATTAAATTAACTTTTAATATAACAATATAATTTGGGGGTATGTTAAATTGTCCTTCGTCATCAATCACAACTTTATGCGGTAGTTTTTTTTTTTTTTTTTGTAGCAATATATTGACCCGGAAACCTTATTTTTTTTTCAACACGTTTCTTACAATTTGTCCACTTGACCCCTTCCATAGATTGTCGCTTCATTTATTACAATTACTATTTGTTTTCTAGTAAGTTGAAACTTTAATTTTTGATTTATCAACTTACTTTATCATTTTTCAGCAACTCCTTTAATTCTTCCTGTTGATTTTGCCAGACATGCCAGTGCAATGGATATTCCTGTTTTATTTCTTCTAAAGTCTTCATTTTTTAAAAGAAATTAACTTTTTTTGAAAGAAAATATTTCGTATTTGCACCTTTTCTCTTGGTCTGTTTTAATTTTAATTAGCAGGTTTCTTTTTGTATTTCTTTTTCTTCAGATGCGCAAACGTTAATGTTTTTATTTGTTTTTATTCTTTTTCTGATTTTGCAATCAGAGTTCCAAGCCGGCTGGAAATATACACAATTTTATGAAAAGTTCGGAATGTTAAACAACGTCGACTTTCAAGACGCCGCCGCCTAAAATTTGAGGTCGTCTTCTAACTATCTACTGCTGTTTTTCTTAGCTGGAAAATAGTCGTTCGCCGCAGATCTTTAATTGGGCGTCGAAAACACTGTAGCCAATTTAGCTATTTCCCATAAATCTAGTGATTTTTAAACGCTCTTGTCGTAATAAAACCCGCAATACCAAGCAAATGACGGCTAATTCTCATAATATGTTGCATATGTCTTTGGTTTGAGTTTAAAAAGAACAATAATAAATAATATTTAACTTTTTTCTTTGTTAAATATTAGAAAATTTTCTAAGCTTAATATCTAAATATAAAAATTTAAATATAAAGTTTACAACAATTTCTGGCGATTTTTTCTTTTATATATATGTCGCAACATTGTTTCACACACGTTGGTGGAGTCTCGGCTGCTTGATGACCTGCAAACTATCAAGCATATCAAGCTTAATTTTGGCCGAAATACAAGAAGAAGAATACAAAAAAAAATATACATTTTTTCAATAGCAAACTCTCAGATCTTAACACGAATTTAATTTTTTCTTAGTTTCTATTAAATAAAAACAACAATTAAAGTTAATTGTTTAACAATTAATGGAAAATTTAATATGTAAGTAAAAGAACTCATTAAATATCCATATGTAGTTCGTATTTTAAATATAGATAAAACTAGCCGGAATTTTTTTTATTGCAATTGATGTAATAATGTTAAATTAATTAGTGGATATAACAAAAAATAGATTCAATGATGTTGAAATCTGAAAGTCAAGGTCAGTTACATTGAAATAAGAAGTAACGAAATTAAACTTAGTTATTGAATTGCACTTAAAAATTTTGGGTGGTGGTGAGGTTATAAATATGATATGAAACGTGTTTTTGTTGTATTGATTGTATGATTATATATTTTGTACATACTTTATATTACCAACAATTTGTCAAATACATTTTATACCAATCAACTCAATGACTTTTCGAAATAAGTATGATAGTGTCCGACCGAAACAGTTCGGCCAGAAAATTGCATTTATTGAGTAATTTGAAGCATTATAGACAAATTTTGAAAATGGAAAATGTTTATTGTGCTAATTAGATCGAATTTTGAGAAATAAAAATACATAAAAGTCCGTAATTAAGCAAATGGAGCATCAAAATGGGACATGTTTCCAATATCAACATTTTTACATAATGCCTCCAGATACCAATATTGTAAAATAACACGGTACTACAGTGAAAAAAAAAACTTGGAAAACGATCTAGCGTGGGTTATCGGTCTTGCTGAGTACATTACGAATTGTGTCAAAAAAAAATCAGAAACACCCTCAAATTCAGAAGTAATTCTAAAAAAAACCGTTTTCAGTGATGTTCGTCAACTTATCGACATCTAAATCAGTCAGTTTTTTTTCGATTTAAATTTTTTTAACGGGTTTGGAAAGAACACTGATTACGCTTTAAAATGACGAGCATTTTTTGATACATTTGTGAGTTATAAGTATTGTTTTTGTTAAGAATATCTACAAAAAAAAACGAAAATTATAAACTTTTTTGATTTTAGTAGCTTTTCATTGCTTATTTTAATATGAAAGCTTATACAAATTTATACCAACGTATAAAGCAAATTTAGTGCTTAACAAAACATGGTTTTTATTTTTCAAATTGTAAAAGTTATTCAACTTTTTATTAACACCTGTTTTTAACTATACATGTTAACTTAGGTTAAGCTATTTGTACAGTTTTTAATTTACGTTTGTAAGTCAAATGGTTTACCAAAAGAAAAGTCAGCAATCTCAAAATTTTTACTTTAGGAAAAGTTTAGTAACTTCTGCAAATATGAACCGATTTTAACAAATGATATCTCGTTTTTTTATATAAAATTGTCTTTAAAATACAGTGCAAAAAAAGGTAGGTTTTCATAGAAAAAAATTCAAATAACTCTTGTTGAATTTGAAAAATTAGGAAAAAAATAAATAAAAAATGAGAAACTTTTGATAAACACTTACATAATTTCTTTGAATATATATTTTATGAATACATTTCATGAAAGCTTAATTCTTTGTCTTTCCAAAACTGTTTAAAATTTTGAAATCGGTCAAAAAATGTGTAAGTTAGAGGTACTAAAGTGCTTCGACCTACCCTAAAACAGTTTTTTGAAAATAACTCAAATTTTGAGTGTGTTTTAAAATTTTTGAAAACGGTTTTTGTATGTCCTCACCTAGGCCTACAACCCCCACTTGGTCGGTTTTCAAATTCTGACAAAAGTGTTTTTTGTAGCAGTGTGTAATTGTAAATATTATTTAAATCGCTGCAAAGTATTTTTTTAGGCTCTGTTTGGCGAGTATTTTGCTCATAGGGCCATGTTGTTCCACAAAAATTTCTGCCCAAGTTTTGCTTAAAGTTTAAACTTTATTCCTTCAACGTTTTCGCAAATGCTCTTGTTCACATATATTCTACTACAGTTTTTATGTAAGTTTTTTCGTTTCTAAATGGGGGGTAACAATATCCTATACAATTTGTAGAAAATACAATGTATTTAAATAAATACTGTCTCATTTATTCATGACAAATTGTTAGTATACACTTCAACGTTGATTTGAAAATATTAAGTTCAAATTTGTGTTTGTAACAGCTATCAAAATATTTGGCAAACTATTATTTTAAATGGAATACCGCTTCTGTAATGTGGGTTATTTCGTTTTATTATGATAAGGTGTCCAGAGTTAGGAAGACAAGGTAACGGAACTGATCGTCTTTAACTTGGAACCGTCTTTGACAGAACCAATCCTTGCTCTTGTTACTAACTAGGAAGATTCACGACCTCCGACCCTCCGGGGCAGGTGGACACCGGGCAATGATAATATAACACCCGCTATGATATTAGCAAATGTGAACAACGTTTCATCTGTTCTTGGGCCAACCCGACATATTCGGGGAATAGGGTCAAGCAGATTACGGCACTATTATGGGTGGATAGTGAAATAGGGATGCTAGCGGAAGAAACATTAAAAGTCGACGATAGCGCCCATAAGCTTCCAGGAAGCCTACGCCTGTTCTTAGCCAAAAAAGAGTGTCAGGCTCTTCTTTGTCCTTACATGCGTCGAAGAAATCCTGGCAAACTAGTCAACAAAAACATGAATAAAACGCAAACAGAAAATAATAGTCTCCCAGGAGGTCACAGACGTTTGTCAAATCCTCCCGCTTTGGCAGCAAGCTCCACGTGTCTGGGAGGGAGCAATTCATGTTTAGACAGTATTTTAGAAACCTCTTTGAAGCCCTATGCTCCACAGGGATGATAAGGACACAAATTCTAAATACTAGGAAATAATAGCGAAAATTTTGTTTAAATTACCAAATATTAAAAATTATGTAAAATTTTCGCGAGCGTTAAAAAAGCTCTCGCAGGAAACACGTTGAAGTTCGAAAAAATAATTTACAAAAAAAAATTAATATTGCAATATCTTCTCTTGCAATACATCATTTCAAATTAATATAAGTACGCTAACCCTTTGAGGACCATACAATTTACGCCAAAGCAAATTTGAAATTTTTACGATTTCGTGATCTCTGACCTAATAACAGATATGTAAAAAAAAATGGATCCCTAGACCAGTGTTGACATTTCTTGTGTAATTACACGAATTGCGTTTAATGTTGACTTGCTTGTGTAGTCCATGTGTAATTGCATCCATGTGTATTGCATCCATGTGTATTGCATCCATGTGTATTGCATCCATGTGTATTGCATCCATATGTATTGCATCCATGCGTATTGCATCCATGTGTAATTTTAGATTTATACCTATAAGTTATTGATTTTTGTGGTAAATTTAAGATCTTGAGAATTTTTTATTGAAAACTATGAGATTCTGGTGTTAATTTTATATAAAAAACTTTTCAAAATATGTTAGACACTAATTCCGTTTTGTTAAAAAAATGTTAATCAATTAATCCATTTAAAGCACGAATAGATCCTTAAAGCTTATTTTTAGAAAACCCCGTATAGACTAAAGACTCTTTTTAGTAAAATTACAAATCTGATAGTAAGGACATTTTTATGTACATAGAAAACGATAAACATATTAAGGAGTATTTAAAAATAGAAAATCTGTTAAATTATGAGGATGTTTTTCAATTGACAAACGTATGTGAAAACATTTTTGTAAAGATAAGCTTCCAGATTCCAAAAACTTTTTTATTTATAGGCTCATATGATTTCTTTATGTGTTTCGACTTCATTTTTAAGATAGAACATATAAAACAAAAACTTTGTTTAAAAAAAAAGTTAATTTTAACAAAAATTATAGATATTTAAAAAGAAGATAGATATGGCTGTTATATTTTAATTTAGAAAATTCATATAATCTAAAATTCTTTTTCAAATTCAATATTTATATGTTCATAGTCGACTGAAACCCTTATTTTGTGTCATAAAATTTTATAAACTTAAAGGGGTTCATTTATGTAGATTTCAAACCGTAAAAACATTTTATAAAAAAAATTTCCCTGCAATTCTGCAAATCGAGCTAAAAATAGACATTCCAAAATACAAAACATTTTTGGTTGATGCAATAATAAAAAAAATATGGATAGTAACCGATTCAATGCGGTTGTCGGCAAGGGTAACTTTATATTTTTTTTGATTGGGTAACGGTATTTTAGGGGTAGCGGTATTTCAGTTATTTTGCCAACGGTTTTTATCGATAACGGTATTTTACTTGTTTCGGTAACGGTATTTTAGAGGAAACGACATTTTAGTTTTTTCGGAAACATTAATTTAAGGGCAACGGTTTTCAGTTATTTCAGAAACAGTTTTTTTAATGTGTAACGTTATGTTAGTTATTCTGGTATCGGTATTTTAAGAATAACGGTAATATCAATGCACTTCGTTATTTTTAGCCACTTGTTTTACAAAGTGCTATCGCAGTTGAAGGGTTTTGTTTCAAAACGATTCAAATAAACTGTTTTAATTATTATTACAAGATGGGCCACCCTGCAGTGATAGGGACGAATTTCGGTTATACCGCATGTACGGAAATATGTAATTTTTTCTTTTGAAAATCATTGAATAAGGGTGTTTTAAACCGACTTATGTAGATATTTATAATATGTACTACACATTACTTGCCTTTTTGCATTTAGTGTTTATAATATTTTAAAACATTGTAAGGTTTCAAATTAGTTTTATTTTATATTAACTGCTACACCATTTCTATTTGATGTTTTTTTTTTATTTAAATTTTAATTTTGATGAGAGAATTTCTAAAATTCCCTGAATTGTGCTCCCCGGTAGGCTAGTTGGTAGCGTGCTGGCTTATCAGTGGGGGTCGTTTGTTCGATTCCCACCAGAGGCACCGGTCTGCTTTCGCTACAAACGCGCCGAAAGCCATAGTAGCTAGTGCTCGGTTAGGGTAATAGTATATAATTTGTAATTATATGATTATTAATTAATAGAGTTAATTCCCTGAATTACAGTTTTTAAGTTAAAAAAAACCAACGAATATAAAAAGTAATGGACTATTAGCCTAATAAACAATTTTGCTGCAATTCAAGTCAAAATAAAGTGTAATTCAGGTTGTATTATCCAATTTCAAGACTTGATTTATACTGTAATTTAATAGCATGTTACAGCCAAATTGATACTTGAATTCCAGTCCAACATAACCAGTGAAAATACGATAAATATTATATTTTCTACACTTTATTTGCATTAATTCAATTATTTTTCACACATACGCATATTTACATTAGTAAATTTCGTTCTACATCCCTTGACCAAAGGAGGAGGAATCCAATTTTTCATATATTGGTAGCATTTTTCCTAGCTAGAGAGAAAAGAAGATTATTATAATATAGTTTAGACCACAAAATATGCAACTTACTTACAATATTTATTACAAAACAAGGAAGAAATCCAGAATTCCTTTAAATCTTTAGAAGAATTTTGATGATTAGTTTTTTTTTTTTTTCAATATTGACAAAAAAAAAAAGAAAAACAAATTATTTGCTTGAAAAATTACATAAAATAAAGTTTTATTCAAGCAATATTTAAAGCACTTGAATTTTTAGTTTTTCAAAAACTAAATATGCGACGTGCTTAGTAAAAATGCAGGACTTTGAAATTTTCTTAAAATTTTATTAATGGTGGGCTTTTGTGAAGCAGAATATTGGCCTCTAAATACAGTAAAGGACAAAAGTGACTATATTAAATTTATTTTGATTATTATAAGACAGTATAACAGTAACCGGGGGGATGGGGTCTTTCATAGAGGTGCACTTGTGCGGAAAGCTTTCTGTCTGCCATCCACTTGGGGATGGCAAGAAGCAATTCCTCTATCGAATTTCCCAAGCAGCTCACAACTTCCGGTCTTATGCCTGTGGTTTCAAGCAGGGATATCTACCGGTGTTAAGATATGTCTTGACACCGGTAGGTATCTTTGCTTGAAATTACGGGCGCTAGAGCAAGTATCCCCTGGAAATGTTGTCCAGACATCCGTCTGGCGCAGCTAAAGTGTGAAGGCATGCAGTTGAGTGCCCGAATGGCATACTAACAACATGCGTCTCGGGTTAGTAGGTGTGAAACACTGAAACTTAACTATCTCATTAGCCGTCTTTTGGCTAACCTGCCTAGAGGTTGTTGGCAGCCCCTACACTAGGATCGGTCAAGGTGGCCCAATCAGTCGCTTTGACCTAAATTAAGTTTATTAATGAAACCACAACAAATATATATAACTAACGGGTCCCCACGATGACGACCTTCAGCTTGAAAAAAATTTCGCGAATTGTAACATGGAACGTGCGCACACTCCTTGATCCAGCTAAGCTGGCCCAAGTGTGCAGTGAATTCGCCAACTACAACCTGCTATTTTTAGGATTGTGCGAGAATAGATGGCCAGATACAGGAGAAATTAACACCTCCAAACGTGGCCCTTTGTTCCCAATAGGAACCACAGGACATAATATATAACAGTAACCGCAGATTTAACAAAAATTCTCATTCGCAAATACAATAAGCTTTCATTTGACACACATCTCGTTTAAATCCCATAACTTCAATTCTTTTTAAAGAAAATATTAAAAAATTTATATTTCCGACTTTTTCGATTTATTAAAAATATAGAGTAAATAATTTTGAAACAGAATCGATCTGAAATTTAGTCAGACAATTTTATTTTTGTTTATTTAATTCATTTATTGCAATTTTTCATTTTTTCAAATTCGATTAAAACTGTTAGCGGTAGGCACTGATAAAAAATACTAAACAACTAGCAAATTTTTAAGTATTAAATATTTCTAATACTGAGATTTTCAAGAATATTTTTGTGGTTTTCTGAAAAATGACAAAAAATTGTAAATGGTGTAGTTCAAGTATATTAGTCTAATATAAATGTATTTGTACATGCGTTTATGTACAATTAATTTGATGATTTTTGTACATCTGTTGGCACAATATTTGCAGGCGTTTCACTTGGTTTAGTACATTTTTTGTATATATCAAAAGTTACTCAAAAGTTACTCAACTCAAAATTTTAATTTTCGGTTTTATATGCTTAAATTATGCACAATATACTTGTTTATCTATAAAAAATATCAGTGTATTTTGTTGTTGTTAACTGTTGCTAAAAAACATTTATGCCTTTCTTTTTGTTTCAATTTGTATGAAGTTGCAAATATTTTTTTTCGATTTCTGAAAAATGAAAAATTTTGAGTTGAGTCACTTTTGTACTAGGTGTGCGATACCTCCTACAATATTTGCGGGGCGTTTCTCTTGGTTTAGTACATTTTTTGTATATATCTCCTATAGTTGTAGCTTAGGACGTTGTGGATTTGTCTTGTATGTTTACTTACATATATTTTGTAGTACATATTACAATTGTATTTTACAACAAATATTACCTCAACATTTGTTTTATTAATAATTTATATCACTGGAACATGTTTTTGGTTTTCAAAAGGAATATTTAATGAACAAATTTATAAACCCTATAAAAAGTTAATCTTTATTGTTACTATGTACTTTAATTTATTTAAATTGTTTTTTAATTAATTATTAATGTCCATTTTACAATTTTTGTTTCTTTACAGATTCGTGTTTTTTAAAAAGTAGTAGTCTACTTTCAACGCTGTGAATTGGTGCAAAGTGTTTTAATTTTCTTAAGTTTTTCTTTTAAAAGCACTAAAATAGGCTATTTAAAAACATTCGTGTTTTTATTTTAGTTTGTTTTATTTTAATTTCGGTAAATTATTTTTTTAATATTTTTTAAAAAGTTGGAGTATACTAAAATCGAACCATTTTTGATTAATTAATTATTATTTTTTAGGCTAGTATCTCTTAATTTACTAACAGTTTATAGGATCCAATTGTATTAATTTGTTTTGTGAAAAAACGTAGAAAAGTTATTTTGTAAGAATATAATAAAATTCAAAGTGTTTCGATTTTGGTGCGCTCGCCTTGTACCCATTTCTATTTTATTAAACCATTCTCGCTTCATCGGAAGAAGTACTAACCATTAGGTATTCCATTAGCAGATTTTTCAAGTCTGCAATTTCTACCAAAAAATTCCCTTAAGAAGATGAGATAATCTTTCATAATTCAACGATAAATGAGAGTTGATAAAGGAAGTTCAAAAAATTAAATGTTTAAAAATCGTGTTTACAAACAAATATCGAAAGTTTAAACCGATTTACCGATTTATTTAAGAATAATAAGAAAAACACTGTTTCTATATTTTTTCATTTTCGTTCACCTTCTCTTTCGTGACGGAAATTCACGGCACCTAGTGTGCATACAAATCTCGTGAGCACGAATTTGCAGGAAAATTGTAATCGAGATCTCTTTACCCTATAAACTCTTTGCTCTAACTCAAAACAATTTTGCGATCAATATCTTCGATCGAGTACTTTTTGCAAAAATCTGTTTTGAGTTTGCAAAAATTAAAATTTTCCAATATTCTCGAAAACTATTCGAGATAGTATAAAAAGACTGAAGACCAAAATTATTCCAGATGAAAAATACTATTGATATATGGCGTACTTTAAAATTTGCATTGCAATATTATAGCTATCAATGGCATACAATAAATCGAAATGGCTCTAATACTGTGGCTTCACTATGATGTTTACGCTGAGTTGAATAGTGGGCGTTCTTCAATGTTGGAAAGGTTTTTCTTTAGGATTTTTTTTTTTTGTTTTAAAGAGAAGCAACACTCAGGAAATTCTTCCTATTAATTAATGTGTTGCTTTCTTTGGAAAGGGGATAGTGGAGAGATGAAGGGCTTCAAACATGGCAACACTGTAATTGCGCGAGTAGATAAGTCTTAGAACAGTTGTTGCTCGCCACCTGATGTAGAGTTGGCGAATTTATTGAAGATTTTTATTTCATAGCCCTGATTAATTATTTTACTTAGGTGTGGTTAAGTGCTATGGGAACACCGAAGGTGGGCGCAGCGATACATATAAGTGATAGAAAACTCATACATATTGTTTTTCTAAATTGATGTTGTCGTCACCGGGAATCGAACCCGGGACCATCTGTGTAACAGTCCAACACGCTAACCATTACACCACAACGCCCACTATAATAAAAGTACTTATATGATCGAGATAAAACTGGTATGGTTGTAAAGCTTGTTTAAATGGTGTCTCGGTGTGTAATAGCACTCAAATGATACATATTGAAAAGCTGAATACGGAACATATAAAATTTTTTTTAGGAGGGTACTTTTAGGTGCCGACTCTCGATTTAAGATATCAAAAATGGTATGTAATGTCCAAAAAAAGTTGTCGTACTGAAAATTGTTAATTTACATTTGAAGTTCTGATTTAAAAAATTTAAAACGACATTTTTAATTAACAACCAATATAAAAAAAAAGTTTCATTCAAAAATTTAACTTTTTAATTTGTAAATTTCAGCAATTAATTGAAATGTAGATTTTTCCATTTCATTAAAAAACATATATTTCAAAGCCCTCCAAACTAATGTTTTCTACCTTTTTTTTTATTAATGAAGTCAATTTTGTAAATAAAGAAGTGCTGGGAAAGCACATTTTTCGAACATTTTGTAAACGCTTTAACCAATGTTTTGACAGAGTTTTTTAAAAATATCAGATATACATATATTTTGTAAAAGAAGTACTGCTAAAGTACTTTTTGCAAACATCAGAAAAACGCTTTTAAGCTTTAAAGTGCTTTTTTTTCATAAACTGTTGTAAATTTTGTAAGAAAAGTGCTGCCCAAGTGCTTTATGTGAACATTCAAAAAGCAATCGAAAATAATGCTTTTGTAATGTTTTTTTTTATTTCATACCATTGGCAACTAACGCTCTGAAAATGCTTTTATTTTTGTACCATCGAAAACAAATGTTTTGACAGCGCTTTGTTTTTTGTAACGTCTTTAATTACTACATAGGTAGTTAACCCCTTAATAAACATAGTAAGCAAAAAAATGCATTAAATATTTTATAATTAAATAAATTCATTTCGATGTATCGCTTTGTGTAATTACACTGTCCAACAGCATTTTGGAACAGAATAGCGACACTATAATTTGAAAGTGCATGTTAAGTAGATCATTTTTGTTTGGTCTGCGTTTTTGTTTATAGTGGGTTTACAGTGGGTCAAAGTTTTCATTTTTTGGTCGAAGGGAGCATTATACTAAATGAAAAAGTGTTTAAAGTTAATATCTGAGAGAATTCTTATTGTCAGAGTTATATTGCGGAATTTGAGGATTGAGGTTGAGGATCATTTTTGTGGAAGATCTTAACCCTCTAGCTCAACTCTTTACGGGTCAATTTGGCCTTTTTTTTTCGAGAAAATCAATAAAAGTCCTTACAAAAAGGACGAACATTTTTGCCGGAAAATGTCAGTTAGGGTCACCAAAGACACCAAAGTTGTAATTAAAGCTTTTTACGCTTAATTAGCAAAATGACACGCCAACTTATACATTTAACGCACCATAAAAGCAGAAGAAAGATATTTCCTACAATTGAAGAACCCTATTTCTTTTCTTTGGCATACGATTTTCGTCTGAAGCTTGAATACCATAAACTGTATGTACTTGCGAAAGTGCTTTATTGCAGTGGTACAAAGGCGGTACTAAAGTGCTTCCATTTTCTACGCCTATGGCATGGATTAAACCTGAAGATCACAAATCAGATACATGATATTTCTGCGTAAATTACTAATTTGGTAGATGCCTTCGGCATCATACGAAGGAGCAAATAATCTCATTTTACCAGAAGTGCGTAACAACGGAGGTTGAAAACTTATTAGATATACATAAGTTACTTGCCTCTTGCTGATTTTAACAATTGTCCTAATTTGTTAGACCAAGCTTATTTTGAAGATCTTCTAAGAGAATTAGGACCAACAAAAAATAAAGCCGAGATATTTTGTTCCAGGTTGAAAAACAGGCATTTGATAAAAGCCGACGTAATTGTTACATTTCCAAGAAAAAGACACGATCTGGAAAGTTATTTTAAAAAATCAGAAGAATAATTTAAGGGCTTGCTGTAAAAACTTGATAAGCCACATTTTAGTTTTGCTTCACTATCACCTTATAAAGGTTGAACAGATGCAAAAAATATGACTTTTGCAGGACGTTTATATTCTAGATACTTGTAACAAGTGTTTAAGCGAGACTTCTACCAAATATTAGTCAATGGATGGCTGGAAAACAGCAAAAATCTATAAAACAATAAATGTGGCTTATAAAGTTTTTACAATAAGCCCTTCAATTATAATTATTAAGACAAAAAAAAAATGTCGATCAGTATATTTTTTTAATAGAGAGCAACTAAATACGAAACAGCAAAGTCATTTTTATAAAATTATTAAAAACTGCTGTGTCTGCGTCCCATTTTATTAGTAGAAAATGTATACTTTGTTAATTTGTATATAATTTGTATGAAGGTATTATCGAAAACAGAGCAAAAGTTATACATTTTAAAAATCTCATCTCTTAAGCGCTTTTCTAAATACTTGAAGTAATTATAATATAGACTTCTTAGAAGAGTTTTTCATATGAAATATGTATGTAAAGTTACCGTGTAAAAGCAGTTTTACCGAAAAATGTGTCTATTGTCAAAATTGTTTGTATATTATTTTGATTTGGCTAGTTTGTGTTCTAGCGATTAACCGCGGTGACGACTTGGAACAGTCTCTTATTTTTCTGATTGTCTTGAAAACATACATACATATGGTTTATATAGTAGAGTGGGATTTTTTTTTTTTAGTTTTTTAATCAATTTTAGTTTCATTTCCCAAACTTCTATGTTACGGATATTTTACTATCATTATAATTCCTCTAAGGACATTTAACAGATTTGTTATTAACCACCTTTTTCATTACACAAAAGTTTTAAACACAAGTAATTAAATGGTTTATTAGAGTGACAAATCGTTATTTAATATCGATTTTTTAAAATAACAAACAAGAATGAATAGTTGTTAGTTGGGCAAGGAATTTCATGCAACTAAAAAAAGAAAATAGGCACTTAAAATATGCTGTAAAAAAATCAAAAATATGCGCTTAAAATATGAATTTAAATCGAAATATGCACAGAAACCAAATAATATGCACTAAAAATCCAAAAATATGCACAAAAAATCAAAAAAAAAAAAAATGCACATGCAATATTTGGGTTTTTAAAAATCGATTTATTAATCGAGCTTGCTGGTTTAAAAATGAAACAAAATAAAAATGTCTAACCAATGAAAACTAGATGATATGTTCTTTCTGGGTTAACTGTTGTTTCGTTTATTTTTAATTGAAATTGAATTTTATTTTTACAAAATATGCATAAATATGCAATAAAATATGCCAACATATGCCCTAAAATATGCATTTATAGCAAAATATGCAAAAATATGCATTTATAAACAAAATATGCATAGTTGTTATTAGGGCAAGGAATTTCATGCAACTAAAAAAGGAAAATAGGCACTTAAAATGCGCTGTAAAAAATCAAAAATAAATCGAAATATGCACAAAAACCAAATAATATGCACTAAAAGTCCAAAAATATGCACAAAAAATAAAAAAAAAATTCACATACAATTTTGGATTTTTAAAAATCGATTTATTACTCGAGCTCGCTGGTTTAAAAATGAAACAAAAATAAATGTCTAACCAATGAAAACTAGATGCTATGTTCTTTCTGGGTTAAAAATAAAAAAAATCTTTTAACATTGTGAAATAGAGACGGAGGAGATTAGAAAAATAAACAAAAATCTAAAAATAGAATATTTGTATTGTTAGTGTTGTCATTTCTGAGTATAATATACAGTAACAGAAAAGCTAATAGGAAAGAAAACTGCAATTTAGCTGCATTACATTCGAGGACATACTTGGGTGTGATCGCTAAACGGTCATGACTTGGTATTGTTACGTTTGTAATGTAAGAAGAGCGCAGGTTTGATTCTTACAGCCGCAGGTTGTTGAAAAATTTATATAGAGACAATTATAAATACACAAATAATAATACAATTTAAATGGAAAATCACTGATGACGCCTTTCTATAAAAAGGGGCAGAAACTAGTCTAGTCTGATTTAAAAAATAGTGTTTATAATTTTTAGAGAAAAACGTTTATACTTCTTCTTAACCTCAACATTTCTAAAATTGTTTTGTTTATTTTTAATTGAATTTTAATTTTTACAAAATATGCATAAATATGCAATAAAAAATGTCAACATATGCCCTAAAATATGCATTTATAGCAAACTATGCAAAAATATGCATTTATAACAAAATATGCAACAACAAATCGATGTCATTTCGTTGCCAATTCTTTAAATCGGAACAGTATTTGGTGAAAATCGATTTTTGGGCTACTGACAACAAATATGCGTTTGCATGAAATTCCTTGCCCTAGTTATTAGCAATTAAAATAACATTTTGTTAAATGTTTAATAATTTTAGGAACTATGTAAATTGTACGAAACTTAGATAGAATAAGAGTTTAACTCTTTGGCAGCTGAACTAATACCGATTTAACCGAACGGTGAAATCTTTGCTTTACAGTTAAATATCATCCAATCAGCCCAACAAACATTCTCATATTATTTAAAAACTACTTTTTATTTTAATAAAAAGTAAAATAAAACCCTTATACATATTTAAAATTTTAAGAGAATGTTCGCTAATGTGAGACAATTCCCTTTTTGGGGGATTCTCTTTCGAGTATTTCAAATCTAAATCTTATTGGCCAACCATTTGGGTATGTTTTGGCCATAGATCATATTATTGGGGCAACCAATATAAAATGTTTTAAAGGGTGTTTTTTATAGAGGTATATAGCGTTGAAATTGAATAAAACAAAGATGAATTTTTTAAATTGACATGAAATTTACTTTTTTCGAAAGATAATCTTCTGGCATTATAATTAAAATATGACTTCTGGCATATGACCGTCACGGCTGGCACGGACGTAGTCTAATCTGGAGTTCTAATTTTCGATGACTTTTTCCAACATTTGTGGCCGTATATTGGTCAATCGTTTTGGGCTTATTGGCGTAGACTAGCGACTTCACATATCCCCATAGAAAATAGTCCAGCGGCGTTAAATCGCACGATCTTGGAGGCCAATTCACTGGTTCGAAACGTGAAACTATGCGGTTACCAAACGTTTCCTTCAATAAATCAATTGTGGTACGAGCTGTGCGACATGTTGCGCCGTCTTGTTGAAACTACAGCTCCTGCACATCATGGTTGTTCAATTGATGAACGAAAAAGTCAGTAAGCATGTCTCTATAGCGGTGCACGATGGCGGATAGACTGATTGAGGTCTACCTCTACTCTACGCTCTACAGCAGCAATGACTTCTTCTGTACGTAATGTACGACGTCTCTGTGGATGCATATTATCATTTAGAGAAAACGTGGTGCGAAAACGTTCCATAGTTAATCGAATTAATTGCTTAGATGGACGATTATGTTGAACGTAAAATGGACGTAGTGCGCGATGCGCACTTCGAACAGAAGCGTTGTTTTGCCAAACCAAACTAAACATAAATCTCTTGACAGCTGACAAAATGGCCGCTAGTTAAAAAGTGTTGCCAACTTAAAGTTCTATACCTGTATAAAAAACACCCTTTATAACGATTTTCAAAAAAGAAAAACTCGAAATGCTCACATTAATAAAAACTTTTTAAAAGAGTATGCAAGAGTAAGAAATGTTTAAATGTTGTTTATTAAAACATTTTATGTATCGTTTAAAGCAACCAAATTTTGCATTTATTTTATAATGCACACTTTTTAACTCACTTCCTTAAAACTCTTGTTATTCAAAAAAAAAAACCATCGAAACTTTTTTTTAAATAGTTTTTTTTAAATAACTTAACAGTTTTCACATTTTCATACAACATGCAAAAAAGTGAATGGCTCACATTAGCGAACACTCTCTTACAATTTATTTAAATATATAAAATTAAATTAAACTTTGTTAAAAACTTGTTCTCTTTGAACTCTTAACTATAATACAATATAATAGTACTACTAAATAATTACTCAAATAAATATTATGCTCAAATACTTTATTTCATATTTCTATGAATGAGGAGTCTCCAGTAAATAAATTTACACATGTTGTTAAGTATTTAGCGGTCAGTTCTAGAGAAAACACGTAATCGTATCTTAATAAACAGAAAATAATATAAATATAATTGAAAACAATAAAATTTGTGAAAATTTTAATAAAAATCTGTAAATAATAAATAATAATAATAAACAAAAGTTTATAATTTTTAATATAAAAAAATATTTACAAATTAAATTAAGGCTTAGTGTAAACTAGTTTACATAATTGTAAACCTACGGGACGATTTAAACAAATTTTGTGACTCATACAATTATGAAATACGATTCTATTTGTTTATAGGAATTTTTAAAGAAATTTAAATCTCTATTTTGACTTAATTTTATAATTGGTTTTTTTATGTCAAACCTTAATTAAAAAAAAAAAAAAATACTTAAATGTGCAATTATACAGACTTGTTTGTATAGCAAAATATTTGTATTACATCAATTCTGACAATCAATAATATTAAAAATGTCCCGTTTTCTTCATTTCATACATTAAGGACGTTTTTCTGGAATGTCAGTTAAACTTGGTTTAGTTAAACCGACAACGAATTGTATATTCCATTCCCAAGTTTATTAACAACAATTTGTTGGAACTGCTTGATCTTGTTTAGAATTTTGGTTTTAATTATAATAAAATAAAATAGCCACATTTCAGATGCTGTATTCAATTTACATTCGCGGCAGAGAAAACAGACATTTTTTTAAAATTCATAACTCAGTCAAAAACAAACATTTTTCCAAAATTTTTATTATTTTTATTATTGTAGAGAATTGAGAGAATTGAACAAATTACAAGAAAAAAAATCAAAAAAATATATTTTTCACTCCAACATGATTTTATAGAGCTCCAAACTGGCGGCAGAGAAAAAAACGGGGCCTCGTGGTTGCATATGAAATTTCGATATGCAAAAATGGTACTCAAATGAAAGAAAATTTGTCCTACATTGCAAAAAATATTATTTTACCATGATCTGTAAACGCGTAAAAAATATGGCGACTTTGCAAAAAAAAAATAAAAATTTTTTTGAAAAAATCGCGCGATTTTTTCACACTAGGGAAGATAATGAGACGCGCGCAGAAAAACTGTATTCAGCGAAGCCACCTGCCGCGTCCTATGGAGGAGAAAGCCGCAGGCCGCCACGCAGAAAAACTTTATTAAGGAAAAAAAAAAACATTTTCCGAAATCATGGCGACCTTGCAAAAAAAAAAATAAATTTTTTTTTTCGAAATTTTTTGGCCCCCTTTTTGGTCGAAATATGGCTCTAATTCGGACTATGTTTCATGGATCAAAAAACAAATACCATTTTTGAAATCGTGAGACAATTTCCTTTAATTTGAGTACCCATACTTACGTGTTACTACGTCCCCTCGTTTTTTGGACCCAGTGGGTCCCCCGGGTACGAGCGCCGCTAACTTTTAATTTCGGTTTTTTCTTTTTTAACCTCAAATCCGGACATATTTTTTTTTTTTTTTTGCCGTAAGTTGCTAAACTGCACTTTTGCCAAAAAATTACTTTTTTAAATCTTAACAAAATTGGTTATCGTATGACACGAGCTTTTTTTTAATTTTTTTTTTTGGTGATGTTCCAAATTTAAAAGTGTGTTTTTTCGAAAAAAATATTGACTTTAAAAATTCATAAAAAATCAAAAAAAAATTTAAAAAAAGCTCGCTCGTGTTATACGATAGCGAATCAAGTTTAAAAAAAAAAATTCGTCAATAAATGAACCCGCTGGTGCCGCGACAGTACGAAAAACATGGTTTCAAGATAAACGCGTTCAAAGTTTTAACAAAGAAAAAAAGGTTACCTTCAATCTGCCATGCCTGCTTCGTACTGTATGCCTTCGTTATCTTGTGCTGTTCCACTATATAAGGCATAAAGATGCCTTTTTTTTCAAGAAATTCAAGGTACGAAGTAACAATCACCAAAAGTAAAACCAGTATATACCAGCTGCCGTACGTAGGTAGCGCGAAAATTAAAAATGCGCTCTCACTAATCCGACTGTAACTTTTGAACCCGTAGGAATTTTTCCATGAATTTTTTTCTTTGAATCTTAAGAATATTTACTAAAATACAAAATTATAAAAAAGACGATTTCAAAAAACGACCAATGTCATGTCCCCCCTTAAAGTTTAAAAATAATCTGCATCCTAAAAACACGGTCAAAGTGTTTTTAGTTGTTACTTTTTATTGTTATAACTCGATAACAATTGAGCAATTGTGTATAACAATATATAATAATATTAAAAAAAAAATCTTACTATGTTGTGTATTTATTTTGCTGTCTGTTTATTCGATCTTTGCCAATGACAGAAGAAAACAAAATTATTAAATTGTTGCATAAATTACATTGATTACTTTTATTTATAAATAAAGTAATTTAAACCTTACAGCATATTGCATTGTGGTTAATTGTCATACAGTGGGGTACAAAAAATGTGTAATTAAAAATAAAAAAAAAAAAAATAATTTTATTTATAAATAAAGTAATTTAAACTTTCCTATTTGTATTGTGGTTAATTGTCGTACAGTGTGGTACAAAAATTGTGCAATTAAAAAAAGAAAGAATATAACAAGACAAACATAAAAGTTTTGTATTGTTTATTAGTATTTTAGTAAATATTTGTTAAGAATTTTAGAAATATCTAAAGTGGGCTTTTAAAGCCATTTGTTTTCAAAATGAATATTCATTTTTCATCCGACGTTTCGTTGGATATTCCAAACATCCTCAGGGATAATTTTATTAATATATAGTCTTTTTTTGTCAAATTTTAAACATTTAATTCACAATATATTTTCAATATACACAACATAAAACATAAAATTAATAGTGTCCGACCGAACAGTTCGGCCAAAAAACTATATTTTGTCGATTTTTTGATATCTAGAGGCAATGATGACAAATTTTGGTATTGGAAACATGTTTGTTGAGCCGATTTAATTCGATTTTGTGTATAAAATTTAAGAGAAAAGCCGAAGTTTAGCTATAAAGTTAAAAGTTCGGCCGCCGAACTATTTTCGATTTGGCCGAACAGTGAATTCATTGCTTAACTACAGACTTTTCTTCAAATTTGACACTCAAAATAGCATCTAATCAGTCGAATAAACATTTTTCCATCCGCCAAATTTGTCCATAATGCTTTAAAATACCGAATACAGACCAAATGCATTTTCTGGCCGAACTGTTCGGTCGGACACTAAAAATTAATTAAAAACAAATGTAAAAAATAAATAAAAGTAAATATTACTAAAATCCTCTAAAAACTAGTATCATAGTTGAAGTTAGTATATTAGTTTCTAACTTCAACTGACTTTAACTTATTGTTCATTTACAGTGGGGAGCACTTGTGAGTACATGTAAGTACTGTCAAACATTTTTCGGCCTGAATCTTTTGGTGTAAAAAGTACTTACATGTACTCACAAGCGCTCCCCACTGTATATTCTTTGTTTAATTTAAACTAATTTTTTTATATGTATTAATTTCTTATCACTTTGCACAGTTCTAAAATTTCTCGGTTATTTAAAACTAACAATATATCATTTTGTTAAATAATTCCAATATAATTTTATTTTAAATTTGTGTTTCTTGTTTTTTTCTAGTTATGCTTTTCACGCGTAGACGGACTTTCATAAAAAGGTGATTGTCATATTAAATGTTTCCCTTTTTATTTTTTGTTAAATTTCTAACTTATTTTTTTTATTAGTTAATTTAATTTCATACTAATATCATCATATACATAATTATTTGTTTTTCATATACATAATTAGTTGTTTTTCATATTTAGCTACAGTTTTTTTATTTATTCAATTGATCAGTAAAGTCTGCTATATGAATTATACGCCATAAAATAACGGGGAGTATAAAAATAAGAACTTTATCTTCTGATATCACTTATTTCTTCTATTATACCGATTAAATAAGAATCATTTTTAAAGTCTGTGTATTGATGTCCATATGTTTTTTTATTTTATAAGCGACTCTCATTAGGACAGACTCTCTGATGCGTAGTAAATGTTTGCTATACAGAAACTATATAAAAGTGTACATTAAATGAAAGGTGTTTTATTTTTAAGATTTTTTTATTATTAAGTTTTTACCCAATACACTAGTAGAAAAAAATATATATACCCATTTTTGTTAAAACTACTAAAAATTAGTTCAAAATGTCGTTACAGGGAAATTTGCTAAAATTAGGCGATTTGTTTTTTTCTTAATATTAGTAACAAAAATAAATGCGTTGAATCTACAGCATTTTAGTTATATTTGACCTAAATTTTAGTTAATTAAAAACTACAAATTAATCTGTTGAAATCAGCAAAAAATATTAGTGAACAAAAAAATTAATTTTGATAAGTTTTTTGTTTTTAATTTTTTTAATGAGAATTAAATTCAGCACTTAACAATTTTTTAGTTTTGGTTCAATTTAGCAGGATATTTTGTTATTTGCATTTAACTAAATTTAACGTAAATATAAGAAACATTTTATAGATATAACAATTTTCATGAATATTGCCCAAACAAAAAGTCAATAGAGTTTTTTATTTTCAATTTATACTTGACCACCTTCAAGAATGTGTTTATAAATCTATTTAGAGAATTTTCTGGGTTCCCTTCTTCCGTTCTATAGAGCATGGCCTCGAACCAGAGAACAGAATGAGACCATTCGTTTTTGTTGTCCATTCATACATTCATTGCTTTTGCATTGCTTTTATTCCACAACAACAGCTTATGCTGTTGCTGTTTATTCCATTTATTGTTTTTGTTGAATGCCTTTTTAACATTCATTTTTTAAATGCCGTTACATGTCAAGCAATGAAATGAATAACATGAAATCAATCACAACATTCGCGTAGTATTCGTTGACCTGTAGCAATAATAATAATTTTTTTTTTAGTTTTATTAAACATGAAATATGTATAATTTTTTTTTTAGTTTTATTAAACATGAAATATGTATAACATTTTTTAATTTTCTTAATAAAGTAATATGTTTCACAAAAAATTTGTAACGTTTTATTCATTTAACATCGAGACCATTCATACCAATCGTTGTGTATTCGTTGTTTTCGTGAGTGTTAAGTGAGGTTAACACTAGACAAGCAATACAATGCATGGTTTTAGTTACACTCACTTTTCTCAATTCTGACGATTGTTGCTTTATTGAAATGATGTGAGTTGACAACAATGTACTCATTTTTTGTGATTGCATTCAAAGGCATAAAATAAGGCACTCAAACCGTTCTCTACCTCGAACTTGAAAACTTTTAAATTTCATTACACAATAATTGTGTCGAAAAAACATAGTTCTTTCTGTTTTTAAAATAAAAATTATAACAAAATTGTATAACAGTTTTCTTTTTATCTTAATAACATTATAACAGTTTTTGAGTGCTGCCTTTTGTCTACAAATATTCAGCTATATATTTTTCTAATTTTAGCAGAGTAAATTGTTGTTGGGAATTTAGGAGTTTCATTTTTGCTGTCGTACTAATATTTGACAAAATATTTGGTTTAAACAGTTTCCCTGCAACGTAATTTTTAACTAACTTTTAGTAGTTTTTTTTTGTTTTACATGTTTTGTTCTATAAGTGTATATTAAGGGGAAAACATACGTCTGCAGACCCCATATCCTTCCAACAGTCTTTCTACAGGCCTAAAAAGCTTATAATAGAGTTCTTATTCTTTGCTAGTTATTCCTCTTTCAGCGAAGTTTAAGAGTCAGCTTAAATCGCAAGTATATCACACTACTCCAGAGAGGTCCTGGTTGGAGAAACCTAATTTTTTGCAAACATAAACAGACATGTTAGTTTTTTCTTCAAGCATTATCTTTATGGTTCCGACTTCAGTCCTGCAAATCTGGATAAGCTAAAATGCGCAACGATAAAATTCAAGGTTGTTGTCAAGAAAATAGTGCAATAATCCGAAGAGCTTCAAGTGTTTGCACTTCATGCTTGTTAGCAGTGTTGACAAGCAATTTTTAGGGTAACGGTATTTAATTTTGTCGGGTTTGAATCCGGTACAGTATTAAATCGAATTTGTCTGTCAATACTGCTCGTCTGCGATAAATGTACAAACGTGGTCAAATGTGCTGGTTTGTTGTCCTTCAACACGTTGCTTATGCGTGAGCAAAAGCGCAACGTAATTAAAAATGTTGAAGATTTCAACTGTTGATCTTGTAGCAGATCGTACTTATTTTCCGTAGGGTCGTTTGTAATTCATTTGTTTAGTGACTAAACGTTTTTTGGAACTACACTAAGATTATTATCTGCATGATATTAATGCATTTTTGCATAAAAGAAATGTTACGTTCACTTTGAAAAGGAAAGTTTCAAGTTTAATGAATATTTTAATAATTTTCGTAGCTTGAAAATTTGCTACTAGGACCGTTTTGAAAATTTAAAGAATCGTTGTTTACGAGGACGACATTTTAATAAGTTTTTATAATTCAAGTTTATGGATAAACAAAATTTTATCGGCAAAATCATTTACAGCCCAATTCTCAATAACAATTCCGTGAGAATTTTTTTCCCTATTTCTTGTTCCCCTATTCTTAATAAAATCTGCCCGGGATTTTTTCACTTTTCCCTTATTCTAAACGAATTTTGAAAATGGAAAGCTCTTCACCCGGAAAAAAGGAGGTATTATGAATGTCAATAATAGAGAGAATTGTGATAGCATTTGTATGAATTATTCAATTATTCAATTAATATTATTCAATTCTCTCTCCTCTATTATTATTTTCCCCGCCTGTTTAGAATAGGCGGATTTTTTTCTCGAGAAAATAAAATTCGCAGAGGAAAAAATCCGAGGGAATATTCACAATCGAGCTGGTAGTGTAGAAAATTGAGCAAGGGAATGTTACCTAATGTGGCCCCACAACTGGTATTTGGGCTATATAAAAAAAAAAACTAAGTGGAATATTCCAAATCCAAAAACATCAGTTTTTAGACTAACTTCTTGTGGGTTTCCACATAAGGGAACATGTACCCTAAAGTGGGCCTAAATTCAAAAACTCTGTAAAAACATATCAAAATGTTAGACAAGAAAGTAAGATCGACCAAAATTTGTAGTCATATGCTTAAGAGCTTACCATATGTAATGCTAACTTTTCTAATTGTCGAAAACAAACGATATTTTTTTTTGTTGTGAAATATGTTGAAAAATTGTCCAAAATGGATAAGAACAGTTAAGGGGGGACATTACATTCGCGGCAGAGAAAACAGACCTTTTTTAAAAAATTCATAACTCAGTCAAAAACAAACATTTGTCAAAAATTATTTTTATTATTGTAGAGAATTGAACAACCCTGCAGGAAGCTTGGGGTCAAATGTCTCCAAGTCTCCACTTTTGTTTACTATTTTGTTGACATTGTCAACTAAGCGTCTACACTTTTTACTTTATTAACTCACTAGTAAATTTTTGGTTCCAATGTCTACATATGGTCCCATTAGAAATAATTAGTCACTAGTGAATCTATGGTTCTTATGTCTACATGTGGTCCCATAAGAACTAACGAGTCACTAGTGAATCTTTGGTCCAATGTCTGCATGCATGTCTGCATCTATGTTTCTAATGTCTACATATGGTGCCATAAGAACTACCTAGCCACTAGTGAATCTTTGGTTCCAATGTCTACATATGGTCCCATAAGAACTACCTATTCACTACCTAGTCAATAGTTCTAATGTCACTAGTGATTTTCAATGACACGTACATGTTAAATGTCTATAGCAAATTACATTGCCTGGGGAATATTTGGTTAGTAGTACTGGTGACACAGTCAATAGTGAATCAATACTTTTTCACTATTGACATTTCCTGCAGGGAAATTACAAAAAAAAAAAAAAATTAAAAAAAAAAAAAATTTTCACTCCAAAATGGTTTTATAGAGCTCCAAACTGGCGGCAGAGAAAAAAACGGGGCCTCATGGTTGCAGCGCTGGAAGTCGCAAAAATTGTCCGATCTGGAAAAAAATGACTTTTTTAAATCTTAACAAAATTGGTTATCGTATGACACGAGCTTTTTTTTTAAATTTTTTTTTTAAATTTTTGGTGATGTTCCAAATTTAAAAGTGTTTTTTTTTTTCGAAAAAAAATATTGACTTTAAAAATTCATAAAAAATCGAAAAAAAAAATTTAAAAAAAGCTCGTGTCATACGATAACGAATAAAGTTTAAAAAAATACAAAAAAAAAAAAATCGTCAAAAAATTAACCCGCTAGTGTCGCAACCAGTACGAAAAAACATGGTATCGAGATAAACGCGTTCAAAGTTTGTGAACAAAGAAAAAAAGGTTACCTTCAATCTGCCATGCCTGCTTCATACTTTATGCCTTCGTTATCTTGTGTTGTGCTGTTCCACTATATAAAGATGCCTTTTTTTTCAAGAAATTCAAAAAACACAAAAAAAACCCATCCTTCAATTAGGTACGAAATAGCAACCACCAAAAGTCAGGTAGCAAGTAAACAAGTATATACCAACTGCCGTAGCGCGAAAATTAAAAATGCGCTCTCACTAATCCGGCTGTAACTTTTGAACCCGTTGGAATTTTTTCATGAAATTTTTTTTCTTGGAATCTTAAGAATATTTATTAAAATACAAAATTATAAAAAAGTCGATTTCAAAAAAACGGCCAATGTCATGTCCCCTCTTAAAGTGAAGCGTAAACCATTTTAAAAAAGACTAAAACTTAGGGAAAAAATAAAAAAAATCATAGGTCAATTTTAGGGTACATTGTGAAAATTTAATTTTTAAAATTTTTGTTTTATTTAATATATTTGTTTGTGAAATCAAATAGTTTTATTAAAATTGAGAATAAAAGTCTTACCGTTTACAAATATCCGACTTGGAAACTTCTTTAAAACTTATATGCTATTCACTTTTTATGTTTACGAAAAACTATACTTTATATTGCATTTTTTGAAATGATACAATAAAACCCAAAAAAACGTGTGTCGAAACTCGATGACAGTTGACAGTTTTGACATATTCATGAAACAGGAACAGGCCACAATAGGGAACATTCCCTTATATACATTTTTTTTCATGTTTCTTTCAAACCATATTTAATATTATTTAGATTTGTTAGTTATGTACTTGTTTCTTATTTAATATTTTAGCATTAGTTTAAAATTACTTACTAAAAAATTTTTAAACACTTATAATCACTATTAAACCCTTAATAATAATGATTTTATTATTTTTTTTTTATTCTCTTTCCCCTCGTCTTGATTACAATTATTAATAATTATTTTAATATCGAAATTGTACACTAAATTATAATTTGTTTATGTAGAAAAAACAAACGATAGAGACGCAGTATTTACAAATATACATAAATATCTAAAACATTAGGAAAAAACGGCATTAAAATTTTCTTTGAAAGGCACAAATGAAAATTTTTATTGCAACACTTTATTATCATCGCAATTGTGTAAAGAACAACAAAAAACTTTTCAAAATTCATTCATATTTTTTGTGTGTAAATTGCTTTAAATATTAAGTCATGGTTCACACACGGCAATTATAATTGCGCAATTCTTCTTCAATTCTCCTTTGAAATTACTTTTGTGTTCACACAGGAAAAGTTGTTTCAGCAATTTTCGTATATCAACCTGCAGTGTTGAAAATTGCGGATGACAAAAACAAAACGGAATTGGAGTACGGGCAAGTCTGTACCCCCTTCCATTCTCTTTTCCTCCCTCTTCTATAAACTCAAGAATTGCGCAAGTATAATTGCCGTGTGTGAACCTAGTCTAGTCTGATAATTGTACAAATGCTTTGTTAATAATATTATTAATTTGACAAATATAATTTTTAAAGTGGTGCTTGGTAGTTTAAGCCAGAACATTTGTAATCTCAAGAAAAAAGAGCTGTGCTTTTGTTATTTGGAATTTTTGTATCTGAATGTACAAAATACGTTAACGCGCCATGTATGAAAGTTATAAATTTTTAAATTTACTTTTTCGCGCCACAATCATTCCAGGAGTATTTATTATAATTTGGCTAACTGGGTTGTAAGTATTGCTCTCTCTCTCTGTCTCAGTCTCATACACAATCACTTATTTATTACTAAATTTACATCACATTATCTGCTTGGTTTTTAAAATTTACTAATCACTTTTTACCCATTTCCTATAAAAAACTCAATTTTTTTATCATAGTTTTTATAGCATTTTTTTTTAATTTCACTTTTATTGTGTTATTATCTGATAGTTATAATTTGAGCTATAGATTGTTAATACAAATCGCACAGTACAATAAAAAATGTAACACTATAAGATTAATAGCACCTTTCCATACCGCAATTTGAGGGTGCTGTTGGCTTACAAGGAGAGTCGCCCAAAGAGTTTTCTCCGATCTTAATGAAACTCGAATATGTGATGGATAAAAAATAAGGGACATGTTTTTTTTTAGCGGTCCAATCTCACGTTTGAGGGTTAAAAGTTGGAGTCAATTAACGAAAATCTGAATTATTTATAGCGCTGAAGTACTCTAAATTAGTACCTACATACAATATGTTGCCTCTGTTTTACATACTAAACAAATGGTGACGGATTTGCGGAAAGTAAATTCAATTTTCAACAAAATTTACTTTCCGAAAACCTTGAAATTTGAGGTAAATATAACAAACATTTTGTTAATATTACAGATTTTGTTTGCTATTATGAGTCTACAAATAATAAGTAAAAGTTTTTGCTATTTTTACAGAGTAAAATGCAACTTTCATAAATGCATTTGTCTAAAACTTCTTTGCAGCAATACGAAATAAACCGAAAAAATGGGTAACTATTGAACCCACTTTTTAAATCCTAAATATGTGATTGGACGTGTCCCTCATATTTGTCTGATCTACCACATATCTGAATTTCATTAAGATCGGAGAGAACCGATCGTGATACTCCTTGTTAGTGGTTAGAGCGGGGGACTAATGCGACAGTAGCTGTGGGATTAAATATCACTGCTTTTTACATTTTTTACATATTCCAACGACCTCCTTAGGTGTTTGATATTGTATAGCAATTACTAACTGAATTATCATAGGCAGAAAGGACGCTGACTAGAATCTGTAAGATCTTTCAAAATATAATACAGCGAAGCTCTATATGATGGTTCCTTTACGAACAACCAGCAGGAAGTCAATAATATTCTATTATACACTTCGGGATGCATAGTGACTACGGCGGCAAGAGATGTTATTGGACTACCTGTTGCTTGTTCAACTTAGGGTGACTGGTATATAGTATCTAGGTTAGTTACGTAGGAATAGATTAAGTATGACTTTTCTTCCTTTAACAACTTTACATCGATAGGCCCAGATGGTATATATCCCATCCTACTAAAGAGTGGCATGGATATCCTGGTAAGGACACTAAGACTGCTCTTTTTGTCAGCTTAGCCAATGGATATGGTTCGTCATCCTGGTGCGATGTCAAGGTGGTTTTCATTCCTAAACCTGGGAAGGAAGAGTTTTAGACCGATCCGCTTATCATTCATTCTGTTAAAAAGTCTTGAACGAATGGTGGCGAAATTCATTCGGTTAGAAACATTGCCCTCTCAATTGTAAACAACATCCTTATCAGAGTGGTAGGTTCTGTGAGTCAGCTATTCACGATCTTGTTTCTAAAATCGAGAAGGGACTGGGGGAGATTCTGGCTGTTGGTGTGTACATCAAGGCTTATGCGGATGATGTTTGCGCTTTTGGCAGGCCACTGGAAACGATTTGCATGAAAATGCAAACTGTTGTGAGGCTGATGGATAGCTGATGCAACGGGCATTTAATGTCTGTTAATCCTAGAAAGAAAACACTTGTGTTGTTTACGTATAGGACCAAAAATAGGGGTCTTAGACTTCCGGTGTTAGAGGGTGTTACTCTCCAACTGTCTACAAAGTTCAAAAAACTGGGGGTGACTTTGGATTGTAAGCTGATGTGGACATTGCATGTTGAACTGAAGGTGCATCAGGGGCTGCGGATTTTCTGGCAGTGTCAAATAGCCTTTTGGAATACTTGGGGTATGAAACCTGCAGGGGTACACTGGATGTAACTAGCAGTTATTAAACCCATCGGGACATGCATCTGTAGTCTGGCGGTCTAGGACAAGGGTAAAAACAGTTCGGCTAGGCTGAACATACTACAAAGAGAGAGTACCGCACATGGGGATGCTCTTGATGTTATGTTGGACATGTAACCCCTGATCCTCCATACACAGGGTGAAGCAGTGACGGCAGTCTAGGTATTCTTTGGTACAATTGATAATTATCGTACACTTTTCGAAGTTAAATTACGAACATATTAAATAAAAATTTTAAATATATTTTAACAATTTTGGTAAAAAAAGCTAAATTTTTCCATTGTTTAGTTTAACGTTTTCGTAAGTAACATCGTCAAAACGATAGCAATTTAGGTATCATTTGAACAAAACGATATCGTTTTTCTTAGAGAACCTGCCTTCAGTATGTAGGCTCCGGAAGAATGGAGCCTGGTATGTGGACTGCAACACAGGGCATTGTTTTCTCGTTGGGAGGTTTTCCGAACTTTGTTCGATGTTACTAATGCCTCTGGATAACATGATACCCTGTATTGAAATCGATAGAAGGCATGGAATAATTATACCGAGCAAAGCGAACTAAACTGCTTAGGAATTACTCTGATGCCTTCTGCACTAATGGTTATAGTACCCTCTAACGGTACTGGATCTGGCTGTTATTTTGACGAATTGAATGGCATAATGTCAAAATATTTTCAGACTAAGATTTTTTGCAATTTTGGTCGTGGCGAACTGGATAATCGACAACGGATAGAGGGATAGCCTATCACGGATAGGAGTATCAGTATCTGTAGTGACAGTAAGCTTTCTCTAGGACCAGACAGCGCATTCTGGGTGATGACGTCTTGTTTATGTAATCTGTTCATAAACTTCCCCTGCCTGATTTTATCAGATTCATAACGAAGGCTGAGAATTTCTAGGCAGGGACTACTATATTTTTTCGGTTCTGTTGTTTTTCAGTGATTGTTTAAGAACTATGAAACTTTTTAGTAGTACCCTGTTTTTTATTTGAAATAAATTGGCAACATTGACATTTTTTAATTATATGGCAACATGTGCTAATGTCAAAAGAAAATATATATATATATATATAAACATCGCGCCCAAGCCAGTTATATCCAAAGACTTTTTAATAAAAAAAAAAAACTAAAATGGGAGGAAAAAGATCTACCAGCTTTTTAGCAAAACAAACTGAGGATATGCTCCAAAACAATAAAAACATAATTGAGTGTAAAAAAAAACGGATAGGGCTATATCGGAAGACAACATGGGGCTACCAGCTTTTTAGCAAAAGAAACTAAGGATATGCTCCAAAACAATAAAAACATAATTGAGTGTAAAAAAACGGATAGGGCTATATCGGAAGACAACATGCGATGCAAAAATGCAAAAAACTAAGTCTAAGTCATACTTTCAACCAGAGTTCGAAATTAAACACAAGCAAACGGGTTTATATCGTTCTGGTTTGCTTTTTGCTGAAACTCAACACAATCATTTTGTTGTGCACAGTAAACATAAACACAACATTTCTTTATTTTCATTTTGATTTGCAAACAGAACACAAACACTTTCACAAACTAGTTTTCGATGAGAAGCGAAACTAAACGATTTTGTTCTGTTTGGCCAATATTTCAAACAGTTTGATTTTGTTGTGTTTATGGAATGGAACAAAACTATTCCTAAACCGTTCTTAGTGTTTATGTCATATTACAAGTGAAAAAAATTTTTCATTGAATTTTATAAATAATTGCATTAGTTTAATAAAAAGTTTCAACGGAGGAGTTCCAGTGAAATTTCATAAAACTAATGCAAAAAAACATTGATAACATGCAGAAAAATCATTTCTTTATTTTGCCAAGTTGAATGAACACAAAAAAAATAACCACTACAAAATTATAATGTTTGACGAAAGAAACATTTTCGTTTTGTTCCGTTTGTTATATTACAAACAACGATTTGAGCACTTGTGTTGTGTTTATAAATACGAACGAAACAATAGAGATCGTTGTAATATAATAAATTATGTTAACAAATACTGGTTCCTTACTTTTCAATTGCACTGTATTTTGAATAATGTGTAGAATAAAGGTACGTTCACATTAATCAAATATTTGAACAAAATATTTGCTTCCAATTGTGTCAAATAAAAAATTATTTTATTTTATGATCAAACTATGATCAAATATTTGATGGTTTTTGTTTGTTCAAACAGCTCTCAAATAGTGTCAAAGAAAATAAACGAAAAAATATTTGTCGAGCGTTCAGATTGAAACAAATATGTGTATTAAATATTTATTTAATCAAAGTGTAAAAAAACATAGATTTATTTAATCGAAAAACTAACTGTTTTTTTTTAAAAATTGATCACTCGGGATCTCTCTCCGTTTTGGTCTATCTCGCTTAGTTTTGGAGATACTGGACATTTTAAAATATCGCCATTTTGTAAAATGGCTTGTATCTCGAAAACTAAGCATGATATCGCAAAATGGACAAAATTTTTGCAAACTTTAACAAACGGCACCATACCGACAACACAAATGTGTACAGTGTTCCGATTCCAATCATTCCCCGTTTCATTCCATATCGTTCCATTTTGGACCAATGTTCCATTCTGTTATCGGATTGATTAAATTTTTATTTTCACGTACGACAACACAATTGTGTACAGTGCTCCGATTCCAATCGCTCCCCGTTTCATTCCATATCGTTCCATTCTGTTATCGGAATGATTAAATTTTTATTTTCACGTACGACAACACAATTGTGTACAATGTTCCGATTCCAATCGCTCCCCGTTTCATTCCATATCGTTCCATTTTGGACCAATGTTCCATTCTGTTATCGGAATGATTAAATTTTTATTTTCACGTACGACAACACAATTGTGTACAATGCTCCGATTCCAATAGTTCCCCGTTTCATTCCATATCGTTCCATTCTGTTATCGGAATGATTAAATTTTTATTTTCACGTACGACAACACAATTGTGTACAGTGCTCCGATTCCAATCGCTCCCCGTTTCATTCCATATCGTTCCATTTTGGACCAATGTTCCAATCCATTATCTGAGTGATTAAATTTTTTTAATATCTATTTACATTTAAGTTTTTTTATAAAGCCTTTTATTAATAAATTTATTAAAAAAAATTATAATTGACGATTTTACCACCTCTTATTTGCCATTGTTTGTTCTTACATTTTTTTTTTGTAAGATCAAATAAATATTTGCTCAAATCAGAAGAAAATATTTGATATGCTAGTGTTCACACTATGTCAAATATTTATTTGAATGCAAATAATTTTGTTTGACCAAAATCAGCTGATTTGCTGTTTGACACACAAAAATATTTTGTGTTCACATTACACCAAAGAAATATTTCATGTTTTTTGTCAAATATTTGACTAATCTGAACGTACCTTAATAGTTTTTAGTAAAATCATTTTTATACAATAAAATGATAGTGAACTTTGAAACTAAATAAAACCGAACAGTTTGAGGCATATGAAAACTTTTAACCATAATAATAAATTATCAACTATAATGACGCGTTTTCTAAATGAACTTTTTCTTTATCGCCACAAACATTTTTTAACATTAATTTAATTTTATTTATCTATACACAAACATACTCGTACTTAAACATATATTAACTATATAAACAATAAATGTTATTTATTTATAATTTCAATACAATTATGTTAACATTTCTAAATTTATTTTATTTTTTAATGTACAAACAACTAATTAATTACCATTTAATTGAAAATGATAAATATTTTCTTGTATTTCTTTTATATTTGTTTTTTTTTTAATTTTTTTTTTAGAATTTCTTTAGTTGCAGTACAAATATGTTTAGTGGGATTTTCAATTGTATTTATATTCTTACCGCTGATATTTCGTTATTCAGTAACGATACAAAGAGGCATATTATTTTTAACATTTAGTAAGTTAAATTTGTAATTTATACTTTTTAAAAATTTAAATATTTATCTTTTTTTCTTTTTTTTTTCTTCCAGTAACATATCCCAGGGATCTTGATTTAAATAATCCTTCTAGTGTTGGTCTATATGCCACCCGTAGCTTTTTCCTAGATGTCCCTGATTCCGATGTAGACTCGGAAAATCAGAGCGAACGAACAGCAGAGACCAAAAGGCATCCAAATGTTCGTATTGGCGTTTGGCATGTTTTACCAAAACATATTGCAAAACGTTTTGCTAAAGAGCTACAAATTGAAGCCGTAAGTATTTTAAAATTACAAAAAAAATCCGTTTTTAGTAAAATTTTGGTCATACCAAATTAACCCGAAACATTCTAGAAATTTTTTTGTTGAATTTTGAAAATATATTGTATTTTACATACACTTTAGTAATGACCTGAGTATAAAAAAACTTTTCCTGATCCTGCCTCCAGGACATTCAGAATGCCCTATTTCCATATGGTAACAAGGTACAGTGGAGAAAATTGTACCTTTTTTTAGCAAATTTGCCTACAGACCACAGTTTTAAACGAATTCAAAAAATATAAAATTTGACAAATTACTGACTAAATTGCAGATCGAGGAATCGATTTTTAAAAATATTGTTTTTATATCATTAATCGTAAAAATCAGCGAAATTTTAATTTTTGATAATTCGGCTATAAAAAATTTAAAAGTTAATGCCCCCCGGTAGGCTAGTTGGTAGCGTGCTAGCTTATCAGTGCGGGGGTCGTCGGTTCGATTCCCACCATAGGCACTCTTTTAATTACTATAAAAATTTTATATTATATATATATTACCAGGCTTTCCAGATACTTTTTTTCATTATCCCCAAACAAATCAAAAAATATCCCCAAAAATCCCCAATTAAAAAAAATGTTGAACAAAGTACTAGAGCTAAATTTTTTTATTAAATTTGTCCAAATTAATCACGATTGGCAGACACTTTTTATCGATATCACAAAAACAAATCAAAATATATATACAGCCATGGACAGTAAATTAGTCACTTTTGAACTAGGTGTGCGATATGATCAAAATCTATATATATAAAATAGAATGTGTGTTTGTTTATTTGTTTATTTGTTTATTTGTTTGTATGTATGTACCTTATAGGAGACCAGACCACTGGACCGATCTTCCTGAAATTTTCACAGTATGTAACTGGAACTCCGGAATGGTCAATAGGATACTTTTTTTTTGGCCACGCCCACTTTTACGCCCACTATTTCATTATTTGAAATTGTATACACATGATGCTTTAGCCTTGGGATAGAAAGCTAAAATTTTCACCATGTGTTCTTTGGAACATGACACAATTTCCTGTACTTTTACTTTTTAAAATTTTGCCCAGGAACGTGGTAAAAGGGGGGATAAAAGTGGGAAAAAGTCTCCCCATTAGCGGCCTCACCGAACCCTTTACGATAGATAGCTGAAATTTTCACCATATGTTCATTCGGATATAACCCAACTTTCTCCAGTTTTACTTTTTGGAATTTTGCTCAGGAACGTGGTAAAAAAGGGGATAATAGGGGAAAAAGTCTCCCCCTCAGTGGCCTGACCATACCACTGGACCGATCTTCCTGAAATTTTCACAGTATGTAACTGGAACTCCGGAATGCTCAATAGGATACTTTTTTTTTGGCCACGCCCACTTTTACGCCCACTATTTCATTATTTGAAATTGTATACACATGGTGCTTTAGCCTTGGGATAGAAAGCTGAAATTTTCACCATGTATCACCATGTATTCTTTGGAACATGACAAAATTTCCTGCACTTTTATTTTTAAAAATTTGGCCCAGGAACGTGGTAAAAGGGGGGATAAAAGTGGGAAAAAGTCTCCCCATTAGCGGCCTCACCGAACCCTTTAGGATAGATACCTGAAATTTTCACCATATGTTCATTCGGATATAACCAAACTTTCTGCAATTTTACTTTTTGGAATTTTGCTCAGGAACGTGGTAATAGGGGAAAAAGTCTCCCCCTCAGTGGCCTCACCAAACCCTTTGGGATAGAAAGCTGAAATTTTAACCATGTGTTCTTTCTGATATGTCCCAACTTTGGAAAATTTACTTTTTACAATTTTGATACGTAACGTGGTAAAAAGGGGGATAATAAGGGAAAAAGTCTCCCCTTTAGCGGCCCGACCAAACCCTTTGCGATAGAAGGCTGAAATTTTTACCATGTATTCTTTCGGATATCCTCATAGTCCTAGAATAAAGGCGATAGAAGGACAAAGAGGCGTTGGGCTTCCCATGAAATTACAAATTTTAAAATGATTTACTAATGTGAATTTATTTTTTTACTTATATATTTGCGTAAAAAAATTTTCTTGATTTAAAGAATTAATTACAATTAAAATTTGAAGGCAAAGCAACGTTTGTCGGGTCAGCTAGTCTAGTATAAACTTTTCTTCTTTTATAATGGTTGCAAATTTTGTACTCCGCCAGTAAATTAATAACTTTTTAAAAATATATTCAATTAATGGTAATTTTTTACTTTGATTTGTTTACAAAATGTTGTCAAATCGAAATCCAGTTTGCCTGTCAAATTTCGTAATGACTTGAAACTGAATTTAACTGGATTTTAAAGTAGATTTCGGAGAAGTGTAAATTCCATATAAGAATCGTATTCATTCAAATTTTATAAAAAAAAAAAATTCTGATACTAATTCTGAGTCCTTAAATTCGGATGAATTTAACAGATCTAATCACAATAATTAGTTTTTTAATCAAAAATCTCTTTTAGGATGCCCATGCAGATTTGCAAAATATAACCGATATCAAAGATGACAATTTGGAACAATTGGAACCTGTTTTGAAATCATCATTTCCAGTTGTTAACGCAGAAAATGAACAGCTATTCTATGAACGCTTGCTAAAAATGCCAGGCAATACTATTATCTTGTATTGTCATGGTAATACAGCATCGCGTGGTTCAGGACATAGATTAGATGTTTATAAATTGTTGCGTAAACTTGGCTATCATGTGATATCTTTTGATTATCGTGGCTATGGTGATTCTGATCCCATATCGCCCACTGAAGAGGGTGTGGTACGCGATGCTATGGCTGTTTATAATTATATCAGTAATATAACCACTAATCCCATATTTATATGGGGACATTCATTGGGTACAGGTGTGGCAACAAATATGTTGTCGAAACTAAATTATTTGAATGAAAAAGGCTCTAGGGGTGTAATATTAGAGGCACCCTTTACGAATATAAGAGATGAAATTAAAATGCATCCATTTGCTAGGGTGAGTTTGAAATGATACAAACAGTACTTATAAAATTTTAATATTTATTTAATTTTCTTCTTCTTCCAGCCTTTTAAGCATTTACCTTGGTTTGATCATACCATTTCTCGTCCCATGTATGCAAATTCTTTACGTTTTGAATCGGACCAACATATTAGCGAATTCAGACAGCCTATTTTAATACTACATGCTGAAGATGATTATGTGGTACCCTTTCAATTGGGTTATAGACTCTATCGCATTGCCCTAGATACGCGAGGCAAATCTTGGGGTCCCGTTGAATTTCATCGTTTTGAGAGTTCTCGTGAATATGGCCATAAATTTATATGTCATGCTCCTGAATTACCAGATTTAATTAAGAATTTTGTAAATAATTATCGTAATGAAGTTTTTTAATGGATTTATTTAGAAATTTTTATATATATATTGTATAACTAGGGCCATATGATTTCTTTAGCATTAAGGTTAGATCTTTAATGGAAATTTAGCTTTAAAATATAATTATTATTAAGGCCGAGTGGCTACAATACTAACAACAAAAAAAACAATCTTTTTAAACTAAATTTAGAATTTTAGAGAACTTTTGTGAACTAGCTTTTGTAATTTAGTTTAGAATTTATTTAGATTTTGCCCCTTCGCCTTAAATTTAATGTTCAATCCCTCCTTTATGTTTGGTATTATGTAGTTTCGTATTTTTGTATTTTTTACTTTATAATTAAATTTTTATTTCTCTATTTTTATTAAATATGAATTACAAGCTATTATGAGTATTTAAATGATTCTTTTTTGCTTGTATACATTAATTAAATCTTCGTTTCTAAGTCATATATAAAACAAAGTTTTTTAAATTAGTATACATTTAAAAAAGGAAAAATAAAAATTAACAAAGAAACTTAATTTGAAATTAGATTGAATAAAAGCAAAATATCAGCATTCAGTTTTATACCCAATAGTTAAACTTTACACAAAAGTTAACTAACAAATGTATTATTGTTTAGAATAAAATTTTTGGACAATTTTTAAATTATAGTTGGCTTAACTTTTGTACAGAGATTAAATATTGGATATGAAAACCAGTGTAAGTGAAATAAACTATATGATTCTTCTTTATAATCGAGCTTAAGATCTTTTGTTAAATGATTGCAAATATTAATTTCCAATATTTCGTCTCCACATTGGGAGACTTCTTCAGGGAAATTTATTTTAATTTAATTTGTAACATTGGGAGACTTCTTCAGGGAAATTAAATTAAAATAAATTTCCCTGAAGAAGTCTCTCAATGTGGAGACGAAATATTGGAAATTAATAATTTGCAATCATTTAACAAAAGATCTTAAGCTCGATTATAAAGAAGAATCATATAATAAAAGAAGATCGAAGAAAATTAAACATATTGAAATAAACTATATTAAAAAAACCTTACATTCTTGACCGGCTAACTGCTTTTGCAGCATATATGTGGCATATTAAACAAGATTTATATATACAAGTAAAAATAATGGTTTTTTTGATATTTGTTGGTTTTGCTAGTATAACTTCTTGTCTTTCATTTGAGCCATTTCTTTTAAATTTTGAACTGTTTGTTTAAAGGTTATGGTAAGTTTTCTATACCGCGATATGTTTACCTCTGGTTAATTTAGCTTTCAAGAGTATGAAATACTTGAAAATAAAGTCTTTAAGGGGACTTAGGTTGAAAAGTTAAATCTAGTAAAAAGTGGATTAATTGTTGATTAAATGTTTGCACTGAAATTAGGCTGTTAATCTACTTATTACAAGATTAACTTTTCAGTCTAAACTCTATAAATTTGTTGAGTGGGTAATCTTAACGGTTTTAACAATTTCGTATCATTCAACTTTTTTATATGTTCAAAGTAAAGACAAGTATTCTAAAAATTTACAATCCACATTACAATATTTTAAACCAGGGATGGAAATATGAATTAAAAAATAAAAAACTTTTCATAATCATTGAAATCGATTATAATAGTTTTATAATTTCATAGCAGTCACCTTTTTTACACAAAGTTATTCCAAAAATATACGATCCACATTATAAACAGAGATGGGAGATGCGAATTTTTAAATTAAAACGTCAGTTTAATAGTGTGACTGACCTATACACCAAAAAGTCGAATTCGAAAAAAACTATAAAGAAGGCTAACACTAATTTATTAAGTTTTTACGAAGAATAACTATTCTTGTTTTGTGCGGCATATTAACTGTTTCTCTAATATGACTTTCTTTGCTGCACCACATACATTTTAACGCCTAAAAACACTTTTCTTTTTTTGGTTTTGCTTTACGTTGGTTGTGATGCAGCCAAACAATAATGAAGTATATTTTTAAACTTTGTATGTAAGTATTTAATTTTTTGAAAATTAAATTTTTTATTTTTATATATAAAATGTGTGGTTTATTCATCAGACTTATGTTTATTAAACGTCAAAAGTGTGACTATTTTTTTTTAAAGAGAAGCAACACTCAGAAAATTCTTCCTATTTATTAATGTGTTGTTTTCTTTGGATATTGGATAGTATAGAGATGAAAGGTGGAGAAAGATGAAGGGCTTCAAACATGGCAACAGTGTAATTGCGCAAGATGGTAAGTCTTAGAACAGTTGTTGCTCGCCACCTGTTGGAGAGTTGGCGAACTTATTGAAGCAGTAGGTCAAACCAATAGTAAGCTGACGAGCTGTTTTTCGCTTTTTGCTGTTTTAAATGAATTATTTATATTATTTTTACTTACAATTTTTTATAAAAAAAAAATAACAATTTTAATTTTGTTCATTTGATTTTAGAGGGTAACAATATTATTAGTTCACACAATTATTTCAGGTAATTTGCAGTTTTTCCGGTTCAACTGAGAAATTCTTTAACTGATAAATTGTAGCGGTGTATTAATAAAAAATATTTTCAATCAATTCTTTCCTCCATTTCCTCATTGGGGGCGTTAAGGGGCTAAACAGAATTTGAATTATATATTTTTTAACGTCTCTGCAATTTTATAACAAATATATTTTATATATATGAAAACTTGTACAGAGTTGTATTTCAACAAAATACAATGCACAGTTGCACTTACATTCCACGTTAGTACTATTTTAAGAAACTCTGTACGTTCTCGCGATTAGTTGTTTACTTTTTTTGAGTGCGGTCGAACTAGCGTTGTGTTAACGTCGCGGGTAGTTGGAATAAAAAGTTAAAATATAATTAAAAAAATTATTAAAATACATAAAAAAAATTTAAATAATTAACACAAAAGTGACGAGCATATAAAAATAAGTGAAGAGTTTTTGTAGCAGCAAAAGAATAAGTTCCTAAAAACAAAGAAAAAAAAAAAACAGCAAAACCAATCAAGATTTTTTCTACCTATAAAGTGTGAAGTTTTTCTAATAGATAAAAAAGAATGCATAAAAAGATCTTAAAGTAAATAAAAAAGATAAAATTAAAGAAAGATATTTAGAATTCGTAAAGAATATCCATATTTAATACATATTAATACTCCTTTGTGTAGAAAGAAAAAAATTATATTGAAAAAAAGAAGAAGCTGTTTTTTAAGGAAGTTCTTTCTCTATACAGAGTTTTTATGTGAAGTTGGAAATATATATATATTTCCCTAACAGCCCTACTGCTGCTGCTGCGAAAGCTGCAAACTGCTAAAAAAAAGTTCTGCTTATTTTACACTTTAAAAAAATTTCATATACCAACAAGAATTCGCTGTTGTTAAGCTCTACGAGTATAAAGAGGATGCTTTGCTTAAGTTCCCTTTTAAACAAAATATTTTGTACTGTGTAATTTATTGTTGTTGGATTATCTTTAATTTCTTTTTGCGTGTGTGTGTTTATTTTAACTGTAGAGTTTTTAGTGCAAATGAGTGTGTGTGTATGTTTTAAAACATAAAAGCCGATAAACAGTCAGAAAAACCCCCACGAATTTCTAAAAATTTTTAAGAAATACTGGAAATACCTAAAAATTTAAACAATACGCAACAAAAAATTTACTTTAGATAAATAAACAAAATTTTCAAAAAAAAAAATTTCAAATAATCACAAATTTTCGAAAAAAAAAAAATAAAATTATAATTGAAAAAATTTTAGCAGAAAAAATCCTTTACCAAAAATAAGGAGTTGTTTTCTTATAGAGAGAGAATAGTGTATGTGTCAAAAAAAATAAAAAAACTCACCCAGAGAACAAGTGTAAAAAAACAGAGAGAGAGAGAACGTGTGATAATATTGCAGACAATTTCTCAATACACTTACAGCAAAAAGGAGTTGTTTGTTTTTTTTTTTAACAAATAAAAAAACATTTGTTAATTTAACCAAATAATGTGGTAAGTTTTACTTATTATTAATTAAATATTCAAAAATTTATTTAAATTATGGCAAACGTTAGCAATTTATATGTATATTTCTAAAAACATCTGAAAAATTTAAATAATGTCATCGCGCATGTTAAGTGTTCCCTTTTTTTTATACTTTTTATTGTTATTCATGTTTTTCAATACATTTTGCACAGAAAATTTTGCTAACACGCCCTTTTTTGTTATTGTTATTATTTTTTACGTTTACATTGATATTAATTGTGTCTAGAAATGAAGGAAATTTGTAAAATATCTAAAATCTTTTTTTTTTTTTATAGAATAGTTCAAAATTTTGAAAATTTCCGTCAAATAGATATTAACCTCCAGCCCTCACACCTATTTTTTTGTTGCACAAATTTTGGGATTTATTATATCCCAGTGTTAGGACGAATGGTTAAAAATAAGAAACAAAAAAAAAAAAATTGACTAAACTCTTGTTTCAAATTTTTACTACCGGTTTCCGAATTATGGACCTACAAAGTTTGGATTTTTTCTTCATTCTTTTTATCTTCGTCGTTTGTAATCGGATCAAAAAAAAAATATATATATATATCACTTGAAAGCTAATTGAAGCACCTTTCAGTTGAGATATAATACTTTAAGTTCCATTAACCCATTAAGTTTCAAATTGTAAAAGTTTCAATATTTGACGAACATAAATTTTGTGAAATAAGTATTATTCAATTGTAGCTAAGATTTTAAGCTTTAATTTAACCAATGAAAACTGGAAAACGATGTTTTGCAACAAAATTCATACTATGTGCTCCACTCAAAAAACAAATAATAAGTTCTTTAACAAAATTGTTTATCGTTGCCTAATTTAGGCGATATGAGCCAAAATATTTTAGGGTGCATTTTGGAAACTAAAGCATATAAAAGAGAAGTTTTGGACAAAAACTATTTCTCTTACCAAGATATAACCACACTCCAAAAACTATTTTTTTTCTGCTCCTATTTAAGAAGATATCGGGATTTTTGCTTTTGGAAAAAGCGAAATTAGGCGAAAAAGTATCTACATTACAATTTATATTGTTCAAACTTCAACGCTTTGCTATTAATACTTAATGTCTTCCTTCTGCCAAATTTCATAAAAATCCGTCTATTAGTTTGTAAGTTAAGATGATGTCTTTAGAGGAATCGTGATAAAATCCTGTGAGTCCTTGGACCAAAGTAAGGACTTATTATTAAAGATAAAGCTTCAATCTTACTTATACTTTATTATAAAGAGTTTTTAGTCAACTGAAATTGTTTTTTTAGATTTTTGAAAACTATGTTTTTTTAAAAATAATTTTGAAGGTTTTTCGCTTCTAAACCGGGAACAGCACACGAAAAATTTCTTTGCAAAATATTTAGCAAAATTTAGTTTGCTATCTGAATATATTAATTTCCAAGTATGAAGACTGTCCTGAGGCAGCCTTATCCGTTAGAGGGTAACCCTTCACATTAACACATTAACCCTTCTAACACAGCAGACATTGGATATTTAATTTTCGTTATTTTTGCACTTGTTCTTCTATCTACATTAACGTGGTCAAACAAAAATAAAACTTGGAATTCACGAGCTCCACAACCCTTAAAAAAACCATTATCAAAATAAATATGGTCTGCCATTTACCTATAAGAGTGAACTATACAATTGTCCACACTCTACTTATGTCTTATGTTAATTAATGCCTTAAAGTTGTTTCTGGTACCCTATAATATTCATAAAATTGAGTATATTGAGTAATCGTGCGGCTTATTTATGGTGTTGGCTACCGTGATCTTGTATCTAGTGCGATTAGGGATTATTGATCCACTTATATCGTATTCTATCTTTAAAAGATTTTTTCTTATAACAATTGCTAGAGTATGGAATTTTTTGCCTCTTAGCTTACGAACTTTCACTTTATCGTACGATATGTTTAGAAACAGATTATTATCTTACTTCCTAGAAAACCTCTATGGGGAGGGGAAATGGGAAGACATACCACTGTTAAAAACAAATGAAATTTTACTTAAAGAAAGAATGACTTACATTTCAGTAAATTCAACTAATAATTTCATTTGTTTTTAATGTTCAAAAAATTAATCACAATTGTAGTAAAAATTAACCACACATGCAGTAAAAAATAAACAAGCTTTTATTTGTGTTATTATTTTTAATAAAAAAAATCTACTTCTGTATAAAATGAACTACATATGTAGTCAAAAATTAAATTTCTTCAACAAATGACTGTTTTTTCCTTAAAAATAAAGATTACTGTATTACAACTCAAACAACGAAAAATATTTACTGCAGAAGTAGCCTGAGTGCAATTGCAAATTTTTTAGGAGCCAACTAGGTGACTTTAAATGTCTAAATTAAGGACGAAGTCTAATGGTAATTTATTGTTACGGTGAAGTTATTATAATTTTTAACTGTTGCGGTTAGTGGACGCGTTGGACTATTACACAGATGTAACGGGTTCGATTCCCGGTGACGGCAACATCAATTTAGAAAAATAATATGTATAAGTTTTCTATCACTCATATGTATCGCAGTGCCCACCTTAGGTGTTACCATGTCACTTAACTCCACCGAAATAAAATAATGAATCAGGGCTATGAACCAAAAAGCTGCAATAAGTTCGCCAACTCTACATCAGGCGGTGAGCAACAACTGTTCTAACACTTATCATCTCGCGCAATTACAGTGTTGCCATGTTTGAAGTCCTTCACTCTTCCCCACATTTCATATCTCCGCTATCCCCTTTACAATAATAATAACTAAGTAGAAAGAGTTTCCTGAGTGTTGCTTGCCTTAAAAAAAAAAAATTAAGGACGAAATCTAATGGTAATTTACTGTTGCGGTGAAGTTATTATATTTTTTAACTGTTGCGATGAAGTTATCATAATTTTTTTCCCTTAAAAATTTGTTTAAATTGGTAATTGCTGCATTGAAAATGTAGAATATTTAACTTTTTTGTTTGTTAAACGGATTACCGAACCAAATTCCGGGGATTTCAGGCACAGAAACTGTTTAGATTTCTGGTAATGCCGGGACGGGAAAACCCGGTAAGACTGCCTCAGGGCAGTCTTCATAAAATTTATGCGTCAAATGACGCAAATGCGTCAAATGAGCGTAAATATTTTGCAAAAGAAATTTTCGTGTGCCGTCAACGTATTGGATGCGAGAAAACTTCAAAATCAAAATTTCGTAAAATTTCAAAAAATAATTCATTTTGAAAAAACAAAGTTTTTAAAAATCTTAAAAGCCAATTTAAGTTGACTAAAAACTCTTTATAATAAACTATAAGTAAGATTGAAGCTTATGTTTAATAATAAGTCCATACTTTTGACCAAGGACTCACAGGATTTTATCAGGATGCCTGTAAAGGACATCATCTTAACTTATAAACTAATAGACGGATTTTTATGAAATTTTGCAGAAAGTAGACATTATGTACTAATAGCAAAGCGTTAAAGTTTGAACAATATAAATTGAAGTTTAGATACTTTTTCGCCTAATTTCGGTTTTTCCAAAAAGCGAAAATCCCGATATCTTCTTAAATAGGAGCAGAAAATAAATAGTTTTTCGAGCGTGCTTATATCTTGGCAAGAGAAATATTTGTTGTCCAAAACTTCTGTTTTATATGCTTTAGCTTTCAAAATGCACCCTTAAATATTTTGGCTCATATCGCCTAAATTAGGCAACGATAAACAATTTTGTTAAAGAACTTATTATTTGTTTTTCGAGTGGAGCACATAGTATGAATTTTGTTGCAAAACATTAGTGTCCGACCGAACAGTTGGGCCAGAAAATGCATTTGATCTGTATTCGGTATTTTAAAGCATTATGGACAAATTTTGCGGATGGAAAAATGTTTATTGGACTGATTAGATGCTATTTTGAGTGTCAAATCTGAAGAAAAGTCTGTAGTTAAGCAATGAATTCACTGTTCGGCCTCAGAAAGTACGGCCAAATTGAAAATAGTTCGGCGGCCGAACTTTTAACTTTAATAGCTAAACTTCGGCTTTTCTCTTAAATTTTATACACAAAATCGAATTAAATCGGCTCAACAAACATGTTTCTAATACCAAAATTTGTCATCATTGTCTCTAGATATCAAAAACCTACAAAATATAGTTTTTTGGCCGAACTGTTTGGTCGGGCACTACAAAACATCGTTTGCCAGTTAGAGAGTTAATTCAATTATTTGGATTTTCTTTCCAATAACACTTCTTGAAATATCCCAAAATAATATTTTTTATTTAAGTTCTTCTTACAAAGGTAATAATTAATATTATTTGTATTAACTTTATTACCTGTTTTAACATATGTCGTTTTTTTTTTAATTTAAAAAAAAAACTTGTCAATTGCATAAACCATAAAAACTGAGAATATCTTTTACATTTAATATCTTTCAGTTTCGTTTTTATATGTTATATTTGTTTTTGGCAAAAACTATCATTGGAAACCAGTTTCTTTTTTAAATTTTGTGGATTATTTTTATTTTTTTTTTATTGTTTTTATTTATTATACAGTTTTTTTTTAATTTTTCTTTTTTAGTTCAAAGCACACAATAAAACACAGCTGTGCTTAAAATGTAATCGAATCATTGGAAACATGGTTTTGTTTTTTGAGTTCGTGCTGATTTTTAAAAATTTTGTTTGTATTTTTTTTTATTCATCTTAAATTGTTGCTTTTTCTAAGCTCATCTTTTTTGTTGTTTTTTTTTTTTTTTTGTAGTGCAAAATTATTGCAAGTAAATGAGATATTTCAGGTTTTTATTGTTAGTTCGAGTCTAATAATTTATATATTTTTAATAAAGAAAAATATCCCAGTAAACAACAAACACGAGAAGTAAAGTACCAACGGAATTGAAAAGTTTGTATTAATGGTAACAACTTATAAATTCAGTTAATACAACGATATTTACATTATATTCCTGAATATTTAAGGTGTTGCAACTAAAATTCAGTTGAATTAACCGAACTTTGTTATTAAAACTACAGTAAAGTTGTGCCAACCGTAAATTTGTAATAACCGAATTTGAGTCGTAGTAACCAAATTTCAGTTAGCAAATATATAATTTTTCTCTGTGTGCATTACTGATTACTGATTAGATGATTAGATTAGATTCAGATCAGAAGGCACTATGCACAGCGACCAATGTAGGTCTTTTGTGCTGCCTAAAGTTACCTACAGATTCAAGCTACCTATAATTATCCTATAAGGCAAAATGTTCGCGATGTCGGAAGGCGAAATGAAGCGATTACCTAGAAAACTAAGTCTCCTATCACAAAGCCTGGGACATTCGCAGAGAACGTGCTCCGAGGTCTCAGACACCATCTCACAAAACCTACACATATCCGTGTCCGATTGACCCTTCTTGTGCAGATGGTATCTGAGATTACAGTGTCCAGTTAAGTACGACGCCAGGGTCCTCAAACCCCCCCTTTCAAGCGACAAGAGTCGCCTCGACCCCCTATTGGAAAAAGAGATCAATCTTTTAGCCTGGCGCTGACCAGGAGAGTTTTCCCAGTAACCAGAGAATTCAGACTCTCTCCATGCCCTGAGCCTTTCTCTAACATACCCCGCAGGTATTCCACAGAATGGTTCAGGACCAATAAAGGGCCTTCGGGCCCCGCGGTTGGCAAGACAATCTGCCCTCTTGTTGCCCTCAAGCCATTAATGCCCTCAGTGCAGCCTGACTGTCAGAAAGAATGTAGATGCGAGATCTGCGAGTTCCCCTTCGCAGGCATTCCCCTGCACAGACACAGATGGCCCATAACTGAACTTTAATTGTAAATCAAGTTGAATTTTTGTTATACAGTGGTGTTCAAAACATTTGCAACTGAAATCATGGTTTAGGTAGTTATAATTTTTTTGAAAAGATTTGTATTATAAGTTTTTGTTTTTTTTATTAAATTAAGTTATAGCATATTATTTTAAAAATACAAAAAAATTATTCATAACTTCTCAAAAATAAAAAAAAGTAATTTTAACAAAATAAGTCGATAGTGCAGTGTTCAAAAGATTTGCAACTCTTAAAGTAATTAACAGGAAATACAAACAATGGTTTTAACGCTCTTAGGCATTGAGGCAATGAGATTTTTAATAAAATAGTCCGAAATTTCATTCCACTGCTTCTCAACTCGACGAAAAGTTCATCACCATTTCGGAATATTCCGTTTTACAATCATCCACATGTTCTCAATCGGGTTGAGATCGGGAGATTGAGCCGGCCACGACATGATATTAGTTTCATTTTCCTGCAGCCAAACTTTTACAACCCCCGCCGTGTGTTTTGGGTTGTTGTCGTGCTGGAAGGTCCATGAGAGTGGCATTTCCCATTCAGCATACGGAAGCATAACTGAACTCAAAAGATCTCTATAGATTGTGGCCGTCATTCTGCTGGTAATGCGGTGAATTGGGGCAATCCCATTTCCTGAAAAAACATCCCCACACCATAAAGTTTCCAACTCCGTTCTTCACAGTGGCGGTTGTGCATCTGGGATTAAACTTTTCGCCTCGTGATTTTCGAACATTGGCTCTTAAATCTGATCCCCGGAGGTTGAATTTAGACTCATCTGGCCACAATACATTTTTCCATTGCTGTTGAGTCCAGTTCAAATGGGTGCGTGCAAAGTCAAGCCGAGCTTTTTCGGTTTTTTTTTCCACACAAACTGTTTTTTTGTACATCTATAACTTCTGAGACCATATTCTCGGGCTCTTCTTTTAATTTTGGGAAGACTGGCATCTATTAAAAGTTCAGTTTTAGCTTCTCTGGGAACCGCTTTGGGATATTTCGTAAAACAATTATTGATTTTCCGATTTTCTCTTACAGTTGTAATACGGGGTCTTCCACCTTTATGAGTTATGTGGATGTTACCACTATTAACAATGCGGCAATTGGGCGATTTTGGAACGGAGTACTTTATAGGAATTTCTTTTTGGGAAAGTCCATTTTGAAAATCATTTAAAACTTTTGATTTAAAATCAGAATTGTATTTATTTCCTGCCCTTTCTTACAAAAATTATTTTTACGATGTTTATGCATCCAACATCTTATTACCAGAGCTGTGAATGAATCATTAATTTTTGATTTCAATTCATTACGAATTTGAATTGAATTTTGAATAATTCTTTTCACATAAAAAAGAATTGAATGAAATTTGAATTCATTTCCAATTCAAATGAATTCGGCAAAATGAATTGCAATTCATTTTCAATTCAAATCAGTTTGGCGAAATGAATTGCAATTCATTTGACTTGAATTGATTTTGAATTAATTCAAATGAATTAGAAAAAATAATTGCAATTCATTTTCAATTCATTTGTATTAAATTGATTTTGAATTAGTTCAAATGAATTTGAAAAAATATTGCACCGTGTTATTAATCATATTTATAAAATTTTCTTATATGTGATAAAGAGTTTCATAAAATTCATTTGAATTAATTCAAAATCAATTTAATACAAATGAATTGAAAATGAATTGCAATTCATTTTTCTAATTCATTTGAATTAATTCAAAATCAATTCAAGTCAAATGAATTGGAAATGAATTGCAATTCATATCGCCAAACTCATTTGAATTGAAAATGAATTGCAATTCATTTTGCCGAATTCATTTGATTTAAAATGAATTGCAATTCATTCCAGCCAAATGCATATGAATCGATTCAAATTTCATTCAATTCGTTTTTTTTGGAGAAAAGAATTAATTCAAAAGTTTTACTAATTCAGTGCATGAATGATTCGCGAATTAATTCAAAAATGAATGATTCAGTCACAGCTCTGCTTATTACAACCATTAAAGAACAATAATTATAATAAATTTGTTTGAAAAATGTAACGGCCTGAATCTCATATTAAAAAGGAATGCGATTACCGTTATATCCTAGCATTTGTTAGTATAAATTGTTGCGTTAAGAGTAAGAATAATGAGAGTTGCAAATGTTTTGAACACCAGCATTTTGAATAAATAAATTTGTTGTTTTAATTTAACGGAATTAATTTTTTTTATTTGTTTAACATAAAGCAATGTATGAAGAATATGCAAAAAATAAATTTTAGTAACTAAGTGTGATTTGAAGAAAATAAATCAATGAAAACAACAAATGCGATCTTAGTTCCAAATGTTTTGACCACTACTGTATATTAATAAACAAATTATTAATATTCTTTTCATTTATTCTTTTGATTCCCAATTCTTATCAATCACTTTTTTTGTTTAAATTCTTGCGAAATAACAGTTAAAAATACTACTACGAACTAGCGTCAAAATGCATTCGCTTTGTTTACGAAAACATTGTTAAGCTGACATAATTTGCTTTCAATACACAATGTCCCCATTCATATGTATCCACTTATCTTATCATTAAACCACAAAAAAAGAATACTGCATTTATAACTTTGAAGTGGTAAAGTAATAAAAAGAAACGTAATTTTTATTTAAAATTTTGAATAGAACGTTATAGAAATCTAAGAATATGAGTAATATTTGGACAAAGAATATTTTTTTTTATATCTTTATGATTTTATCATTTTTCCCAAAAAAAATATTTGTAAATATTGCAAATTTATAACCAGGGCAGCGACTTTCATGCACTTAAAAAATCTAAATATGCGCCTTTAAATAAAAACCAAAAAATATGCACAAAAATCAAAAAACATGCACTAAAACTCAAAAAGATACACACAGAGAAATAAAGTGCCAGCCGAATTGAAAGTGTATATTAATGGTAGATAGATAGATAGAAAGATAACGTTCTTTATTTCAAAACATATTTTTACATAGTTAAACTTAATGCTATAATATATTTGAAATTTTTGAACATACGACAATGACAATAAGTCGTCTGTCGGAGGTTTGGTTGATAACTCTTAACATTTTTCAGTAAATTTTTCTAAAATTTACCACAAACAATTTAGGTGAAAAAATAAAAATAGTATTTAGGATTAGAGACCTATAAGAAAGGGCACCGATAATGTAGTTAACTAGATTATCCCAGTTTTCATCATTTATACCATTTAAAACATTTATTATCTCGTTTTCATTCAAAAAAGGTTTTCCAAAAAATCTTCTACGATATGATGCATAGGTTGGACATCTTCCAAAAAAGTGTTGAGTATTTTCATCTTCATTCAAATTACATATTGTGCATAGTCTTGGATTGCTGACATTTGATCCGTTGAGGTACAATAATCTACATCTTGCTTTAAAAATCCACATTATTTTTGATCTACTAAAGTTTTCTTTAAAATATTTGCTTCCACAGTTATGATCTAGCCATTTATAAATTCTTCTAGTATCACTACCAACCGCACGTACCCACATTTTTTGGCGATTGCTTATTTTTATAAGATCGACCAGACTTTTAAATAACTCATACCAAGTTTCTTTATGAAGATTTACTGAATTCCAGGACAAGCCATAACAATTTACTAGTTCATTCAGATTTTTTATCAAAAAAACATTTTTTGACAAAACTTTGCGAGACAATATATATGGGGGTCTTTCTTCTTCATATACGAAAAGAATTTTCATGATGTATTCTAGATGAAGTTGTAAAGTATATATGTGGCCATTTTCCATTTCTGTTTCCAACATTATACCATATGTAGGATAGTTGTCAGGTAGTTTAAGTTTCCTCAAAGAGACAATAGCCCCAAATTTGTGCAGCATAACTCTGAATCGTTCTACACACCGCAAGAAACAGCTTCCATTTCGCTGACAATGAAATGTTATTCTTGCTATAGAATGAGTTCCAGGTGGCCATAATACTATTTTGCACAGAAAGGTTTCTCTTTGCTAAGTGCTTCCTCAAGCTAAATTGGGAAGTGAGAATTATCCCCAAGTAGTAACAGTATTCCGGTACAATACTTATTTCCCCGCCTTTGAAAACCCATTTTTCTCTACTGGGCAATTTACCACCTCTTCTAAAGACCATAATAGCCTCTAGTTTATTGATCATATTCTGTAAAACATCGATATTGTCCGCTAATATGACAATGTCATCTGCATACATTAACAAGCGAATATTTAATTCTTCTAACTCCAAACTCCTTCTAGATGTTCATATAAGTCATTTAGGTAAAGCGCAAATAATAATGGGGATAGTAGGCATCATTGTTTGACACCAGTATAAGTTGCAAACTCCTCTGAATAATCATCATCGACCCACACCACAGATTTAGTGTTAGAGTATATACTTGCTATAAAGTTAACCATTTTGTATAAAATTACCATGTTATACAGTTTGTAGATCATCAACTTTCGGGGTACCTTGTCAAATGCAGCTTTTAAAGTCAACGAAGAAAGCATAAACTTTCTTCTTCTCTTTCATTTTAATGTGAACTATTGACCCGAGGTTGTATATATTGTCTGAAGTAGAATATTTCTTTCGGAAACCTGCCTGATATTCGTTAAGAATGTTATTTGATTCCACCCATTTAGACAGCCTTTCATTTAGTATTCCCACCAAAATTTTTGTTACACAATTGTTAAAGGAAATACCTCTATAATTTGCAGGGTTGTTTTTATCTCCCTTTTTAAAAATCGGTAAGATAATGCTTGTTTCAAACGTTTTCTCCAGATCACCATTATTGTATAGTCTTGTAAAAACTTTGGCAAGTTCTTCTAAAAAAGATCTATTTTAATGGTAACAACTTATAAATTCAGTTATTTAATCGATTTAATATAAATTTCTAATATATGGGTCTAACAACTAAAATTCAGTTGAATTAACCAAACTTTGTTGTGAATACTAGTGTTCAGTTTTACCAACCGACTGAAATTCGTAATAACCGAATTTGAGTAGTAGTAACCGAATTTCAGTTGGCAAATAGCAAAACTTTTCTCTGTGTGTATGCACTTAAAATTTTACTATTTTAAAAATCGTTTTATTACTGGAGAGCGTTGCTTTAAAAATGATATTCAATAAAATGACAACTAGATGAAGCAACTAGAACGTCTACAAATGCTGTTTTCTGTATATTTTGCATTAATTCTTAATTAAAGTTTTTACGAAATATGCAAAAATACTCAATTAAATTGAAAATATGCAAAAAAAAAAAAAAAATCGATATAATTTTGCTGCCTATGCTTTGATTCCGAAAAGCTTTTGGTCAAAATCGATTTTGGGTTACTGATGACAAACATGCATTTGTATGAAAGTCGCTGCCCTGTTTATAACATAAGAATATGAATAACCTAGTAGTTTTTTTTATTCTACGAGATATGATGAACTTTATTAATTTATTATGAATAGGTTTTAACTTTTTGTCTCTGGTATATTATTTTTAGCTGAATCATGTTTAGCGAAATTGTTCATCTTCTCTACCAGAAAGTTTTATTAAATTTGCTTTTTAGCAACATTTTTTAAATTTTAACCAAACCAGTTTCAATTTATCTAAAATAAATATTGATTGTTCTTTGTAATTGAAATAAAATGTTATAATTTGTAAAAGATTACACAAACTATGTTAAAGTGTGAACAAATTTAAGTTATGAATAGGATTGAAAAGTATAAAGGCGTGTTCAACGCAATTTGGGCCATTTAACCGAATAATGTCCTTTAAAGGCTACACCAGCAATGTTGTCACCCATCTCACAAATCACACCATATTCAAAATCTGAACCAAAACACACACTATCTTCAAAATCTGATCGAAAAATGAAAAAAATACTTGAAACTTACTAGAGTTTTTTCATTGATTTTTTTGTTCATATTTTTACATTTTAACTTTTAGATCTAAATCCATGCAAAATGGAGTCACCAACCAGACTTAGAAAACACATTCACTATAAAAATAATTTCAATATCGCCAAATTAAATCACTAAGTTTCCGAGATATTGCTTATCTTTTGATTATATAATAAAAAAATGTAAAATAACGCCCCTCTACAGGTGAGACTGATAGCGGAGACACAAAGAATAATGTTTTGAAAACAGTTGTGGTTAAATTCATTTGCAAATTTGTAAATTTGAGAAACAAGAATTACTAAATATTAGCATACAAAATTAGTTCCAATACGGATGAAATTTTTTTTTTTTTTACTTTAGCTAAATAATTGTTCCGTTTTCGACCAACTGTTCCGTTTTTAAACCATTAAATTAAAAGCGCTTTTTCTTTATTTTTCTTGAAAAATTAAGTAGTCTAAACCCCAAAAATAACACTGTGAAACAAATTCAGGTTAGCAAAAGTTAGGTCGATTCTGAGAGTGAGGGGTGAAAGTAGAGGCTAAATTAGAAGACCCGTATGGCGGCGTTTGTTTATGTTAGTTCGAATTGTTTTTTAATCGACCTTCGAACTTTGCAGTCAAATGCCGATTTTTAAGCATATTGTTTATATGGTTTTTTGGCTATAACTCGTCGACTAATTGATATTTTTTCAATCTGTAAAAGCCAAATTATTGCTAGAGACCTGTCCAACAATAAAAATTTTACAGATTGAAAACATATCAATTAGTCGACGAGTTATAGCCAAAAAACCATATAAACAATATGCTAAAAATCGGCATTTGACTGCAAAGTTCGAAGGTCGATTAAAAACAATTCGAACTAACATAAACAAACGCCGCGATACGGGTCTTCTAATTTAAACTCTATTTTCACCCCTCACTCTCAGAATCGACCTAACTTTTGCTAACCTGAATTTGTTCCACAGTGTAATTGAACATCTTAACCACAATCGTAAACAAAAAAATAGTAGAAAATTATTATCCAAAGTTGCCAAATAAATTTTTAAAAACAATTTATTTGGGTGCTGTGGTGTAATGGTTAGCGCATTGGACTGTTACACTGATGGTACCGGGTTCGATTCCCGGCTGACGACAACATCAATTTATAAAACTGATATGTATGAGGTTTCTATCCCGCATATGCATCGCAGGCCCACCTTCGGTTTTTCCATAGAACTTAACCCCACCGAAGTAAAGTAATGAATCAGGGCTATGAAACAAAAAGCTTCAATAAGTTCGCCAACTCTCCATCAGGTGGCGAGCAACAACTGTTCTAAGACTTCTTATCTCGCGCAATTACAGTGTTAGCATGTTTGAAGCACTTTATCTTTCCCCACCTTTCATCTATCCACTATCCGCTTTCCAAAGAAAGCAACACATTAATAATGAGGAAGAATTTCCTGAGTGTTGCTTCTCTTTATCAAAAAAAAAAAATTAAAGTTTTTTTATTTTATTAATTATTAATCATATAATTACAAATTATATACTATTACCCTAACCGAGCACTAGCTACTATGGCCTTCGGCGCGTTATAGCGAAAAACAGACCAGTGCCTCTGGTGGGAATCGAACCCACGACCCCCCGCACTGATAAGCCAGTACGCTACCAACTAGACTACCGGGACGCGCTAAAGTTTTTTATTTTTGACAGTTATGTTGAGAGAAAATAAATTGGTTAATCAATTGTATATAATTTTTGAAAATCTGACCAATCGGGCCATAAATTTGTCAAATACACAAAAGCGAAAATATGCCAAAAATTATTCCTTTTTTACTCAAAACATAAAGACTAGATAATATTTCCAACTATTTCAAAAAAATAAAATCGGTTAACTTAAATTAAATTTCATATATTTTTCAATCAAAATTTGTCCATTAAATTATAAAAAAAAAAAATGTTATAAAATATCTTCATCTTTGGTTTCTAATATTTTTTGACTAGAGGGCTCTTTAAGGCAAACAAATTACTAAATGAAGGATTGTTCTATATATCTGAACATTTTGGTTAAAAAATGTCCATCGGATCTATGACGTGTCCTTAACGAATTAAAGAAGCTAAATAAAATTCATCTCAGTTGCATTTAGAACTCTCGGTTACTTTTATTACTTACATTTCGGTTACTTTTTCATGATCTATATATATAAAACAGGATGTATGTAACGTATGGACTGATGAAATGTTCAGGGAATCTTCAGAATATTCAGGCGGATGACACAGTCTGATTTTTGATTTTCTGTCTGTGGGCGGAGGGTCGTGGCAAAATCCAATTTTCATATTGTACCACCAATGACATATACATATATTTATTTTTTTTTGCTTTTTTTTATTTTATTTTATTTTTTTTGAAAGCCGTTGTCATGTTTTTCAAAACGAGATCTCAAACTCTTAAATCGGTTATGTAGTTCCGAAGATATTTACAAAAAACCTATGTTAATCTTCAAGCTATGTTTCACGAACACAACAGCCTCAGCCGTCGATTCAAAACAGCCCTAGACCAGATGCTGACAGATGATTATACGGTTGTGATAAGAGCTGACAAGACACTGGCTGGTGAGCATTAGCGGCGCTTCAATGCACCGGTGATAGGTGACGTCGCAGTTCTTATGGCAGTTGTTTTCAGCTATTCATTTTATATACTTCAGCAAATAAAGGCGATAGAAGGACAAAGAGGCGTTGGGCTTCCCATAAAATTACAAATTTTAAAATGATTTACTAATGTGATTATTTATTTGCGTAAAAAAAAATTCTTGATTTAAAGAATTAATTACAATTAAAGTTTGAAGGCAAAACAACGTTTGCCGGGTCAGCTTGTACTTTATGAAAAGTATTGGAATTTAGTAAAAAAATTTTGTTCTAACTACTACAAGTACATTATATGTTTTTATGCATTTTGATTTTATTTTATGTATATTTTATATATTTTTGTAATTCAAACATCCAAATTTGCATTCAGGAAATTATAAATTATGTACAGCATGAAAGAAAAACAAAAAACCTCAACACCTTTTGTTTTTTCTTTTCTTTTATAGGTTTTTGTGGTTGCAGAAAAAAAGTTTTTCTTTCCTATTTTTTTTTTTTTTTTCTACTTTTTGTAATTCAATTTACATGTTGTTGAATCTTGCATTTATATGGAAATAGAAAAATAGAAATGTATGTTAAATGTTCGTATCGAGTTAAATTACAATAAATGGTTTTGAATTCATTTAAGTTTTTACTTTGCGATTTAATGAAATGTTGAGGAAAAAGAAAAAAACTTTTTAAGAATTGGATTATGATGAAATATATTTTTTAATTCAGGATAAATTTTAAATCTACAAAGATAAACAATTCAGCTGAGTTGAAAAGTTTTTTTTTTTTTAAACGAGGTTATTAAACACACATCCGAAGTTTGTTTCAAAATTTTCCAAATGAAATGTTATTGCGCCTTTGTGTCAAATTGACACAAACGACGGATGCGTGTTAAAAAATAAATGTATAAAAGTCTGAAACCGTGAAAAACTGATCAGACTTCACCAATGTGGCCTCACACCTTTATTCGACTTAAAAAGTTTTATATCGTAAGTTCTAAGCTCAAAAATTATCAAAGTAATCGAAAATAAATTCATTCAATAAGGATACGTCATAGATCCGCTGAACTTTTTTCTATCAAACTTTGCAGATATATAGAACAACAAAAAAATAATTTGTTTGCTTAAACTAGACTTGACTTTTGTGTTACTGACAATGAAAAATTTTTTTTCATATTTTTTACCCGATTTGTAAAATTTTCAAAAATTATTCAGGTACACTCGAAGAACTAATTACACCACTCTATAAATTTCACTTTTTTGCAGAACCTCTCTTTGAAATACTATTTTTTAATAATCTTAGGTACGCTGAATACAAATCTGTCTCAATTATTGTTTCTCATTTGTAGTTTTTGAAATATCGCGGTTTTTATACGAGTATTACTCAATTTTTTCTTATATTTTACTTAACCCTCTCCCATTTAAGGCTGCCTTCATAGGCAGTCTTCATAAAATTTACCACAAATGCGTCAAATGAGCGTTTTATACTTAGAAATTAATATATTCCGTTAGAAAACTGAATTTGCTAAATATTTTGCAAAGAAATTTTTCGTGTGCCGTTCACGGTTTAGAAGCGAGAAAGCTTCAAAATCAAAATTTTGTTAAATTTAAAAAAATAATTATTTTTGAAAAAACATAGTTTTCAAAAATCTAAAAAAACCAATTTAAGTTGACTATAAACTCTTTATAATAAACTATAAGTAAGGATTGAAGCTTTTATCTTTAATAATAAGTCCTTACTTTGGTTCAAGGACTCACAGGATTTTATCAGGATTCCTCTAAAGGAAGGAAGACATTAAGTATTAATAGCAAAGCGTTGAAGTTTGAACAATATAAATTGAAGTTTCCATACTTTTTCGCCTAATTTCGCTTTTTCCAAAAAGTGAAAATCGTCATATCTTCTTAAATAGGAGCAGAAAAAATAGGTTTTGGAGTGTTGTTATATCTTGGTAAGAGAAATAATTTTTGTTCAAAACTTCTCTTTTTATATGCTTTAGTTTTCAAAATGCACCCTTAAATATTTTGGCTCATATCGCCTAAATTAGGCAACGATAAACAATTTTGTTGAAGAACTCATTATTTGTTTTTCGAGTGGAGCACATAGTAAGAATATCGTTGCAAAACCTCTTTTATCAATTAGAGGGTAAATTTTTCGAAATTTTACCAAAAAAACATGATTTTTTTTTCAAGAATATAAATGCACAGGATATTTTACTGGTATTGCAATGAATTGAAAATTTTGCATATTCAAGTTTTATCCTTTTTAATTTTAAATATGCTAAAATAATTTTAAAGTTTATCACTATGCGTAAATTTAACATTTTACTACACTCATTTTTGTATTAAATTTCCCAATTTATTGAAAATATCGTGACATATTTAGAAAACAAGAACATTTTTATATAAAAAAAATGGAATATATAACGTAAATAAAAAAAAACGCAATTCTTCAAAAGCTACAAATGCGAACATTTGTTTCAGCGTACCTAAATCTATTAGAAAATATGTTTTACAAAGACAGCTTATGCGAAAAGTTTGCAAATTCTTCATATTAGTAATATATTTTTTTATATAAAAGAATTTTTACTTTGGTATTTGAAGTAGGTAGACAATTATTTAAAAATTTAAGTTCTTTTCTAAATAAAGTGTGCGCTTAAATTAACGTTAACAGACATGTTTCTTTATAACTTTTTTGCGATTGATTTACATATTGGGTATACAAGTTAATAATGTCTATTTGGACAACATATGTCATAACTATCACATATGGTTTGTGTCAATACCAACAACTATGTTATTTTGGAGGGTAAACTTCTGTCATTATAATTCAGTATTCGATAGACGCCAAAGTGTAAACACACATTTTTTCAATCGCTATAATAATGTCGAATTTTGTGCCTAAAAAAGATGTTTTGCGGGGAAGTCTGATAACCTTCTTTCATTTGAAGAAAACGGCTGCTGAAAGTTATCGATTGTTTGTAGAAACTTACGGTCAACATGCACCAAATCAAAAAACTTGTGAACGATGATTTGCGCGATTCAAAAGTGGTGATTTCGACCCAGAAAAAGTTTGAAGATGAGGAATTGGATGCATTACTTCACAAAGATTGTTGTCAAACGCAAGAAGAACTTGCATTATCATTGGCAGTCACACAACAAGCCATTTCCCTACGTTTAAAATCATTGGGATTCATTCAAAAGCAAGGAAATTGGGTCCCATATGAATCGAAGCCGAGAGACGTTGAAAGGGGATTTGCATGTCGGAAATGCTGCCTGAACGCTACAAAAATAAGTAATTTTTGCATCATATTGTTACTTGTGATGAAAAATGGATACATTACGATAGCTCCAAGCGCAAAAAGTCATATGTAAAGCACGGCCAACCAGCCTAATTAACACCGAAGCCGAATATCCATGGCGCCAAGGTAATGCTTTGCATTTGGTGAGATCAGAAGGGTGTCTTGTATTATGAGCTGTTGAAATCGGATCAGACGATCACAGGGGACCTGTACCGAACACAATTGATTAGTTTAAAGAAAGCAATCAACGTAAAACGACCAGAATATTCGACCAGACACGAAGCCATAATCTTCCATCATGACAACGGTCGGCCACATGTTGGAAGACCGGTCAAAAACTATTTGGAAAAAAGTGGATCTGAAGTTTTGGCTCACCCGCCTTATAGCCCAGACCTTGCTCCTTCTGACTACCATTTGTTTCGATCGATGCAGACTGCCCTTACTGGAATACGCTTCACTTCAGAACAGGTATCAGAAATTGGCTTGATTCATTCTTTACCTCAAAACCATAATAACCTACCAGAAAGATGAGAAAAAGTGGAGACGAACAATACTTTGAAAAATTTATCAATTCATGTTGTTATTATAATAAATGCATTTTTCAAGCAACAAAATCGACATTATTACCTTGTATACCCAATATTTTTTATTCATCAGACTATGTTCGAAAAAAGTGTCAGATAATAAAACTTTTTGATTTTTCAAAATCAGTTGCATAGTGCGTGAAAACGTTACTTAAACTTTTTAAAATAATTCAAGTTGGACTTTCAAAAAAATCACTAAAAAGTTACACGTATCCAGCCAGTTTGTTTTAAATGTGGGTAGTACAGTTTAATAAGGACCTAGCAATTGGCAAACAGCCTGAAACTGGTAAAACAAAGAATCCTCGGGTTTCTTCCAAGGCCAGAAAGGTGGAAAAAAAATTTAATTGAAAAATTAAAAAATTTTGCTGAAAAATCTAAAAAAAAGTCATTTTGAGATACAGTTATTTATAGTGTCCGACCGAACAGTTCGGCCAAAAACCTATATTTTGTCGGTTTTTTGATATCTAGAGGCAATGCTGACAAATTTTGGTATTGGAAACATGTTTGTTGAGCCGATTTAATTCGAGTTTATGTATAAAATTTAAGAGAAAAGCCGAAGTTTAGCTATAAAGTTAGCTATAAAGCCGAACTATTTTCAATTTGGCCGAACTTTCTGAGGCCGAACAGTTAATTCATTGCTTAACTACAGACTTTTCTTCAAATTTGACACTCAAAACAGCATCTAATCAGCCCAATAAACATTTTTCCATCCGCCAAATTTGTCCATAATGCTTTAAAATACCGAATACAGACCAAATGCATTTTCTGGCCGAACTGTTCGGTCGGACACTAGTTATTTAGTATCTTAAAAAATATTTGATTGAATTCTACATTCTTTTCAATCATTCTTGTGACTTTTATTTCAAATAAATCTTTAATTAAAAATGTTTGTGCACTAGTTTTTTCTCTGTACTTGAGGTGTTTGTTACTTCATAAATAGGTTTAATAGTCGATATTAATTAGAATATTATTTATATGCACCTGCTGATTACAAATGCCTGGTGATTCATTAATTAGTAATAAATTTTTCTCTATTTAACAACTAATTCTTATGACTTTAGCAATACACATTTCCTGAATGACCACATATTGAAAAAAAAAGAAAAAAAAAATATTTAAAAATAAAAATACTTTGGAAATCTTAACAAAATTAGCCGGCTACCTATCTTACTCCCTAAATGTAAACATTAGTTCTTTAATGAATGAAATTCTAAATATTATTAAAAAAGGCCGCATAATATTTATGTTTAGTGTTTTTTTTCTTACGATAATTGAATAATTTTAAACAAAACACGTCGCCGTACGCATCCGCGTTAAATCGTTATGAATGAATTGCTGCTGCTTGTCGCTGTAGTGGTTGGCATACGACCAACCGGCTTAAGATTTAATTAATATAAAAAAAATTGCCTCATAAATTATTCAAAAAATTTATTCGGATTAATAAAGAAATATACACTAAAACAGGGATGGAAATGCTAACACAATTGCATTAGATGTTTGAATCGTCACTGGAACTCGTCCATTGAAACTTTTCATTAAGTTAATGCAGTTTTTCATAAATTTTAATGAAAATTTTCGTATTATTTATTAAAAATTTCATACGACTAATAAAAAAGTTTCATAAAAAATTGTTTCATTAAAACTATGAAGCTTTTTCATTAAGTTTTAGAAAATTTTCATTCACATTGTGAAGAAAACTACACTAGTTTAGTGAAAAAAATCATTAGAACTCGTTTAAGGAACTCTCTCGTTGTATAAATTAAAAGCCCCGAATTTTAAAATATAAGATCCAGGGACCGTAATCATTATGAGTTTTATAATAAAAATTACACAATAATGATTATGTTATGAGTTTTAAGGATTTTCTTCAATGCTAATGATTATTTTTGAGTAATAATAAAAAAAATCAGCAATAATCATTATTTTTGAGCAAAAAAAATAAAACTCAAAAATAATTATTATTTATGATTTTTATTTTTTTCGTTCAAATAAAACTCACTTTCATGTAGGTGTAAATATATATACATATTAGGGTTGGGCGATTAGTATGGAAGGAAAAAATCTTAATGGGCGCTTCGCGTTTCTGATTATTGGGATTGTACTGAGCAAAAAAGTCCACTAGACCATACGTCTACGGTGAAAATCGAGCTTCCTATTTTGAAATTAATAATTAACCCCTTAAACCCCACCCACAGATATGATTGATGCATTAATCTGCTAGAGAATCTTCCAAAGAAGAGATTGATACCAAAATCTTGGATAAGCTCCTCCTCCTTACTGAGATATGTCCATCCCACACATTGAAAGTGAGTTTTATTTTGAGCGAAAAAAATAAAAATCATAAATAATGATTATTTTTGAGTTTTAATTTTTTTGAACAAAAATAATGATTATGGCTGATTTTTTTTATTATTACTCAAAAATAATCATTACCATTGAAGAAAACTTTAAAAATCAAAAATTTAAAAATCATGACGGATCTGCAAAGATTGTCAAAAAATAATAATAATGGTGCAATAAATTTTTTTTTATGTCTCTTCTAAGTGATTGATTTTTTGCTTCAAAAAAACGAGCAATAATCATTATTTACGGTCTCTGATAAGATCGCTAAAAAAACAAAATTCTATCGGAAAAGCTGAAATCATTCACAGTGGAGCAAGTAAGTAAAGGTTTTATTGAGACTTTACGAATACAGTTTACATTGTGTTTTACTTAAAGATAACTATTGTATACTTAGAACTATATGTATGATTCTAATACGTTAAAAGAGAACGCACCTAGCTGTCATGAAATTAAATAAATTCGGTGTTATCGAGGTAGAGAAAAATAATAGTGTGTGCTTGCTCCCGGCACTACGACAGTGGAGCAATGCAGGAGTTCTTGTGGTCTATTGTGAATGATATAAGCTGAAGCCCTTCATCTTTTCCCCACCTTTCATCTCTATACTATCCCTTTCCAAAGAAAGCTACACACTAAATATAGGAAGTATTTCCTGAGTGTTGCATCTCTTTAAAAAAAAAAAAAAAAAAAAAAAAAAAAATTTACAATAGAGCTATTTAGAGATGAGATTGCTCTAACCAGCGCTGCCAACTATGACGATTTGTCTTTATTTTGACGATTTTTGAAGTGAAATATGGTAACGATTAACGATTTTACTGAACTAATTGCATGGAAAATGATGATTTTTAAAAATTTGCGAATTTTATAAAATTTTTCAGTTTCCCTATATATTACTGACAAAATTTATCAAGTTTCTTTTCATTTAAAACATCTAAGGAAAAAAGTAGAACAAAACAAAAAGTATTTATTTACCGTTTTCAAGATCAACTAGATATAAACTTCATAATTTTAAAAGACTTATGTTAATGTTATTTAAAAACTAACGATAACCGAAAGGGTTTTTTATATTTTTTGGGAAGTAAAATAGATAAATCGATATTTTTCTTGAATGGCATTTTTTGTATTTCCAAATTTTGTAAAACCAATCAAAAGTAAGTAAACTTTCTATTTTTTTTATGAAATATATGGAGTTTTGGGAATGCCAATTTTTTTGACGATTTCTCATTCTCAAAAGGGCGATTTTGAGATTGCTCTAACCAGCACTGCCAACTATAGCGATTTGTCTTTATTTTGACGATTTTTGAAGTAAAATATGGTAACGATTAACGATTTTACTGAACTAATTGCATGGAAAATGATGATTTTTAAAAATTTGCGAATTTTATAAAATTTTTCAGTTTCCCTATATATTACTGACAAAATTTATCAAGTTTCTTTTCATTTAAAACATCTAAAGAAGAAAGTACAACAAAACAAAATGTATTTATTTACCAATTTTAAGATCAACTACATAATTTTGAAAGACTTATTTTAATGTTATTTAAAAACTAACGATAACCGAAGGGGTTTTTTATATTTTTTAGGAAGTAAAATAGATAAATCAATATTTTTCTTGAGTGGCATTTTTTTGTATTTCCAAATTTTGTAAAACCAATCAAAAGTAAGTAAACTTTCCATTTTTTTTATGAAATGTATGGAGTTTTGGGAATGCCGATTTTGTTGGCGATTTCTCATTCTCATTCACAAAAATTAACGACTTTTTTAACATATTGGGCTAGCAGCACTGGCCCTATCTCTGCTAGAAAAAATATCTATTGTGAATGATATAACAAAATCACAGTTGAGTGGCTGATATCATTCACAATAGAGATATTTAGAGTTATTTTTTTAGCAAAAGTGAAAACAGTTATGTTAAAAACACCTAAAACGTTCTATTGTGAATTATTTATGCTATTTAGAGTTGTTTTTTTTTAGATTATATTTTAATTCCCTAATTTCATTCAGAAGTTTAGGTGATTTTGTTAATATTTAATATACAATCCTTAACATTTTTGATACAGATTTTTTATAGGATATACTTTATTATGCATCAAAATTTTTACATTTTTTGATTGGGAGTTTTGTTAACAATTTCTTGAAATTGATTGATAAGTTTTCCATCTCTGTACTGAATATATTTTAAAATCTCAAGTAAATTGTATTGTGCAATTGTGTTGCTTGTTGTTTAATTATAAGGAAATTATGAAGAAATATCGAAAAATAATATTGTAAAAATTTGATATTCTCTAAGCTTTATATTACTTGTCGGAAGAATGAAAAATATGTAGATAATGTTTGACAAATGTAAATATTTCAAAAGAAAACACAATTGATAACAATTTAACTAATGACAGGTTTTGTGATAAAATCTAAAACAAGATAATAATTACAGATAGGTAATTATAAAAAGTGAAAATTTTTAAAAATTTTGAAGTTAAGATGATACATAATCTGTAACAAAAAAGTTGATTGCAGTCGTACTGTTATATGGTTTGTAAACTTAACTCATTAAAAAGACGCCATAGATCCGCTGAATATTTTTTAACCAATGCTTCATTAAGCATTTCCCCCCCCCTAAACCCTTAAGTAAAAATATTAGCTACCTAAGTTGAAATCTTAGACGCTGAAAGACATTAGAAAATATAATTTTATGGACAAATCTTGATTTAAAAAATATGAAATTTAAATTTTTCTTTTAATTGTGAAAGGCGTGGTAGAGAAGAATGAGTGTATTTTCTAAAAATCATAACTTCATTGTAAATTTTCAATTTTCTGGATCAGACTGCGCAGTTTCTGGTATTGAACCTCTGTCAGTGACCCTGTTTTTTTTTTGAATAATGTAATATTTGTTATGTTTTTATTTGTTCGATTGCGTCTATATGAAATTTTCTGTGCAATCACTGACCGTGGTATAGATAAACTGATTTCTAATGCCACATGCACTCGCACTACACGTTAGACAGAGCGCTTTAGCGCACTGAGCTATCATCAGGTCGAGTTTTGTTGTGATTAAAACTAGTTTTATTCAATACACGGTGTTTTTATTCTTGCATACATAATCTCAGAAGTACAACTCCAACAACATAACAGTTCTATTTTTAAAAACTTACCTCACTCTATTGGCCACTGTTTTCCCATATGTTGTAAGTGATACCACATCTATGATATATTCTTTGTATATTCGATAGATGGCGCTTAGGGAAGAATTGCCAGAGAGCAAAGTTTGATTTTAGTTTTAGTTTGAATTTTAACGTCTTTTTCAGACAATTGCAATTAATACTATATTAATACCAAATTTTACATTTTTACTTTTTAACCAACCCTGACATTATAATTTTTATTAGTGTAGTAGTATTTCAATAAAAACAAGCCGTTATTTATGTATAGAGTAAAAACGAAATAAATTTTGGTATAATTTCAACCTTTTGTGTTTAAAAAATCCATTGTCCGAGCTTTTCAAAAATTTTAAACAATAAAAGAACTAATTTTTAAGCAAAAAATTTAATTTTCGTGTTTTTTCATCCACATACTTAAAATATTCACTTAAACCGATATATGAACTAAAACCAAAAACATATGAACTAGAAATCGAAAAATATGCACTAAAATCAGTAATATGCACTTAAAATTTAAAAAAATTTTAAAAATCGATGTATTACTCGAGAGCTTTGGTCTAAAAATTATATATATTCAACATAAATGTCTAACAAATGACAACTAGAAGATATGTTACACATTACAATAAACTAAAAACGTTCAACACAAAAATTAAAAACGGGCTAATTTAAAGTCAATGCTTAAATAACAACAAAACAACACATTCAACTTTAAATGGGATAGGGCTTATTCTTTTAAATTAAGTGAGGGCTTTTTAGGGCTTTTTCTTTCAAAAATAAGTGAGGGCTTTTTTTAAATGACTATAAATCCGTTATTTACAATGAAAATTTGCTTATTTTTTTAAGAGATGTGTATTGGAGAATGGTCTACGAGAGGTACACCTTTTCAATATTAGGTCAACAATATGTAAAATATGCAGTAAAAATAAATTTAAATATGCAGTTATAGCAAAATTTGCATTCATAACAAAATATGCAGAAATGTGCAACAACAAATCGATGACATTTTGTTGCAAATTCTTTGATTCGAAAAAGTATTTGGTCTATATCGATTTTGGGCTACTCACTAAAAACATGCATTTGCATGATAGTCGCTGCCCTGATAATGAGATAAAAGCTGGCAAAATTAAAATATTTTTCCAACAATTAATTTTTAATATAAAAATTAAACATATAAATTTTCGTTTTGTATAACAAACTATTCAGAATAAAATATTTTTTTACATTTAAAATATATTAGGGGAAAGGTTTGCAGGTTGCCACCCCACAGCTTTTTTTATCATAACTCGTCATAAAATCCACGTACTTTCATAAGTTGGGAAGAGAAAATATTAATTCACAATTCTGAGACGGAAATAATTTAAATTGCAAAAAATAAAAATTATGTTGCAAATATTCAAAAGTATCTAAAATCGCCCACCTCTTAGAAAATTTTCTGAAAACGTAGAAAAAAATTAAGTAAAGCACCTGATTTAGAAAATTTATTAATTTTTTTTTTTGCACTTTTTGCACTCGAGGTACGCCTTTTCAATATTAGGCCAACAATATGTAAAATATGCAGTAAAAATGAATATAAATATGCATTTATAGCAAAATATGCATTCATAACAAAATATGCAGAATTATGCAACAACAAATCGATGCCATTTTGTTGAAATTCTTTGATTCAAAGAAGTATTTGGTCTATATCGATTTTGGGCTACTCACTACAAACATGCATTTGCATGATAGTCGCTGTCCTGATAATGAGATAAAAGCTGGCAAAATTAAAATTTTTTACTAATGCTTTTTCAAAACTTAATTTTTAATATAAAAATTAAACATATAAATTTTCGTTTTGTATAACAAACTATTCAGAATAAAATATTTTTTACATTTTAAATATATTAGGGGAAAGGTTTTCAGGTTGCTACCCCATAGCTTGTTTGGTCATAACTCGTCATAAAATCAACTTACTTTCATAGGTTTTCAAAAGAAAATAATAATTCACAATTCTGAGACGAAAATAATTTGAATTGCAAAAAATAAAAACTATGTTGCAAATATTCAAAAGTATCTAAAATCGCCCACCCCTTAGAAATTTTTCTGAATACGTAGAAAAAAATTAAGTAAATCACCTGATTTAGAAAATTTATTAAATTTCTTTTGCACTCAGTGGCAACCTTCAAGCAATGGCAATATGCAAGCCTTTCCCCTACATATTTAAATAGAACTTAAAATATAAATTTTTTGTGGCGTTAAACAATACAAAATCTCCTAAAGTAGCTTAACTTTGAATTTGACTGACTGTCTGAATGGTTGGACGGCTGGCTGACTTTGAATTTGTATTGTTGTAAACTGAGTAAAAAGTATAAGTCTGTATTAAGTTTAAAATTAACTTTTTAAATATAAAACGAAAAATACTGATGAGTAAGCGCAAACTGGCAAAAAAAAAGCTATTTTTTAATTTACAAAAAATATGTTAATATTAAACAAAATTCCTCATGCAATTTAAGATTTTTAACAAGAAATACACTGAAAATATAAAACAAAATAGAAATGGCAGCAATCACAATATGAATTAAGATGTAGAGTCGGAAATTTTCTAATAATAACCATAATAACCATTCACAATATTATTTCATTATTTTTAACCATTGAAAAATAAGTTCTAATTCCAATAGAACTTAAGATCAGATTAAAGATCTTTAAATTAATAAAAATCTATCAAAATAACTCCGTCATTCACAATTTGGATTTAATAAAAAAACTAAGCAATCACAATAGAATCTGACATTAAAATTTAGAAATATTTATATGAAAAAAAATAAATTTTTCATGTGCTTCACAAAAGCACAGCCAATAACACTCTCGAAAATTTAGACTAAAATTTAAGATTTGAAAAGGCTTTACAATAATTAACGACTATTCAAATTTATTTTCTTTTAATTAAAAACATGACATCATTCACAATAACTATGTCAGTAACAATGGCTATGTTATGTACTAAAGTGACGTTTTTAATTCTCAGAAGTGTTGTTTTTTAAGGGGGAACATGACAATGGCCGTTTTTTTGAAATCGACTTTTTTATAATTTTGTATTTTAGTAAATATTCTTAAGATTCTAAGAAAAAAATTTTATGGAAAAATTCCTACGGGTTCAAAAGTTACAGTCATATTAGTAAGAGCGCATTTTTAATTTTCGCGCTACCTACGTACGGCAGCTGGTATATACTTGTTTTACTTGCTACCTGACTTTTGGTGGTTGTTATTTCGTACCTACTTGAAGGGTGAAGGCATATGAAGCTTCAAAAGAAGCCCGAATTGCTAAACGATTGCAAACAACTGTAAGAAACAGCACAACACAAGATAACGAAGGCATACAGTACGAAGCAGGCATGGCAGATTGAAGGTAACCTTTTTTTTCTTTGTTCACAAACTTTGAACGCGTTTATCTCGAAACCATGTTTTTGTATTTTTTTAAACTTGATTCGCTATCGTACGACACGAGCTTTTTTTCTTTTAATTTTTTTCGATTTTTTATGAATTTTTAAAGTCAATACTTTTTTCGAAAAAAAAACACTTTTAAATTTGGAACATCACCAAAAATTGAAAAAAAATTTAAAAAAAGCTCGTGTCATACGATAACCAATTTTGTTAAGATTTAAAAAAGTAATTTTTTTTCCAGATCGGACAATTTTTGCGCTGCAACCACGAGGCCCTTTTTTTTCTCTGCCGCCAGTTTGGAGCTATATAAAACCATGTTGCAGTGAAAAATATATTTTTTTGAATTTTTTTTCTTGTAATTTGTTCTGGAAAAATGTTTGTTTTTGACTGAGTTATGATATTAAAAAAAGGTCTATTTTCTCTGCCGCGAATGTAATGTCTCCCCCTTAAACTAGAATTTTATTTTGTCTGATTTTTTTTAAATAAAATTTTTTAAGTGTAATTTTAGTTTTCCACTAAATGGGTTCTTCATGAAATATAAATCATTGCTTTCTACAATTACAATTTTGAACAGTTTACACGTATTGTATCTATGTGTAGAAAAATAAAAGGAACAAACTTAGGAACCATCGAGTCGTCATATTTATGAAATTTCCCAGTCAAAAACTGCCACTGGCTAGCCAGTCAGAAATTACCAATGACTCTGAAGTCTAACCACTGTTAAAGCGTTTATTTTATAAAAATGACGATGTTTTCTTAAAAAAAGTTTTGAAAAGCCCGGTTTCAGGCAAACATTTTTTTTTCTGATTTTTTTTATACTTTTTAATTTTTTTTCATATAAAATTGATTTTTTTTGTTTTTGGGAAGACTCTTTTAAGACCCACTTTTTTTTGTTTTCCCAAAGTTGGCAAGTTGTTTCCATCATACCTTATTCTAGTGCTGACATACAGTGATGCATTTTGAGTTTTTTTGTTTTGGGCCAAATTGACAATTTAAAATTTCCAAAATACCATTGATAGGGCCACAGGGATGATAAAGTTAGTACTATAGTACTTTTTTTGGTACTATTTGATCCGGAAAAGTACCATGGTACTAATTTGACTCTTTTAGTACTATTTACATATAAATAAAAATTAAAGATAGAGTTTGAATTTTTCACACAATTGCAATTAATACTATAATTTATATGCAATTTTATTTAATTTTAATTGTGAAAGACGTGGTAGAGAAGAATGAGTGTACTTTATAGAAATCATAATTACATTGTAAACTTTCCAATTTTCCTGAATCAGACTGCTCAGTTTCTGGTATTGAACCTTCGTCAGTGACCCTGTTTTTTGAATAATGTGATATTTGTTATGTTTTTATTTGTTCGATTGCGTCTATGTGAAATTTTCTGTGCAATCACTGACCGTGGTATAGATAAACTGATTTCTAATGCCACATGCACTCGCACCACACGTTTGACAGAGCGCTTTAGCGCACTGATCTATCGTCAGGTCGAGTTTTGTTGTGATTAGAACTAGTTTTATTCAATACACGGTGTTTTTTTGTTCTTGCATACATAATCTCAGAAGTACAACTCCAACAACACAACAGTTCTATTTTTAGAAACTTCAGAGAAACTTCAAGATTCAACATTTAATTCAATTACCCATTCATAAATTAACATTTATCAAATGTGTTTATTTGAATCCAATCGTTGTAAATGGAATTGATTAAAGATGATTTTATTTGAGTTCGAGTAAAAAAAAAAGTGTTCGAAAAGTGAAAAATAAATTTCTTAAAAAAGTACAATTGAAAACAGGCCATTGCCAACATCTTCAAATTTGCATTGTGATTCTAAAATCGAATGAGTAATGAAATAGATTTCCTTGCAAAGAAAAGGGTGAATTTAAGAAATAGTCTGATAATTTTTATAAATTCTGTAACTAAAATCAACTAAATTTTGTTTTTATATACAAATAAATTTTAAAAACGTTAATTTATAATACTAATTTATACCCTATTGTGCCACGTTTTGCATCACTGCTGACATATTTAAGCAGCCACTGTTACCCAGCAGTTATCATTTACTTTCGTTTTAAGCTATCAAGTATTATATCTCGTTAGCTCAGAGGCTAGAACAAAAATTATAAATTAACTTTTTTAAAATTTTATTTTGGAGAACCTATTTTTGGACAACCTATTTCACCAACAACCCAGTGCTTTTTCGACACTGTTTGAACAGACGGACCATTTGTCTTATGATGTTATCATTTTGGGATTGGAAAAGCACTTGTTGCTAGCACTTGTACCACCTGTTAAAGTGCATTGCCAGCGGTGTTCCGTTTGTCTTTTTCTGACTGGGTTGTTCTAATTAAAAAAGTCTACTATCGCTACATTCACGATTGAGAGAATTAAAATACATTTTTTTTTGCCTAAAAATTATGAAGTGAAAATTGATGTTAAATTTTTCGTTCCAAAAACACAATTTAACATTGAAAAGAAATTAATTTTGTATACAATTTTATTATTGTTTTTAAAGCAAAACAATATAAAAATCTATTGAAAAACATTAAAAATATTGAAATAAATACAAAACTTTTTGTTTTGTATCAAAAAAAAGATAATAAATTTCAAAAAGTTCAGAAGTAAAAGGTGTTTTCTAATGAATTTTATAAATACAATAAAAAATTATATTTAGAAAATGAATTAATTCTAAGAATTTTAATAAAAGAAGAAAATATAAATTTTAAATGGCGAATAGAGCAGAGAAAATGTGTAGAGAAATTAGAAGAAATTTTAACTGTTAATTGAACTAGAACTTTAGTTGAACTTGAACTGGAATTAAAACAAAAAATATAGATTATACTTAACAAAAGTTATTCACATTTGCAGTTATTTTACTAAATTTTAAGAGATATGAGGAATTTCTTTTTTATATAAGAATTTTATATAAGAATGGTTTTTGAGTTGATGAAAAGTTTATTTGATCCATAAAATTCAAAGTCCTTAAAATTTGTTGATGCCTTTTCGATATTAGTATTAAGCACATTAAAATCTATTAGTTAATGTCCGTTTTGCCGGAATTGATACAGCGCTTTAGATGACACAAAGCGTAATGTGTTTGGAAAATCTGCCGCTGTACGAGCTGCACTAAAAAAAAAGTCCGTAATGGCTACGGGAAATTTTGCTGTTATTACGGCAAATTTGACTATTTTGAGCCTTGCTGTATTTTTTGCTAAATTTAGCAACACATGTCTGCTGAACTGTAGTACAATGAAATTAGTAGAACAAATTAATAGCTGCTACTAAATTTTAGTAAACTTGTTGTAAAATGCAATTTTATCCCGTTTTGCTAAAATCAGCAAAAAAAAAAAAAATTACTAAATTTTAATAAAATTAGTACGATGAAATAAGTAATAAAAATTAGTAACCGCTACTAATTCTTATAAAAATTGTAAACTGCAATTCAAATCATTTTACTAAACTCAGCAAAAAATATTAATAAATTTTAATAATATAAGTACAATGAAATTGGTAGAAAAATTAGAAAGCGCTACTAAATTTTAGTAAAATGTTTGTAACTATCACATTTAACAATTATTTGAAAAGTAATAAGTTTCTGCTTATTTTCGATTTTATGTAATTAGAAAACACATGTTACTATCGATAAGATTTTGATAATATATAAAATGTTTAACGCAGAAATAAAGTTCTGTATTTTTTTTTTATCAAAATATATATTTTTTAATATTTTAAAAAGAGTCTGTTAAAAGGCTAGAATTGAATTTTACAAATAAATATTTTAGCAGGTCTAAATGAACTTAAATGAAGCATTAAATAAACTTTAACTAAACATAAACTAAAGACAAACTAAACAAAAACTAAACATTAACTTGAAATAAACTAAACTAAACACGAACTAAACATTATATAAACACAATCTGAACAGAAACATAAACTAAACATATACTCAACTTGAACTAAATCATATCATGACATTTGCTTAATTTGAGATAAATTAGCAGGTATAAATGAACTTAAATGAAACATTAAATAAACTTTAACTAAACATAAACTAAACACAAACTAAACTAACCATAAACTAAACAAACCATAAACTAAACATTAACTTAAAATAAACTTAATATAAACTAAACACGAACTAAACACGAACTAACGAACTAAACATTATACAAACACAATCTAAACAGAAACATAAACTAAACATAGACTCAACTTGAACTAAAACATATCATGACCAAACTCATTCTAAGGTAAAACTGAACTAAAATGTATTTATTTGTACTGCTGCAATCAGAAATAAAATATAGGTCAAGTTTCAAGTCTTTAATCATTAAAAATTATTTTAACATGTTAATAATCATTAATAAATGATAACTTAATTATAAACAAAACATGAACTTGACACAATAAATCTTTATCATTCAATAAAATCCATATAATGTATAATAATTGCATACATTAATATAACTCTTTAAGAAAATTTCTTAAGAAATAACAATTGAAAATATTTGATTTCTTCTGCATGAAAAAATATTTACTTGCAGCATTTGTTTGTTTTTAAATGTGACATTTTGTAAGACAAGCATACCAATTCCCGCATGTCCATACAATGACTCATATCGATGAAGATGCTCTCCACTTTATTTTGTATTCTGCATTTTTAAAATGCATACTTAACACGTTAACGCCCAGACTTAATCTTCAAATAGCATATTTTTTTTATTTTTATTTTTTATTAATAATCATATAATTACAAATTATATACTATTACCCTAACCGAGCACTAGCTACTATGGCCTTCGGCGCGTTGTAGCGAAAACAGACCAGTGCCTCTGGTGGGAATCGAACCCACGACCCCCGCACTAATAAGCCAGCACGCTACCAACTAGCCTACCGGGGCCACTCAAATAACATAAAGTGAAATAAAAATAGAGAAAAGAGAAAAACACTGCTTTGGAATTCGGCATTTTAAAACTTGATTCAACAGTTTTAATAAGTGCCTAAATAATTGATAAACATTAAACCCCATATGCATATTATTTCTTAAAGTTTATAAAATGTTTATTAAATAATTTTTGTACGAAAATTTGTTTTATTAAAAATTTCAAAAATGATTATGCATACCTATGAGCATCTGAGCGTGATTTTTATAACCTCCACATACTGTGAAAGGGTATATATAAGTTTTTTATATTGATACACACAGAGAAAAATTTAGGTATTTGCCAACTGAAATTCGGTTAGTACCACTCAAATTCGGTTATTACGAATTTCCGTCTGTTGGTATAACTCAACATTAGTTTTCACAAAAAAGTTCGGTTAATTCAACTGAATTTTAGTTGCAACACCCAAAATATTCAGAAATCCAATGTAAATATCGTTATACTAAATGAATATATAAGTTGTTACCATTAAGAAACACTTTTCAATTCGGTTGGCACTTTATTTCTCTGTGTGTAATTGATATTTTTAAAATTTCAATTGAAATTCAGAAAATGTCAATTGAAATTCAGAAAACATCATTTGAAATTCAGAAACTTAAATGAAATTGTTATGAAATTGTTATGAAAGGTTTTTTTAATTTCAATTGATTTTTTCTGTATTTCAAATGAATATTCTGTAATTCAATTGATATTTTCTGAATTTCAAATGGATTATTCAAAAATGATTATAAGCATCAGAGCGGTATTTTTATAACATCCACATACTGTGAGAGGGTATATATAAGTTTTTGATATTGATAATTGATATTTATAAAATTTCAATTGAAATTCAGAAAATGTCAATTGAAATTCAGAAAATATTAAATGAATTTCATTTTATGAAAGGTTTTTTATATTTCAATTGATTTTTTCTGAATTTCAAATGATATTTTTTAAATTTCAAATAGATATTCTGCAATTCAATTGATATTTTCTGAATTTCAAATGGAAAATCTGATTTTCAATTGATATTTTCTGAATTTCAAATGAAAATCCTAAATTTCAATTAATATTTTCTGAATTTAAAATGAAATTTTTGAATTTCAATTGATATTTTCTGAATATCAAATGAAAATTCTGAATTTCATTTTCAAAAGATGTTTTCTAATTTGCGTTCATTATATTCAGAATTGTCGAACAAATTGAAAAAATTTTGGGAATGGGAGAGCGAACTAGAAAAACGAACTAGTTCAATAATGAAAGTGAACTAAATAAGCTGCGAACTATAATTAAATTATAAGACTAGAAAAAACGTTTATTTTTAAAAAGTTTAATTGGATGTCAGAAAATTATTTTACTTAAATTATAGGACAAACAGTGTCAGAAAAATCTAGGTGTCCTCTTATGGGATCAATGGCCGTTAATGGGTTAAATCTTAGAAGTGCTATTGTTTATAATGTAGTTTTAGTTTGTTTTCATTGTGGGCTTTATATTGTCCATTTAGTTTTAATTCTGTTTGTTGTGTGACGATTTATGCGTTTATTCACATTTGAATTCATATGGTTTGTCTGTTTGACAACCGACTTCATAAACGTTTTGAAATGACATGAAATGTATATAGAATAACCAAAGAACATTGCACTTTCGTTTTGATTTGTTTGCAATGGGAGTGGGTTTTGTTAAATGAATAAATAAAAAAAAATAAACGATGAAGCAAAGGATATTTTTTTTGTGTTTGTTCCTAAAAAGATTTTTTAATTAAAGAAGAAAGGATTGTTAAACAATTATGACTCGTTTTGGTGTACTTAAAATATCACTACTTTTAATGGGAACTTGGTCTTAGTTCATTATTAGTTTATGACTAATTTAAGTTCGTTGTTAAATTTTTGCTATATTTAAGACTAAATTTTGTGTATTTTTTATGAATCATAAACTTTTAGAATATACTAAATATGCATTTTTTAAAATAATTAAATTTAATCGAAAATATGGGACTAATAAGAGACTAAAATTTGTCAAAATCATTTGCAATGTATTAAACTTAGTTGTAGATTTTTTGAAATCTTGAGTCTTTAATAAATCAAATTTAGTCAAAATCGAAAGTCCTTTAATAGAATTAATATTGTCGAAATTTTAAAATTTTAAATAAACGCAAAATTTAAAGTATGTATTTATGAAAATGAAAATTATTCAAGTTCGAGGAGATACTCTATATTTCTTTATTAGGATATTGTCCTAACAAATAATCTATAGAGTTTTTGTTTTCTAATTTATTAATTGACCCTTTCAGGAATGTGTTGATAGATCTATTTCGGAAATTTTCTAGGTTCCCATCATCAGAACACGTTTTGAAAGAGGTAACAATCCTATGCCAAACATCAAGTATTCATATAAACTTGTTTCCTCACTAAATGAGAACTAATATATATATGAGCTCGAAGTTAAAGATTATCACCATTGATCAAAAAATAAATTGAAAACTTGTTTTTTTTTGTATATGGTCTACCTTTGGTAAATATTCAATACACGTTTTTGTTTTTTTTCTTCCCTTTTTATTGTACATTTGTTTTTAAAAACAAAATGTACAGGGGGAGTGGTAAACAAGACCATACTTTGTCTTTTATACAAGTTTGATATAATTTTAATTAAAAATAAAAATTATGTTTTTTTCGACCTTTAATTGTGCAATGAAAATGAAAATTATTCAAGTTCGAGGCCATACTCTATATTTTTGATTAATTTTAGTTTTATTTGATTGAACTAAATTTTGCTGAAAAATCTACACAAAGTATGCCTTTAAAAATCTTTTATTTTGGTCGAAGGGAATATAAGATTCTCATAGGATGTGTCTAAAGGACATCGTCCTAACGTATAGACAGATTATTATGGAATTTGGCAGAAAGATTGTATTTAATATTAGTAGCAACGCCTTAAAGTTTGATCAATATATATTGAAGTTAAGTTACTTTTTCGCTCAATTTCGCTTTTTATCGAAAAACAAGAATCGCCAATCTTCTTAAGTAAGACCACAAAAAGTGTAATTTTTGGACTGTATTTATATCTTGGGAAGATAAATAATTTACACATAAACTTATTCATTTTTATGGATTAGTTTTTGATATTCACTATAAACCTATTTTGTCCCATATCGCGTAGTCCCATATACATGGTGTCCGCCGGGAAGGTATACTACCTTGTTTTGCCGCCATTTTGGTAAACATTAGTCTTGACAGTTCATATTTGGCAGTCGTGAAGTAGGCACGTGGCAAATTTATTATGGAAAAATATTCGATAAACCAACGTGTTTTAATCGTTAAAACATTTTATCAAAATCAATCATCGATTACTGTGACGATGAGAAATTTGCGTGAAATTTTTGGGAGGAACAACGTGCCAACAAACGCACTATTTATCGTGTAGTGAATTATTTCGAAGAAAGAGGGTCTGTAGGTGATAGGCCCAAGCATGGATCACAACGTACTGCAAGATCGGCTGAACACATTACTGCTGCTTAAGAAAGTGTTCAAATAATCCATCAACCTCAATTCGACGCCGTGCTCCGGAGCTTATTCTTCAAAGAACAACTTTGGCCAAAATTTTGCACAAGGATTTGCATTTGTTTCCATTCAAGATTCAGTGTACACAAGAGCTTTTTCCACAAGACCATTTACGAAGCCTTACATATGCCAATAGGATGTTACAGCTCGCCCATGACAACTCCGATTTTCATGAAAAAATCATGAGTGACGAGGCGCATTTTCATTTGAATGGATATGTGAATAAACAGAATAGTCGGTTCTGGGCAATGGAAAACCCTCAAGTTATTCATCATCCACCTTTGCATCCATTAAAAGTGACAGTATGGTGTGCAATTTGGTCAGAAGGAATCATTGGACCTTACTTCTTTGAAAATGAAAACGGCGTAACGGTAACTGTGAATGGGGAGCGATATAGTGATATGATTGAAAACTTTTTAACGCCACAACTGCATGCTTTGGGCTTGATTAACATGTGGTATCAACAAGACGGTGCCACATCGCATACAGCCAGGATTACAATGGAATTACTGCAAGACCTCTTTCCACAACAAGTTATTTTAAGAAATGGTAATGTTGATTGGCCTCCACGGTCGCCTGATTTGACTGCTCCGGACTTCTTTTTGTAGGGATATCTGAAAAGCAAGGTTTATGCAAACAAACCAGAAACGCTTGAGCAACTCAAACAAAATATTCGTGGTGAAATTAATGAAATACCGCGTTAAATGTGTGAAATGTAATGAAAAATATGCTCAAAAGGGCTCGCATTTGTGAGGCTGACAGAGGCGGACATTTATCTGATATTGTTTCCCATACATAATTGCCGACATTAAATAAAACATTTATCAATATAAGATCCATTCTCTTTCATTTAATCAAAAATTATAAACATACAAAGTAGTATACCTTCCCGGCGGACACCCAGTAGAAGGCGACGAAAAAAAAATTAGTAGAAAAATATATTGGTAAAAATTTTATTGAAAAAAAAACTTAGACCGGTTTGAGAGTTAAGCACAACTCTAGTTAATAAACTAAATTTGTTTTATTAAATTGACTAATTGCACGTCTTTCAGTTACTTTACTTTAAGTTCAGCTCAGCCCAGTTTGGCTTTATTTTACTTCCAATTTTTTTTCAAGTTAACTTCAATTTTGTTTACATAATTCGTATTTCAATTTAATTTTAATTATTTTTTTTTTTATTAATTTCATATTTAACATTGACTGTGTGCGGAAATTAATGTCAGATTAAACCTCATGCAACACTTGTTTTATTGTTACTTAAATGTTTGATTTTTTCTCGGTTTTGGTTTTCCTATATGGAAATACTAAATGACCTTTGCGAAATCTTTAAAATATTTTTTTTTTTGTTGTAATGTATGACTGATTGTTTATAAAACATTTTTTATCAGTCGTTTATAAATAACCAAATATAAATTATGTTTATTTTTTTTTTGAAATGATGCTAAAGAGTTCTCCATTTTTTATTTCAATAAACAGTCGTCGGGTTTAAATAGTGGTGTTTAGTTAAATTCCTTTAAAAAAAAGTATAAAAAGGTGATTTAAAAATATATTTTTGATATTATTTTGTTCATTCCTTACTCATCATTTCGTCTTGTATGTGAAATACATATATGAACATAAATTGGTTAATTTTATGTGGCTAAAATTTGAACATCCTTTTACCTGGAAATATAAAAAAAAATATGAAAAAGAATATATGATTCACGTTTTAAAGACTCATCGAAAAAAGTTTTGAAATTGATATTAAAATAAGAAAACATCATTAAGCTTAAAAAAAAATTAAAAGACGAAATTGTGAGAGAAGCGTATCATGCACACAGAGAAATAAAGTGCCAACCGAATTGAAAAGTGTATTTTAGTGGTAACAACTTATAAATTGAGTTAGTATAATGATATTGACATTAGATTTCTAAATATTTTGGGTGTTGCAACAAAAACTCAGTTGCATTAACCGAATTTTGTTGTGAAAAACAATGTTCAGTTGCTCCAATCGACTTAAATTCGTAATAACCGCATTTAAGTCGTAGTAACCAAATTTCAGTCGTCAAATAGCTTAAGTTTTCTCTGTGTGTGGCAGCACTGTAATTGCGCGAGATGATAAGTCTTAGAGCAGTTGTTGCTCTCCATCTGATGGAGACTAAATTTTACTGAAATCTTAGTTCATTGAATAGACTAAATTTTGCCGAAATGTTAGTTCATTAAATAGAAAACATTTTGTCGAAATTGTAGTTTATTCTTCAATAGACTAAACTTTTACGAAAGGGACTGCGCTCCAATATACTAAATGTTAACTGAAAACCGATTTTACCCAAGTATCCAATAGACTAAATTTTACTAAAATTACAATTTCTTCAATAGACTAAATTTTGCCAAAATGGTAATTCATTCTATAGAAAAAATTTTACTGAAATTGTAGTTCCTTCGACAAACTAAATTTTGTCAAAATCGTACAAAATTTAGTCGAAATGGTAGTTCAATAGACTAAATTTTACCGAAATCTTAATAAATTCAATAAATTATTTTTCCAAAATCATATTTCATAAAATATACTAAATTTTACCGAAATCGTAGTTCATTCTCAACAATAAAATTAAGCTAAATTGTAGTTTATTCAGTGCAATCAATTTAAACGAATTCGTAGTTCATTTAATGGACTTAACTTTAACTCATTAAATAGACTTAAATCGCACGTTTAGACGTTAAAAAGAGGGGCAAACAGTTGCAACATTTTTGTAGGAAAACATGTTTAAATTTAAGAAGATCAGATTTTTGTGTACGCAGTATTAAAGTCCAAGAGAAAACAACAATTTTGATACTCATATATCCTGTGCTGTGGGCACAGGGTCGTCAATTAATTGAAATATTTAATAAAGGGTCCGCCAAATAACTTTTTTTTTTTGAAAATGCTATAAAGAAAAACTACTGAATACTTTCTCAAATTTCTTTTTTTTTTTGAAAGTACAATCCTTCCGGTTAATAATGAAAATAATTTCATTCAAATGGCTGCCTCGGCTGGCCATGCAGTAGCCTACACGATCGGTCCAATTTTTTTTTGATAATGCGATCTTCAAAAACAGGGCGCAAAACATCGAGTGTAGCCTAGGCTGTGTCGCACGTAGCGCCGTCCTGTTGAAACCAAATGTTGCCAATATCCTCCTCTTCAATTTTTGTGAACAAAAATTCGTTCAACATGGCCCGATAACGATCGCCATTGATCGCCGTACGCAATTTTCGCACACATTTTGCAACATTACCATGATTTTCAAAGTAATGTCGCAATATTTCCCAGCGTTGTTGAAGAGTATACACAACCATATTCGTTCAGCGGAAGGATAAAACTAATTATCTGTCAAATCAGACATGAGCTAAGTGTTACCATTCACGAAATAAGCACTAGTTGAACAAAAAAACGTTAGATGGCGGACCCTTTATATGGCATAAAAAACTCAAAGCACATAAATAAACTATACAAAAGCAGTATTCGAAAAACAATTTTTTTGAATAACAAAAATGCTCCGAAAAACGTGTTTTATATACCGGTAAATGCGTCCTTAAAATACATTTCATTTCATACCCAATTTGCCTATAGTTTAATAAATTATATAAGAAACATTTAAAAAAATCGTCAAATTGGGTAATTTTTAGCCCCAATTTTTAACTCTTAAACTAGAGATTGCGCATCTAAAAAAAAATTATGTTTCTAATAACATATCCTCTACAACATATCCAAGTTGCATTTAAACGTGTATCGCTTCCAATAATGCAATAGAGTAAGGCAATGATTTTGCAATGTTCACTGAAAAGCAATAAAAAAAAGCTACAAAATTTATTTTTTTAGTAGTTTAGTAGTTCAATAGACAAAAGTTCAATAGTCTAAAGATCAATAGACAAAGTTCAATAGACTAAAGTTTATTAAACTAAAGTTCAATAGATAAAGTTCAATAAACTAAAGTTCAATAAACTAATTTTCTCTAGACTAAATAGGACTAAATTGGATCGAAGTCGTAGTTCATTCAATGGACTAAATTTAACCAAAATCTTTGCCTTTACATAAACAAAATTTAGTTTAAATATATTATACAATATTATAAATTATTTGTTACATTATCCATAATAATTTGGCCACCTACCGTATTATAGACGTAAGGATTTATAACAGAATAAACATTTTTTTTCTTGTAATCTTGTTTAAACAATAAAAACTTTAATGTATTTATGCTTTTAAAGTTCTGTGTTAGTACCTACTTTTTAAAGGTTTGTTAATGGTGCAAAGAGTACAAAAAAAGTTCAAAAACTCATTTACATTTAATATTACTCTTATTGTTTTTTATATCCTTTCATTTGCAAATATATAAAAGTCAAAGACCTAAAAAGTCATTGATTTTGTGTTTGTTGATTTCTACTACAAATATTTGAAGGATATAAAAACGACATAGATTGGAAAGCAAATAATTAGGTCTTACACTTGTTTAAACAAAATAAAAAGACAACAAATAGCAGAAAATTTTCAAATAAATTTTTAGTAAAAAATTGCTTTATTTAACTGTTTTTTTTTATGACGTTAAAACAATAACACCTGTATTTTTATTACTAAACATATTCCTAAACATATTAGTTAACTAATTAAGTAATTAAAAACACACCCATTTAAGAAATTACATCTCCCTACTGTTTAATGTTCACCCCAATACGAAGGATTCAAAAAGAGCTATGTTTTGTTAACCCTAAAATGTAGCAATTTATTTTTTTCTAATTTAAACATCTGGAGATTATCGACATTTTCAGTAGTCAGTAGTTCATAGATATTAGCTAACAGCAACCAAACCATTCGATTGTCAAGGAATTATCTTGTCAGCATGAATCTGTTTTCTCTGTGCAGGTTTGCAGGCAACTCATCCTCACTTTAGTGGGTTAATCATTCTTGTATTTAACATTCACCATTTTCCTAAGAAGATTTATGTGTGAACTCTTTCTAATGAACTATAATTAGATGTTAAAACTAAAAATAGATTTTTACTCATAAAAGGGTCATAGCAAATGAATAAAGTTTTGTTTGAAAAATATGTTAGTTTGTAGTACCCACCACATTTTGGGTGGAGGTGGGTGTGTACGATTACAGAACATATTAATTGTCTACTCATTTCAACAACGTCAATTATGCTCCATTTACTACGATAATTTATAGAGATTTTTTTTTTGGCATTAATAGTGATTGTAGTTTAAAGAAAGAATATTGAAATAAGGTTGAAGAACTTGAAGTCAGTTGTATCATAACTACTCGGGTGTCTGTTTGGGAGGTTACAATATACGTGACAGAGAAAGATTTTGGGGACATAGGTCAGCATAAATATATTCAAAGTTTTTTTTATATATCATCTTTACATATTGTCATTTGATGAGAAACCTATAAAAACCTAAGAAAAAAAACCGATGATCAGACTAAAACTCGTTAGTTCAAAAAAATAACTAATAAATGCCGCCCAACATAAGCATCTATTTAATTTCCCACACAATCAGGACTATATTTTGCTTTCTTTTAAAAATTCTTACAAGGCAGATGGCGCCCAACATAAAGGACATACGTTTTTACTTAAACCAAGATTGTTAAAATTGCTTTAATAATCCCCCTTTCCGTTCAAATGTTTGCTGGGTATTTAGAAAAAAATATATATAAACAAATCTTTTTTAGTTGTTAATATTTTGACCTTTTCTCTATTTTAACTAAAACAAAAACTAATAAAACAGGAACCTGAAGTTAAAAACTCTAAACTATATTTAAAATGCAATTTTACATAAATCAAATGGTTACTAAGGGCCAAAACCAGTTCTATATTTAACTATCTTTATACATATTTTACACTACATTATACAAAATTTTTTGTACAATATATTTTATACTACTACAAGTATTGTACTACTAATTCATACTTAGAAGTCATTGTTGGTTCAAAATTCAAAGAACACAGTATGAAAAAAAACACAAACGCAAAGAAAGAGGTTACTAGAGATACCAACTGCTGTTTTCTTTGCTTCTAAATACTCTAAAACAGCTACCCACCATGTCAAAAACATAGAGAGCAAAAATTAACAAAAATCAAGAAAAACTTAATAAATAGTTTAAAACAAATACGAATTTTTGAGGCCGTACTATAAAATTAATTAAACTGATTTAAAAAACTTTTCATACAACATCAGTCTAAAAGGAACTGATCCGTAAGAATAAGGATATTTAATTCGTAAGGATCTTTAATTCGTAAGGATGTTTAATGCGTCATGAAGGTAAGCATAATTTGCCACTGGCCGTACGACTTTAGAACCTTGTTCTTACTTCCTTATGAATTTAATGTGGATTGCTTTAACTCGAGTATTTAGATGTGTTGTAACACATCATGGACTTTGTCAACAAGTTCCTGACACACTTCCTTCGTCGATATGGTTAATAAATTCATAAATGAATTCGAGTGAGATATCCTGGTTTTTCATTGAAGCGGTAATTTCAAGCAGATTTAGGTGTAAATTTCCTCATAACTAAGTCAACATTGTGGTCCTTGCCATAACCTTACATTCGTCGCGTATGATATTTCCACTCCGTTCGATGACGATTGAGAAGGGAACATAATCTTGTGTGGCTTCTTAACTCCATATTCGAATGAGAGCCATATATATGGTTCCAGATCGTGACCATGATTAATGGGGAATCGGGTTTTGCGATTCCGATATTTGTATCTGGACTATTCAACCTAATTATCAGATCTCTACTATAGCTGAATGTTTACGGACATGTTAAGGACTTTGGTGAGGTAGTTTGACTTTCGGCATATCTAGATGTTTGAACAAGCATAAAAATTCCGTTAGGCCTAACTCTTGAGATAAGTTAGCTTTTTGACTACTTCGGAACTTTTATTTGTCTCGAAAGCTGGTTGTGCGACACGCGCCGGAACTGTTCTTATGATACCTTGTTTGGCATTGCATTTTGTATGCTGAAATGGCTCGCTCAAATCTCATGATTAAATATTGTGTTGTTGTCGAATACAATTCCGTAACAATCATAAGGTTTCGGTGGAGATCCTGCCATTGCTAAATCATGTTGAAATTTCTGCAGGTTTAGTTGGGAAGTTTGGCATTAAGACTGGAATTCAACTAGCGGGAATAAAGTGAGTTGTTATTTCCTTTACTTATTTGAGAAACATCCTCCCTGCGGAGGTGGTAAGACAGTTTTCTAAAGAGGCAGTTGGAATGCTCTCTAAATGCTACCCAGTCAGACAGAGTACAGTTTGATCTGCCAAGCTTAATGATGATTCGCCAAATTTAACCGTTATCACTGTCACCAGTGCAATGAGTGGATTCTGATATCAATTATAGCAGGGCTATTCAGAAGATCAGCGCGTGCGAAAAGACGTTCCAGTGACTCTTGAACGATCAAAGACATACCAAGAAAACAGACTCGGTCGTAGCAACCGTATTTGTAACGAATCGAATGGTTCGGCTGTATTTGTTACCAACTTAATTCTAAATTAATTACACTCCCTAAATGGTGTAGCATACACAATGAACTAAAAAAAGCAAACATAAAGCAAAGTTTGATTACTTTACCACAATGTAGTAGGATAGAATTGGCAGTTGGAAACTATGACTAAAGACAGAAGCTTTTGGGTGAATATACTATACTATCGTACAATGTTTTGGTTATAGCCTTGAGGTATTGAGTTAATTTCATTTCACTTAAAAGCGGCATTATGTAGTGCAAAAAATATAAAAAGAAACGTGATAATAAATTACCACAAAAAGGTGGCAACAACATTAATTATTAACAGAAACATAAGGATAAAGCTAAAACTTGAAAATTTAAATAAAACAAAAGAAATAAAATAAAGTTTTATGAAATGAAAAAAATATTATTTTTATAACTCAAACAATGAAATGTGTATACACTAACTATTCAAAAACACTGCGCGACTCGAAAAATAATACAAAAGTACCGACCATTGATCCTAAATATGTCGGGCTAGCTGATTTTAATGGCATAACCAGTTTTTTCACTTTTCGGCCAGATTTTTCGCAAAATACCAACTATTTTAAAAAAATTACAAATGTGCGAATATTTTTAAAATAAAATTTTAAAATATTTGGTGGACATTCACTGTAATGAAAGTTTTTGTTAAAATAACTTTAGCAAATATTAACTTTTTTTGCTGACTTTTTTATACACGTAATTTTTTAAGCTATTTACATATTGTACTTAAAAATGAACTCATAAGATGACTTTTTTTCGCGAAATGTGTTTAAAATGTATATGACTGACATTTTAACCACATTTCGCGTTTTTCCCATGAAACGCAGTTTTTTTTTTTTTGCTTTTCACACGAAAGAATGGTTCAGTTTTTTCTTTTTGCTTAAGCACAAAAATACTATGCTCGATTGCGAAATAGGATGATAAATTGTGCAAAAACAGTGAAATATATTAAAAACTGGGAAAAACCTCGGATTTACTCGTAAATGCTGGACATTTATTAACCGAATTTAATATCCGAATGTTGCTGAAGGTCTTATATGTATTTACCATGAAAAACTATGATGAAGTATTTATTTTTTAAAATTTAATGTATAAAAATGCAAAACTTAAAAGCAATTTTGTGAAAAATCTGGCCTATAAATGATACAACTGGGTACCCCATTAAAATCAGCGTGGCCCAAATATTTACGATCAATGGTCGGTAGCCTTGTGTTCGATTTTAGGGATTCATTTTGTAGCGCTGTGTAATTTCTGAACAATATCAAAAAGCTTTACAGAAAATTTCATGACCCAATTTATTCTGTCAAGTAATGTCAAGTTAAGTTTATTTTACTTTTTTCAAAATTTAGTAATGCTTAACAGGAAATCCGCTTAAAAAACCGTTTAATTTATTGTTTGTAATATTGTAATAGTTTTAATACGCATTAACACGTGCTTTTTTCCATACAAAAATACAAAAATACACAAATTTTCAATTGTCATTAAGAAATTTAAAACCCCCACATTAGGGTTATAACTTTTTGTTTGCAAAACTTATCACCACGTGATAGGCAATACTATATTAATAATAAAAATCACTTTTTCGGGTAATTTTGAAACAAAAACCTCGAGCATAAAGTGCATTTTCTAAATATACAATTTAAGTGTCATTAGTAGACCAAAATAAGGGATGTTTGGAAAATTTTGCACACAGAGAAACAAAGTGCCAACCGAATTGAAAAATGTATTTTAATGGTAACAACTTATAAATTCAGTTAGTAAAATGATATTTACATTCGATTTCTGAATATTTTGGGGTTTTCAGCTTAAATTCAGTTGATTTAACCGATCTTTGTTGTGAAAATTAATGTTCACTTTTACCAACCAAATTAAATGTGTAATAACCGAATTTGAGTCGTAGTAACCGAATTTCTTTTGGCAAATAGCTTAAATTTTCTCTGTGTGTGGCAGCACTGTAATTGCGAGATGATAAGTCTTAGAGCAGTTGTTGCTCTCCACCTGATGGAGACTAAATTTTACTGAAATCTTAGTTCATTGAATAGACTAAGTTCATTGAATAGAAAACATTTTCTCGAAATTGTAGTTTATTCTTCAATAGACTAAACTTTAACGAAAAGGACTGCGCTTCAATATACTAAATGTTACTGAAGACCGTTTTACCCAAGTATCCAATAGACTAAATTTTACTAAAATTACAATTTCTTCAGTAGACTAAATTTTGCCAAAATGGTAGTTCGTTCTATAGAAAAATTTTTACTGAAATTGTAGTTCCTTCGACAAACTTAATTTTGTCAAAATCGTACAAAATTTAGTCGAAATGGTAGTTCAATAGACTAAATTTTACCGAAATCTCAATAAACTTTTTTCCCAAAATCGTATTTCATAAAATATACTAAATTTTACCGAAATCGTAGTTCATTCACAACACTAAAATTTAGCTAAATTGTAGTTTATTCAATGCAATCAATTTAGACGAAATCATAGTTCATTTAATGGACTTAACTTTAACTGATTTAATAGACTTAATTTTCCTGAAATCATAGTTCATTCAATAGAATAAATTTTGCCGAAATTGTTGTTTATTCAATAGAATTTTTTTTCATGAAATAGTAGTTCATTCTTGAATAGACTTAATTTACCGAAATCGTAGTTTGACTGAATTTATCGAAATCGTAGTTCATTTAATAGACTAAATTGATCAAAATCGTAGTTCATTAAATATACTAAATTTGACCGAAATTGTTGTTTAATAGATATACGATAATATTAACAGACTGTATTATTGAACTTTACTAACCACCTCTCGCATGTTGAAATCGATGGAATATTTATATTCAGGATAAGCTTCGGTGAGCAATCGATGTACTGCAGCTGCACTTTTGTTCAAATTTAAAAATTCGGTACAGGTCCTCTGTGATCGTCTTGCTAGACTTTAGCAGCTCCAGGTCATTCAAAAAGATCTTTGTGTTCCGTGTCAAAATCACCACTTCTGAACTGCACAAACCACCTCTCGCATGTTGAAATCGATGGAATATTTATATTCAGGTTAGCTCAAAATTCGACATTTTCGAAGCAAAAAAACTTTGTTGTTTATTACACTATTTAGTTCAATGGCTAAAGAGATAATAAATATCAGATGTTTACCTTATAAAATGCCATAAAAGTTTTTAAAGTTTTATACACCCAATATTAATTTTTAGTTTAATTAAATAAAAAATTTTGCATCTTCTTTTTTCTATGGACTATATTGCTAGGATAGATAAAATTTGATAACTGAAAAAAGAAAATCAAAAGTTATAACCCTACCCCACATAATAAAAGGTTTGAAATTTAATTTAAAAAAAAAAAAATAAAAGATTTAAAATTTGTAATTGTCATTGAAATTTTGTTATGACAAGTTAAATAAACCATAAACAATTTTCTTTATGTACATTGTATGTCATTTGAAATGCAATCAACCAATTCATCTTACAAATAACAAATAAATTGTATGTGTTTGGATGACCGACCTTCATTATTGATAAAAAAAAATTTATAATTGGTTTCAAAAAAACAATCCATTGTAGTACAAACTTTAGATGGTGGTGGGCCTTAACTAAAATTTTAAAAAGTTATTTTTTATTCTACCGACCCAGCAAAAATTAGATACTTTTTTGAGGGTTCCTATTCTATGAGTCAATAATGAATTAAATTAGAACACATATTTTTGAAATTTACAATTTTTATTGTGAAAGGCGTGGTAGAGAAGAATGAGTGTATTTTCTAAAAATCATAACTACATTGCAAATTCTCAATTTTCTGAATCAGACTGCGCAGTTTCTGGTATTGAACCTTCGTCAGTGACCCATTTTTTTTGAATAATGTAATATTTGCTATGTTTTTATTTGTTCGATTGCGTCTATATGAAATTTTCTGTGCAATAACTGACCGTGGTATAGATAAACTGATTTCTAATGCCACATGCACTCGCACTACACGTTAGACAGAGCGCTTTAGCCCACTGATCTATCGTCAGGTCGAGTTTTGTTGTGATTAAAACTAGTTTTATTCATTACACGGTGTTTTTGTTCTTGCATACATAATCTCAGAAGTACAACTCCAACAACACAACAGTTCTATTTTTAGAAACTTACCTCACTCTAATGTCCACTGTTTTCCCATATGTTGTAAGTGATGCTACATCTATGATATATTCTTTGTATATTCGATAGATGGCGCTTACGTAGTTAGGGAAGAATTGCCAGAGAGCAAAGTTTGATTTTTGTTTGAGTTTGAATTTTAACGTCTTTTTCAGACAATTGCAATTAATACTATACTTAATATGCAATTTTATTTAATTTTTATTGTGAAAGGCGTGGTAGAGAAGAATGAGTGTATTTTCTAAAAATCATAACTACATTGCAATTTTCAATTTTTCTGAATCAAACTGCGCAGTTTCTGGTATTGAACCTTCGTCAGTGACCCTGTTTTTTGAATAATGTAATATTTGTTGTTTTTATTTGTTAAAAAATTTGAAATTTTTTTTCTTACAAAAAGAATGATAAAAGACACAAAAATTTGAAGAACATTATTTAATCCAAAAATGGTTCAGAACTGACTCAGAAATGTAATTGAATTTGAATATTTTGCGATCAATTCAAATATGGCTTCAAAAAGGGTTTGATTTTTGAGCCCATAAATTTTTTTTAATTCTAGTTTCTGAGTCATTTTTAAATCAAAAAAGAAGGCCTTTTGGATGAACCACTTTCATACAAAAATTTTATATTTGAATAACTAATATTTTTTTGAGCCCATTTCCGGCTCATTTTGGAGCCTCTTGGAAATATGTATCAAGAACTCTATGGAGTATATATATATGTCTTAATACTTGAGAGCGCTTGCTGATTTTTACCCAAAATAGTTGTCATTATTCTTAGAAATTTCCCATAAAAAGTTACCAAAATCCACCAAGTGATTCAAAAGTTATAGTTAAATTTATTCTTGTTTTATTGTATCTTTGCCTTAAAGTTATTCCATAAATATACTTTTTTTACGAATTATGATCTAATATGTTGATTTTTCTTCACTTTGCAGGTATGTTGGCAATCTTATTACAAAAAAAATTTCTCTAAATCCAAAAGGTAATATTTTTTATCGAACAATCCATAACTGGATTTACTTTAAAAGTATCCATTTTTATTCGGGTTTTGGACATAATTACGTTATAATTATGATTCTACATTAGATTAGAAAAGACAGCGAAAATGAGAGGCCATTTTAATCCAAGTTTTATTTGCACCAAAAATGTTCATTAAGGAGATCTGTAGGAGTGTCGGTTATTAGTAGGTTTCACTGTTTTTATTGTCTTTGGCGAACTTTTACCATTTGTGAATCCTATTGGAAATATTTCCAAACAAACTGCTATGGTTGCAGGATGGTGAATGTACCCCAGGTGCAACCACTCCCACAAAACCATAACTTTTTTAGGCTTCCCCAAAACTTTTTGCAAAAACCCCATCAGAATTTTTTTTATTGGAATCAAGAGAACATCATACTAAAAGAGACATTTTTTTAGTACACCAATTGAAAAAGTTATCACAGAATATTAGATCAAATTAAATAACCCAACAAAATTAGGTTCAACAACTTTTCAAACAAATATAATATTCGGTATTGTTGGAAATCCCGGGTTATTTTCTGGGATTTTTCGGGATTAAGGTATTTGTTTAAGTTAAAAAAAAAATTTGGTAATCTCACAAAGCCATTCAATTGGCAACAAATTCGATTGTCAGTACGAATATGTTTTCTCTGTACACTTTTCGTTGAGGAATTTCGGTCATATTTATGGTAAAAATTTTCTGAAAACAATACTACCCTCAGGGAACTTCTGCATTAAAAATATGTAGTTGTTTGGGTTGTAATACAGTTTCTTTATTTTTAATGTAAATGTCAGACATTTGTAGAACAAATTGAAGTTTTTACTAACCTTGTAGTTCATTTAAAAAACAAGCCACATTAAATGACTGTTTTATGATTTTACATTAATTTTTTACAGTAGTTTTTTGTTATTAAAAAAAATAAAAAAAATAAATGTTTGTTTATTTTTTACTAACGTGTGGTTCATTTTTACTACAATTGTTAGTTATTTTTTGAACATTAAAAAACAAATGACAATGTTAGTTGAATTTACTGAAATGTAAGTCGTCCTTTCTTTAAGTGAAATTTCATTTGTTTTTAACTACATTTGCAGTGGTCTTTACCTACATAGTTTACTATAGTTATGTTCTGTAATCTAACATCTAAAATTTGTGTTCAACGATTTTTTTGTTTTTTAAGTGCACATTTTTGAACTTCTCACAATTTTTCGCTAGTCACCTAATTTACTGGAGATTCTAAAGGGTCCGCCATCTAACGTTTTTTTTCAACTAGTGCTTATTTCGTGAATGGTAACACTTAGCTCATGTCTGATTTGACAGATAATTAGTTTTATCCTTCCGCTGAACGAATATGGTCCGTATGTTTGTTATCTTGTGAAAAAAGTGAAAGAAACTGGCATCCTCATCGATAAACCAAAGCGTGAAAAGCCAAAAACAGTGCGTACACCCGAGAATATTGCTGCTGTGGCAGAAAGTGTGCGTGAAGCGCCATCAACATCAATTCACCGTCGTTCTCAACAATTGAACATTTCGGAGACATCATTGAGACGAATTTTGCATAAAGTCCTTGGTATGACGCCATACAAAGTCCAACTGGTTCAGGAGTTCAAAAAAAAAAGTTATTTGGCGGACCCTTTATTTTGAATTCAACAAAACGTCGAGTACCACCGAAAATCTGCTAGCGTGACATAGTTTTATCTGCCCCGGTCTAAGGAATTATCAGCTAATATCGAACGAAAATTACTTGTGATACGAAAACGATAGTTTTTTTTTGTCCTTAATATACCTTTCCCAACGATATCGTTTTTCAAATTATTGTACCGTTTATGCGATCACATTTCCCTGAAATAAAGATGGTAAATTCGCCCTAGTCCCATCTGGTATCGATGTCGAAAATGATATCATAATTTATGACAATATTAATATCGGATTTAAAATTAAAAAAAAAAAAAAAAACTGAAAATAACGATCCACTAAATATTTCACTACATCGTGTATTTATTTAGAATTTAAAATTTTATATAAAAAAAACACAAATTTTTAACAATTTTACAATAAACATATTGGGCTTATTGTTGTTCAGAATCGTAAACACGGAAAAAAATATGAGAAAATTCAACAAAAAATTTAATGTATCTTAAATTCTAGCAAAAAAAAAGAAATCCTAAAAAGTCCCAAAAAACCCCGGGAGTTAGAAAAGAAAATCCCACTTTTCGAGATTTACGAAATTCCGGAAATCATGGTATTTCGGGATTTTCCGTTTGGCATCCCTAGTAAACATAGAAAACTGCGTCTATACAAACCACAACAGTGGCAGAAAGCATAAGGCTGTTACCTTACGCAGAAATTGTATTCGCAATGTCCATATTGGGGCCCTGTCCATCTTGGGTCCCTCTCTCTCCTATATGTTCAATATGGGGTGAAGTTTTAATTATATTTTTGGGCAAAGTAGTAAATGAGGAATGTTAGAGCGTATTTATGTTGTGTTAGTAGAATATATTGTAAATCTGATTTTTTACTTAATTTAAGAGACAATTCAAAAAGTGAAGAAGTGAAATGAATCTAATGTACCTTGGATTGTACAATTATGCTTTCTACAGACATTTATTGTTTATTTAATTTTGGTATAATTGTTGTTTTGACAACTAAATGTCAAAATCGGTCTTACGTTGATATTAAGAAATTTTGTATTTATAAACTAAAATTTTTCTTTGGTAATGCGTATGTCTACAATGTCTTTGTAAACATTTTTTATTTAAATTTTTAAAAAGTTTATCTTATTATAAATCTCTCATAAATACTTGTTGAGTATGTTATTATTTCGATTCTATGTAAAAAAAAATCGTACTACAATTCCATTGACCTTTATTGTAGTCATCGTTTTATATTCCATAAAGTGGGTTGTCTTTAAATACAAATAATAATAATTTTGATGCTGATGCTAATGATGATCACGATGACGACGGAACAGAAGAAGACTACATAATGTCTGTCTCAATTGGCTTGAATAATAAATTGAATTGAATTGAATTTGATTTGATATTTTTCTGATTACTTGATTCATTTTTAATATAAATGAACTTTGACTTTTAAGTTGGTTTGGTAGTATTTTGTAAAGCTGGGGTATTTTGAGGTTTCTAGAAATGATTAAGATTGCTAGAAATAGTGGAACTAGACTGCACAGTGTTACCGATTTAACATATTTTGAAAATAATCAAGGTAATTCTTATGGGACGCCATTAAAGTTCTCACCTTGGGATGTCATAAAAGTTCTCACAAAAATGTTCGACACCTGTAAAAACTGTCTTTAGGTGGCATTTATTTCTCAAGGTTTTTCGAATTGAGAGAAACAACGAACAGGGTTAAGTAGACTATACTTAAAAACTAGGACATTCAAAGTTTCACGTTGAAAAGTCTTCACCTAAAGAATTGATGGCCATTTAAAAGTCGAAAAATTAAAATAAATACTTGAGACTTACCAGTGCTTTTCAATTTATATTTTGTTGCCTATAGTTTTTAACTTTCAGATCCAAAACCAATACAAAATGAAGTCCCTAGGTTAAAAGTTGGTGGCTGGTGGTATGGTGGTTTACAAGTGAAACCAAAATTTACCGATTTTTAAACTTTCATATTTTTTAAACATGGTTTTTGCTTTGTTTAATGGAATTGAATTTTGAGAACAGAATTTAAAAATGGTGTAATTTTGTACAGTTTGAGGTATACCAAGTTAATGGCAGCGCACCAATAGCGGAATAAGAACATCATAAACTTGGGTCTGACATTCACAATTATATTTAAAATTGGTTAGCATATTGCGTGAATAGAGTTTCTTAGAAAACAGCATTTCCGAGTAGAAAAAGCATTTTAAAATTTTTTAATGCAAAAGTTTTTTGAACGTTTTTAAAACTTTGTGGAATTTAATTGAAGGGCTTATTGTAAAAACTTGTTAAGCCACATTTATTGTTTTATAGATTTTCGCTGTTTTCTAGCCATCCATTGATTAATATTTGACAGAAGTCTCGCTACAAGTACCTAGAGTATAAACGCCCTGCAAAAGTCATATTTTTTGCATCTGTTCAACAGTTAGAAGGTGAAAGTGAACCAAAACTAAAATGTGGCTTATCAAGTTTTTACAACAAACCCTTCAATTGTTATTTATTTTTAGCATTTTTTCATAACTAATATGTCTTGAGAGTATAGTTAGGTATCTAGAGTGAATTTTCACGACCGCCGCCACAGTTGATTGTCATTTGAGCCCTTTTTATGGCATTTTCCATCACTTTGGCCAAAACTTCCGGCGATAGGTCCTCACATTCTTGACGGATATTGTCTTTAAGAGCTGCAAGAGTCTGAGGCTTGTTGACATAAACCCGCGACTTCAAAAAGCCCCACAAAAAGAAGTCTGGAGCGGTCAAATCAGGCGATCTTGCTGGCCAGTGCAAATCGCCAAAACGGGAGATTAGGCGCCAGGGAAATGCATCCTTCAGCATATTGGTTGTGGCACGTGCAGTGTGTGCCGTTGCACCGTCCTGTTGGAACCACATGTTTTCCAATCCCAATTCATCAAGTTTCGGCAAAAAGAACTCGTTGATCATTGCTCTGTAGCGCTCACCATTCACAGTAACCGTTTGGCCCACGACGTCTTCGAAGAAAAAAGGTCCGATGACTCCTCCAGCGAAAACAGCACACCATACAGTGACTTTGAGCGGGTGTAATGGCTCTTCGTGGGTTACACGCGGATTTTCAGTGCCCCAGAAGCGTAAATTTCGCTAAGATGGAAATGGGCCTCATCACTCATGATTATTTTTGATGAAAAATCATCTTCCTCTTGGATTAAGGATGGCTTGAGCGTATGTTACACGCGATTGGCGGTCAGCAGCTAACAGCTGATGCACCGTCTGGACTTTGTACGGAAACATCTTCAAATCTTGTACCAAAATTCGCTGTAAAGACCGTCGACTGATACCCATTTGCGTGGCACGTCGTCTGGTCGATGTCGACGGCGCTTCCATGACATCCTCGTCTACAGCAGCAATATTCTCTCCAGAACGGCTACTCCGGGGTCTGCCACGCCTGGCAGCATCTCGTGTTGTGCCAGTCTCTTCGAGGCGAGCGGGTAAACGTCGCAGGGTTTTACCAGTAGGCGTTGGACGGCCAGGAAATCTGCGACGAAATTCACGTTGTGCCAAAGTCACCGACCGATTATTGGTCAAATAAATAGTCACCAATATTCCGCGTTCTGGAGCAGTGTAGCGTAACATTGTTTATTAACGTGTATTTCGCATGTGTTTATTACACAAATGTCAAAACAGAACTGACATTAGGGGCCAATCGCAAAATTTATAGCATTTTCTGATAGGAGGATTACTTTTGCGCCACCTTGTACGTACACCAAATAAACGATTTTAATGATCTTAATACTAAAATCGAAAAGACATCAAACAATTTTAAGGAATTTAAATTTTATGGAGCAAACAAAATTTTCAGAAGCTTTCCTGCTAATAAGTAACACTATAACCCCAGCTAACTATCATTAAACCTTAAAAAATGCGTGTTTTCCAAAGTAATCGCAATTTTCTAAAAGCGACAAAAAAATTTAAATGTGGAGTTTACTTATTTTTTATTTTTCAAAATATGTGCGCCCCGGTAGGCTAGTTGGTAGCGTGCTTTCTTATTAGTGCGGGGGTCGTGGGTTCGATTCCCACCAGAGGCACTGGTGTGTTTTCGCTACAACGCATTTGAATTAGAGGGTTCAAAAATAACCGGAATATTTCTGAAATTGTCTTTGATATTAAAATTTTGTATATTCACATAGCACCCTATGACAACTTTCAATATTTTTACCAATCATGGGAAAATCGTTAGCCATGTCAAACAAATATTCTCTTGAAAGGACATAGGACTCGATAACGAAAATCTGAGTATACGGTTTAACTGCATGTGGTCTCTTCTTTAATATTCATTATGATTTTCCCATGCTAGGCAAAAAATATTTAAATTTGCCGTGGGGTGATATGTGAATATACAAAATTGTACATTAAATATCAAAGATACTTTCGGAAAAATTCCGATTATTTTTAAACCCCGCTGATTCCCAACTTGAAATTTGTATGTGTAAGTGATACTTTGAGTTCATTGGAAAATAAATATCAGAAAAATTTATTATGGGTTTTTACAGACATTCGCTAATTAGGAATATTTTTTCAATATGTTTATCCTTTTAATGAAAAAAAAAACAATTTTTTATGCGCCACTGTTTAAAGAAAATTATTTGATCTTTTAAATGACAACAATTTTTTCTGTTGACGCGTTCAAAAGTTATGATAATTCAAACATTGAGTAAATATTGAGCAGCGATTAAACGCGAAATATAACGCAGTTTGGAAAAAAGAAAAAATCTGTAAACACCATATTAACTAGGAGAATATTTATACCAAATTTTAATAAAATCAAAAGAGGTGAAGTTGAAAACAACGCTTCTTATGCTAATTATTTTTAAAATGTCTCCATAGCCAAAGTTATTTGTCTGAGAATCCCTATTTTGGGACTCAATGGATCAGCTGCCTGCCGGTGGGTCTGTGAGGTTTATCGTCAAAACTTATGCTGGAAATCATTTTGGCAACGAATGTGTAAAGTTTCATGACAATACGTTAAGCCGGCAAGAATTGTCAGAATTATTTCCGAAATATGTATTTTAAATCCACCCCAAAATGAACTGGATCGACACAGAATCACTTTTAACATAATTTTAATTGTTTCTTTGACAAACAAAACCAAATTTGTTGTTTTTAAAGAGTCGAACATCTAAAGGGTATGCAATAATTAAATTATATAATATCCATCCTAAAAATATGCTACCACTTTTTGTTAATTAAATCAAATGAGTTTTATTTACTAGCAGAGAATTCACCGTTCACCTTCTCTGTCTATGATTTAAATTGTGCTACTAATCTTGACCATTTGTTAATTTTTAAAAAATTTCATTCTTAATGAATTCCATTAACAAGCTAAAACAAATTAGTAACAGTTAGTAAACATATTTAAAGAAACTTTTCTTAACCCTTTCACAACCCTTGCACACTACAATGTGTGCCATACAAAAAATAAGGCAATGCAGTAAACTCAATATTTTTGCTTAAATATGTTCATTAGGGTCTTGGCCATTGAAAAACAAAAAAAAATATAATATGCATAAACTGTTCATCAGGGAATTATAGTTATATGTTAACAAAGTCCTATTTTTTTTAATCAGCCTAAATCTCCGAATCCCTAAATTTGGCACGTATCTTCATTTAATGATCAAATCAAAACCCAACGAAGTATTTTTGATTATTCGAATGTTTTAGTGGAAATAAAGAGCTGAGATGTTTCAAAAATTCGATTTTCGGTCCCATTTTTTTAAGAGTAGGGGGCAGGAGCGGCATGCATGAAAACATTTTTCTTTTTAATTTAAGGACCCTAACAAGAATCTGAAGTCATGGATAGAAATATATACACAAGCAAAAAGTTGGTAGTAAAAGGATTAAAAGAAGAAAAAAAAGTCATGATTTTACAAAAATAAAATTTGTTTTGTCATGTAAACCTATGACGCGCGTCATAAAAAATAAAATGTTTGTGACACGCAAATTCCACATTAACAAGTAGCAATTTTTTGTTTCACAACTAAAAAATTTCAAACTACTCTACCATGGTATAGGCGACATGACCTTTTCCTTGAAAAGCTAAAATAAAATCGTTAAAAAAAACTATTCATATTTATAGAACAGAGTTAAAATATTGAATTTTTTTATTTTTTAGTCATAATTTAAAAATAGTCGGCCATAAAACGAAACATAGACCTTTAGTGCAGAATTTTGTAAAGGACAAGGCTGGATGGATGTTTAACTTGGATGATTCAAATTGAAATGTCCCCCCTTTTTGTTTAGTTTACACTCAATATTACGTGACATAACAAAAGGCAACAAAAAAGGTGTTTTAAAAACATTTGAAAAATTAAAGAAAAATTCTTTGAAAACATTACAAATACGTGTTTGGTAAATATTTTATAAGAGTTTGGTGTTAAATATATTGAATAATGTTGTAGACTGTAAAGGAATTGAGTGACGACGACGACTCACTGGTGATTCCAAATTTATAATTTTGCTTTAGGGGTGATTGTTGTTTGAAAAGAAAAACTCTTAATAAGGTATACAAAAAAATCAAAAATAAATTGTAATCAATTTTAGCTAACAAGAAATATTAACACTTTAACGTTGTACCAAAATAAACAAAAATCAAATATCTTAGAATTTATATATAATGGAATTTCCAAATCGATATCAATTATTTAATTTTAAAGATTTTCTTGCCCATTGTGCGATAGGCTATTTATAGTGTCCGACCGAAGAGTTCTGCCAGAAAATGCATTTGGTCTGTATTCGGTATTTTAAAGCATTATGGACAAATTTGGCGGATGGAAAAATGTTTATTGGACTGATGAGATGCTATTTTGAGTGTCAAATCTGAAGAAAAGTATGTAGTTAAGCAATGAATTCACTGTTCGGCCTCAGAAAGTTCGGCCAAATCGAAAATAGTTCGGCGGCCGAACTTTTAACTTTATAGCTAAATTTCGGCTTTTCTCTTAAATTTTATACACAAAATCGAATTAAATCAGCTCAACAAACATGTTTTCCAATACCAAAATTTGTCATCATTGCCTCTAGATATCAAAAAACCGACAAAATATAGTTTTTTTGATATTTTGTTTTCAATGTTTTTATGCAACTAGTTTTTAAATGAAACTTCTTTATTTATCAAATGAAACTTTTATTAACAAAATAATATTTTTCATATTATTTTATGGGAACTCGCATTAGGTTAATGAAAAATTTCAATTGACGAGTTCCAGAGCAACTGCATTGCTCATATGCAGAAATTCATTTATATCATACAGATAATTCTCGCAGTGTATAACTGCGGTTTGGTTGAAAAATGTCCAGCTATTCTATTACGTGTACTCTCTAACATCGAAGTTGGCAAATAAAAAAAAAAATCTGGTCTTACCTCATCTACTAATTGAACTATTTATTTTGAAAGTGGTATGAGTACCCTCGTTTTAAAAATGAAATATGAAGGGTTTTGAAGCTGTAAACGAAAACTTTTGTGCAATGTTTTTATGCACATCTCACCAGGGGACATTATATTTATTTATACTTTAAAGAAAATTACATATTTATTGTGGTAAGCTACGTTTTTTTTTTTTAATTTTGAATGGACTCATATTACTTTCAAAATAAATACTTTTTAAAAATTGTTGTTTATAAACATATAGTTTTATTCCAAATTTTTAAAGAAATTGGAAAATTATTGAGTTTTTCACATGATTAGTTTTTAGATATACACTCAAATAAAAAAGTTAGTAAAGTCAGCAAAAAATGTTGCTGAGTCAGCAAAATTTTAGTCAGGAGGGTGCTTGCAAAAAAATTGCTAATGTCAGCAAAATCTTTTGCTGAAGATCAGCGACCTGATTTTTAGCAACAAAATTAGTAGATTAGAAATTAAAAAACCCTTGCTAAAAATTAATAAAATTTTTGCTGAATATTAGTAGACTGAAAAAAACTCAAAAAATTTGTAGAAAAATTATACTTTAGTTAATTTATTTGCCGAAAATCATAAAACATATTTTTGTAATTCTGTTTAAAATAATTTACAATACGGTACAAATAATAAAAATGTTCATACTGCCAAATTGGCGATATGAATTAATGTAATGTCTAAAAACAATAGAAATAATTATATATAACATAAACGAAATTATCTTTGAACTACTTACATCAATTAGTGTCTAAATAATGCTATCTTTTAAAGGAACGCAAACGCCACAGAGAATTATAGAAACGAAACGAAAAACTAACAAAATATAACATATACAACCCTTTTTTGCAATAAGAAAAAGGAAAGAGAAAAATCTACCGCTTTAGTCTGTCTACTTATTGCATATTTGTTTGCAAATTTGACCACACAAGATTATTAATATATATATAAACATTTAGTTTACAAATACACATTTAATCTTTATTAAATTTAAATATTTTGTTTTGTCTTTTATTTAATTAATAGATTGTAGATTAATTTGTTTTAATCCACAATTTTGTTTTATGTATGAAAAAAAGATACAAAAATCTTCCATGGTTGTTTTTTTATATTATGTCTTCTAGAGCTGAACTTTTTAGTATAATTTTCCTTGTCATTACTACATCTAAAATTGCCGTAACATCTAATTCATTCTGCGTATATCTTTTAGTCTGGTTGTCGTTCACTTTATTGATGTGCTAATCAACACAATTTTTTTAGCAAAATAAATTAGTAAAACATTAGTAAAATATTAGTAAGTCATTAGTTCAAAACAGTTAAGTGCTGAATTAGTGTAACTAAAATTTTAGTTTAAAACATAATTTTAGCAAAAAATTTGCTGAAAAATAGTATACATGATTTACAAGATGTTTTACTAACTTTTCTACAAACTTATTTTTTTGAGTGTAGAACAAATTATCAAATTTGCTTAAAAAATGCATTTAAAAAAAAAAGTAAAGAAATTTCGAATTTCGTGAAAATGGTGATTGATGGGGAATTCCAAGAGCAGATTTATAATCTGGGACGCTGACAATACTTTTATGGGTATTATATCCGTGTTATTCAAAATAACGTTTAATACAAGATTTTAGCTCAAATTTCAGCAGTCTTTAAAATGTTGCCAACAAATTTTTGTGCAGTGATTAGAAGCCATTGAATACTATGAAACTTCATCATTACCTCAATTTTCTTGAAAATGGACTCATACCACTTTCAAAATAAGTAGTTTAATTGTTAGTCTCAAATCCTAGTTAAAACAAATTCAGTTTTCAAATTTGTCTAAATTTTTTGTTAAATAAATAAAAATAAAAAATTATGTTGCCATTTGTGGGCTAAAACAGAAAATAATACAGGGTTGCGTTGTTTTCCATGCCAAAGGTGAATTTCTTTATATTGAAATTTAACCTTAACGTTAATATGAAATTTAAACTTCAAAATATTTCATAAATTCTAGTTAATTTTTAAGGAAACCTTATTTAAACATGAACTCCCCCAACCAACATCTGTATTTGCAGAAGTTATCGTTGTTGTCGTAAAACCCCCTAATTTGTAATCGGTATTCTTTAGCTCAATTTTATTTATTTTTTTTTTTGTTGACATATAATCCTTCTATTAACATTATTGGTTATTTTGTTTAAGGGTTGTTGGTTCTACAATCTGGTGTTTGTTTTAATTTTAAAATCCTATAAAAGTGTAAACAGTCTTTAATAACAAACCGATTTGGGTGTGTGTATATTAGGGTGTCCCTATAAATACCTTTTCAAACGATGCGTAATAATGATGCAGATTTTGAACTTTTTAGCTAAATTCTTGTTCAACATTTGACTATAAAACTTTAAACTAAAGGACAACAGAAAAATACAATATTTTCCTAGCATGTTTTATTTTTATCATAAAAGAAGCATTAGTGGGCCAACATTGATCAAACAAACATCTCAAACTTTTTTTTTGTACGAGTCCATTACGCAAATTTTGATACCAATTTTGTTAAAAAATAATCTTTTTTCTAACCCAAGATCGCCAACTTTAAAATCTGGTAGGGAACTGGGGTGGCAAGACTTTTTTCGTTGCGTGCCACAAAAAGAAAAATATTTTGTAAAAATAAGTCGTGTGCCACCATAAGATTGTTTACATTGTGGAAGCACATTTTATATGGAAACACTTTAATGCTATCTTCATATTAAGTTTTTTAGATCTAGTTTTATTACAGACCATGCACACAGAGAAATAAAGTGCCAACCGAATTTAAAAGTGTATTTCAATGTTAACAACTCAAAAATTCAGTTAGTACAACGATATTTACATTCGATATATTAATATTTTGGGCGTTGCAACTAAAATTCAGTTGAATTAACCGAACGTTGTTGTGAAAACTTATGTAGAGTTCTACCAACCGACTTAAATTCGTAATAACCGAATTTGAGTCAAAGTAATCGAATTTCCGTTGGCAAACAGCAACATTTTCTCTGTGTGTGGCAAAACAATTTCAAGTAGACGTATTAGAATAATGCTCTCTCGATTACAAATGCAAAAAATAACCACAAAAACTGTATGATGTCAAATAAAAACGCTAATTCTACATAATGTATTTACCTTGTATTGTTATGCCAAGTTAAATATTGTTTGCCACTTTTGTCCAATTTTCCGACAATTTTTCACTTCTACGATAAGATTTGGTTTTCATTAAAACAATTAAATTTCTTTCAATCCAAAATGCCAAGAAATTTTTAAAGAATCGTAGTTGAATTTTAAAAATGCACTTAAAATCGTACTACACCATTTCCGTTGTTTTTTTTTAGAAATTGTCAATTGTTTTTCAGATTTATTAATTGTGTTTCAGAAATAATGATTTGGTTTTCAGATCTATAAATTGCAATTTCAAAAAATATTAATTGAATTTCATATTTATCAACTGTATTTCAGAAACTATCAATTGATATTCACATTTATTAATTGCATTTTAGAAACTAAAGATTGTATTTTAGGGGTTATAAATATACCATCATTTAATATAATTTAAATATATTTTTAACTTTGAAATACAATTAATAATTTCTAAAATACAATTGATATTTCTTTAAGAACAGTTGATTATATCTGAAATACAATTGAAACTTCCTGAAAAACAATTCATCAATTTTCAAATGCAATTGATTAATTCTGAACTACAATTGTTCAAACTGAAATACAATTGAAGGGCTTATTGTAAAAACTTGATAAGCCACATTTACTGTTTTAAGGATCCATTTATTAATATTTTATAGAAGTCTTCCTTAAACCCTTAAGGCTCAGTTAGTCTTGCCGTTCCGTGCCGTAACGAATCAGATGTTTTGTTTTTGGTTTATGGATAGTGCGTTTTTCAAAAAATCACCTCACATAAACTATGAACGAAACAGCTGATTTGTCACGGCACGGAACGGCAAGACTAATGGAGCCTTTATTGCACGTAACTAGATAATAAACGTCCTGCAAAAGTAATAGTTTTAGCATTATTTCAACCTTTAATAGGCGAAAACAAACCAAAAATAAAATGTGGCTTATCAAGATTTTACAATAAGCCCTTCAATTGATAAAACTTAAGATCAATTGATAGTTTCTGGAATTCAATTGATAATTTGAAATTTAATTGATAATTTCCGAAATGCAATTAATATTTTTGAAATCAAATTATAAGTTCTGCAAAACAATGGAAAATGGTGTGTTTATCTTTTCGAAATACTGGCGTACCTTGATTTCGGAAATACGTATTTTCGGTTATTAACCGTAATTCTGTAAAAAGAAGAGTAATATTTGAAATTTTTTTTTAATAATTTTTAAAGGCGATTTACAATCTTTATGAAAAATTTCACCATAATCGGTTTAAAGTACACATTTTTGTATCGATGATAAATATTTAAAACTTTAATAATTACAAGTTTGATCTAATTTTTATTAAAAATAAAAATTATGTTTCTTCGACCTTTAATTGTGCAATAAAAATGAAAATTATTCAAGTTCGAGGCCATACTCTATATTTCTCTATTAGGATATTGTCCTAACAAATAATCTATAGAGTTTTTTGTTGTCAAATTTATTATTTGACCCTTTCAGGAATGTGTTGATAGATCTATTTCGGGAATTTTCTAGGTTCCCATCATCAGAACACGTTTTGAAAGCGGTAACAATCCCATGCCGCACATCAAACATTCATATAAACTAGTTTACTCACTACATGAGAACTAATTAATATAAAAGCTTGAAGTTGAAGATTATAACCATTGATTAAAAAATAAATTGAAAACTTGTTTGTTATGTCTTTAACTTCAAGCTCATATATTAATTAGTTCTCATGTAGTGAGTAAACTAGTTTATATGTATGTTTGATGTTTGGCATTTTATTGTTACCCGCTTTAAAACCGTGTTCTGATGATGGGAACCTAGAAAATTCCCGAAATAGATCTATCATCACATTCCTGAAAGGGTCAAATAATAAATTTGAAAACAAAAAACTCTATAGATTATTTGTTAGGACAATATCCTAATAAAGAAATATAGAGTATGGCCTCGAACTAGAATAATTTTCATTTTCATTGCTTTAATAATTACTTTAACAGAACTGCTGCTGGTTTCCTAAATATAATAGATTTTTTTTTAATAATTAAGAAAATTCCACGTGCCACCAAAGTGACGCTGCGTGCCACTAGTGAGTGAAACGCGTGTCATAGTTTTGCCAACCCTGACCTACACAGAGAGAATTTAGTTTACGAAAAAATCATAAAAATTTTCAGTAAACTAATGCAACAGTTCTAAATAAAGTGAGCGAAGAATTTCTTAAAATTAATGAAAAACTTCATACTTTTTATGAAACTATTTTTTATGAAACTTCTTCATTGAGTGAATGAAACTTTTAATAAGTGATATTTTTCATAAAACTCTATGAAAACTTGCATTAGTTTAATGAAAAGTATCAATTGACCTGTTCCAGTGCAATTTCATTGCTTCTATGCAAAACTTCATTAATATCATGCAAAAATTTTCTCATTGTATTGTTGGAGCGGGACACCCTAGTGTATATTTTATTTAGGGGAATCTATAAATGAGATTAATTGTTAGGTACGATGAGCACATTTTTGAAACTTTCATTAAGAACATATGGTATAAATTTCTATATTTTGCGGTCCGTTCGTTTGTCATCTGCCTGTCCATCGATCGGCCTCTGTTTGTCTCGTGTATCTGTTCACTTCATTACATATTGGTGAATAAAAAAATATTATCTGTTAGCCAATTAAAACAATTAACACTTTCATTTAAAACTAACTATGAAAATATAAAATTAAAACATGTGTTTGATTCATTTGGGAACATTTTAATTACAATTAATTGACAAAGTTAAATATATTCTTTATCATATGAAATATTTTATTATTATTTGATGCCCTGATTCCAAATCCGGCATCCATCACGTCACAATTTTGAGAAAACTGTGGTTAAAGTTGCCAAAAATGGCTATTTTGGCTCATTTTGAAGCCTTTTTATCATACGATTGACGTTTTTTTTTATAATTCAGAATAAATATTAGTAATTAGAATACACTTTACTCTTGAAGATAACGAAATGAAATTTTTTTAAACTGAATACAGTTTTTATATGAAATTGAGAAAAAAAGTACACTTAGAATACTATGTAGGTAAAGACCACTGCAATTGTAGTTGAAAACAAATGAAATCTCACTTAAAGAAAGGACGACTTACATTACAGTAAATTCAACTAACATTGTCATTTGTTTTTTAATGTTCAAAAAATGACTAACAATTGTAGTAAAAATGAACCACATGGTAGTAAAAAATAAACATTTATTTTTTTTTATTTTTTTAAATAACCAAAAACAACTGTAAAAAATGAATGTAAAATCATAAAACAGTCATTTGATGTGGTTTGTTTTTTTAAATGAACTACAAGGTTAGTAAATATTTTAATTTGTTCTACAAATGACTGACATTTACATTAAAAATAAAGAAACTGTATTACAACCCAAACAACTATATATTTTTAAAGCAGAAATTATAGTACACTCAGGGAGAGTGTACTATAATTTCGTACAATTTTAAAATTTTTTACATAAAGTACTTACAGTACACCGGGAACCATCCGTAATTTTTTTGTTTGAAGTGCTATCTTTACCAAAAAAGTTATCAAAGAATATACTTACATTCATATAATTTTTGAACACCTCTAAAAAAAACAAAAATGTCTCTGACCGAAATTACCTGTATATTAAGCACCTTAAACTTAGAGGTATAAAACATGATCAAAAGCTGAACAAATTTTCATTTAACCTTTTTTTATTAACTCTCTTAGATTTGGGGATAATAGGGGGTGGTGTTTGTTTGTGCGTTATTTTAAAATATGAACATAAAATTATAAAATAATAATTTGGGCGAGTAACTTTTCTATGAATAACCATAGTTTAACTTTAACCAAAGATATTTCCATATAAATATGACATTCATACACACAGAGAAATAAAGTGCCAATAGAATTGAAAAATGTATATTAACAACTTATAAATTCAGTTAGTACAATGATATTTACATTAGATTTCTGAATATTTTGGGTGTGTCAACTAACATCCAGTTGAATTAACACAACTTTGTTGCGAAAACTAATTTTAAGTTGTGTCAACCGTCTGAAACTAGTAATAACAGAATTTGAGTCGTTGTAACCGAATTTCAATTGGCAAATAGCTACATTTTTCTCTGTTAAGCCTTAAAATTTGGTTAATTTGAGATAAGTTAGGTTATTTAAATTTTTACTTTTTAAACACAAATTTATTTGGGACACAAGTTGGTTTACTATAAATATTTAATATTTGTATCGAGATCATATAAAAAAATAAGTTTATAAATTCATATAAATTCAACTCAAATTAGAAGCTTTTAACTGTACCTCAAGTTTGTAAAATAATTTCTATTAAACAAATTATCAATTGAAATTGATTAACAATTTTTGATTTTTATATAAAAAGTAGTATTTCTGCAGAAAACATATATTGTTTTTAAACCGATTCCATACCGGCAGTGTACCGGTGTAAAGGGAACCGGTTGCGTTACACCGGTGTTTTAAAATGCATGTGTTTTGGTATTAGTTTTGTATCAGTTATTAATTTGAAACGGTTTTAAAACGGATAACGATATTTAAGCGGTATTGGTGACCAACCTTTCTTTTAATGCAACGTCATTTTGAAATAATTTTTTAGCAGTTTTAGCAAAGAAAAAAATTACTATTTTTATTTTAAAGTGTGCTGTTCTTTCTCCTACCCTTTTTCTTATTTTTATTAATGACCTTCTTGGTCAGACCTTTAATCCTATCTACTCTTTTGCAGATGACAGCAACATTTGTCATTCATTTTCATTCGATCACAGGCCAAGCTCTTTGGAGATAGAGAGCATGCGGCAGAACATGAATGACACACTCAATCAAGACCTTTCTACAATCTCTGAGTAGGGTCGCGCGAATAAGGTCGATTTTAATGCACGCAAGATCCAATGTTGTATGTTAACCCACAGACGGGCTGTGGAATTAACATTGTCGTCTGTAGCTATGGATGGTATATGTATTGAGGAATCGGATACTCTTGATGTTCTGGGCATGAAAATACAGTCTGATGTCCGCTGGAATAAGCACGTATTTCAAGTGTCGAAAGAAGCATTCAAGTGCCTTTGTTTTCTGAAACGGTGCAAGACTTACTTCACTCCATCCGAACTCCTTACTATTTATACCAGCTATATCCGGCCGAAAATGGAATACAACTCTCATATATGGGCAGGGGCTTCAGTGTCTATTCTGAAGCTTCTGGACCGTGTTCAGGGGAGTGCGGTGAAGCTTATCAATGACAGTAGTGTATCCAACTATTGATTCATTGGAGCATCGTCGGAATGTGGGTTGTGTGACACTTTTCTATCGATATTACCATGGGAGGTGCTCATCTGAGATAAGTGAACTTATTCCTCGAGCCCGAGTTTTTATTCGTAATACTCGCTTATCTAGTAGAGCACATCCGTTTGTAGTTGATTGTCCTGTGTTTCGCACAACGCATTACAGAGAAAATTCATTTTTTAGTCGAACAATTCGTATGTGGAACAAACTTCCCGCAGAAGTCTTCCCTGTTACTTACAATTTAGAAAAATTTAAATCAAATATCCACAAGCACTACTCCCGCTTTCCTCCTTCCCATACCCTATTTTCCTGATCAATACAATGCACTGCATGAGTAGGGGGCATCCCCTGAGTATTGGTTAAATTATAAAAAAAAAAAAAAAAATAATCCAAGTTGTACTTCCCAAAAATATTTTTTTTTTAATTTTAATGTTGTATTATGGACGACAAAAGTTACGTATTTGCGGATCTTTGACAGCTTCCCGGACGAAAGTTTTATATAGCGGACAGTCTTAGAGACGTCCGGGAATAGTATTGACCAAAAAAACAATTGAAATTTCCAAAAAAAAAACATCTCAAATCTATTTCCAACTTTCGATATAAGTGGACAGAAAAATCACAACAGAAAAATTAAAAAATAATTTATATTAAACGCTTTACTTTTATATAAGATGGTAAAGAGTATAAATCTGTATAAAATTTAAATCAATAAAATGTTGTATTTTAAACTATAGCTTAACTCAGTCTCTATTAATGTAACTTTTTGTGTGTTAACGTTTATTTGGGTGCACACTTTATTAGTGAATTAATTAATTAATTAAATGGCAATCATTTCAATTAAATATTTTGTTAAAAACATATTTTATTATAATCAAATCTTTTATTAGTTATTTAATGTTATTAATTTTTTTTTGTGTAGTTGCAATCCTCTTTAAAAGATAGTAATTTCTATAAAAAAAGATTTTTTTGAAATTGATTTTTTAGTTTTTCTTGTTTTTTCCTTAACAATTATTTTAATGACAATTTCTAGATTAGTTAACCTTGATATTTTTTTTTTCCTTTCAAAATGTCCAACACACTTCCTATTAAATTGAAATATATTGACAGTTTAACTATAGAGAAGGTATGCAATCAAGATATAATCATAACAACATTCAAACATTGTGCTTCCTTTTAGTTAATAGGGGGAAATTTATTGATTTTTTGTTCGAAATTTCAAATAATGCATAGAAGGCTTTTCATATTAACTAACCAGCTAAAAAATAATATCGTATTGATATTAAACTTACAGTATTTATTGCTCTATCTGAGACAAATAAAACATGAAACATGTTTTTAAAATTTACAAAAATATTATTATTATTATTATTATTAAATGCTTTTACGCCAAATTATCGGCGCATGGTGTCATTACGTTCCATGTACCAATTCGAGTCCGGGTTTTCTTTTCTTTTCTTTATTTCTGGTTTCGTGCACAATTGAATTTCGAGAGCAGTAGGTTGCCAGCCTAAGGCCTCTAGCCTTTTGGTGGGATTGCCACCTAAGCTGAAAAGGCACAGCGTATCTGAATATACCATCATAATTTGGTTATTTCTTTAGCATTGGATATTTAGTGGCGCCAAATTTTCACCATGTCGGTAAGAGCCTCAATGGCACTTAGAATTTAACGGTTACACGTTTGCTAAACGTGTCCATCTGAGACTCTCTTCTACAACCCGCTGAATTGTCCTCCACTGCTTATTTTATTCGCAGTTACCCATCATACTGCATGGTAGGGTCCTCCACTATCCGCAACCTGTGGAGGCGTCCCTTAGCACTTCAGCTGTGCTTCCCTATAAGATATTATATTTCATTTTCATAGCACTTGACTACAAAGATTTAATATAATCCCCAGGGGTAGTTACAAAAATATTGGCGTTTATATATTCAAATTTTCAAATAAATTAAAAAAAAATTAAATTCGTATCAAGAGGGCTCGATCATTGAACGTTCTGCTTACAAGACAAACGCTCAACCGTCTGAGTTAAATTTGCATGCTGGCTGGCTAACAGCAAACTTATATTGTTTGCATGTGTGTTAAAACACAAGACAACAAAATATAGCAAAACAACAAGAAATAAGTGAAAAAAATGGAAACACTTTAAAAAAATATATACCTAAAGTGCAGTTATATGCCCTCGTTAGACTGTTCACGGGTTTGTTTTTCTTTAGCTGGGCAGTTGGTATGGAAAGCCTTATAGTTAGAGTATTAGGTACACATGTAACTATTTAGGTGGTGCTACTGACAACAATTGTAATGTAAACTCATCGTATATTTAGTTGTCAGTAAACTAAACAAAACTGAAACCATTTTTGTTCTTTTCAAGACATCCTCACAAATTTCCAATTATTTGCGCCAACACGTGTAAACTATTAAGAAGAGGTAATAAAAAAGCTAGGAAAATATTTAACGCAAAAACTGAAAATGAAAGTAAAAAATTTGTAATGATAGTAAATTAAGCAATTGGGAATTGACATTTGTTAAATATTGATTTAAAATAAATTAATTTAACTTTTATTTCAAAATGACAAAATTAGTCAATTTTATTTATAAACTAAACTAAATGAAACTTTTGGAAAGTCAAATTAATTTTTTTTCAAGCCGATTATGTGTTGTTTTCAATTTTCAAAAGAAATTAAAATTTTCAAAAGGTTTGGTATACTTAATTATAAATTGAATGAGTACATTTGGCTCATTATGTTATGCACAGGGTGACTCTAAATAACACAATTTTGAACACCATGCCATCATTTAATTAGCTCGTGTATAACGAAATTTAACTTTACGACAAATTTTCTAAACCTGCACTGAGAGAATTATACACTCAGGGAACTTCTGTTTTAAAAATATGTAGTTGTTTGGGTTGTAATACAGTTTTTTTATTTTTAATGTAAATGTCAGTCATTTGTAGAACCAATTAAAATATTTACAAACCTTCATTTAAAAAAAACAAACCACATCAAATGACTGTTTTATGATTTTACATTAATTTTTTACAGTTGTTTTTTGTTATTTAAAAAAATAAAAAAAAAAAAAAATGTTTGTTTATTTTTTACTACCATGTGGTTCATTTTTACTACAATTGAAAGTCATTTTTTAAACATTAAAAAACAAATGACAATGTTAGTTGAATTTACTGTAATGTAAGTCGTCCTTTCTTTAAGTGAAATTCCATTTCTTTTCAACTACAATTGCAGTGGTCTTTACCTACATAGTATTCTAAGTGTACTTCATAATAAAGGGTGTTTTTTTTTATAGAGTGACACAAGTTTAAATCATAATCAAACAAGGAAATATATTTTTAATATCAATGAAACGGGCTTTATTGGAAAGAAAATTTTATGAAATTAATGTTTAAATATGATTTCTGCCTTGTGGCCGCCACGGCTGGCGCGTAGAAGGCGCTATCTGGAACACCAATTTTCAACAACTTTACCCAGTATTTTCGGCCGCATTTCGCCAATAACTCTTCGAATGTTGATTTCCAGGTGTTCAATTGTTTTTGGTTTATCGACGTAGACAAGTGACTTAACATAACCCCAAAGAAAATAATCCAATGGGGTTAAATCACACGATCTTGGTGGCCAATTAATTGGGCCATTACGTGAAGTTATTTTTTCATCAAAAGTTTCTTTGAGTAAATCAATTGTAGCGTCCGCTGTGTGGCATGTGGTTCCATCCTGTTGGAACCACATAACAGCAAGATAATTGCCACGTAATTGAGGTACGAAAAAATTTCGAATCATGTTCCTATACCGATCACCATTGACAGTAACATTCTGACCATCATCGTTTTGGAAGACATATGTACCAATGACACCGCCAGCCCAGAAAGCGTACCAAACAGTAATTTTCTGTGGATGTAATGGTGTTTGGACAAAAGCCTGTGGATTCTTCTCACTCCAAATGCGACAATTCTGCTTATTTACGTACGCTTTTTACGTAAATGTAAGAAGTGCACGATGAGTTTGACGAATAGAAGAATTATTTTGATTACAAATTTCAACAATTTGCACGCGTTGCTCTGGTGTAATTCAAATCATAATGAAATTTCAAAGCAAACTAAAAGCAACTATCTGCTGTAAAATGGGGTGTCAAATAAAGCAGTGATGCCAACTCAAAGTTGTGGCACTCTAAAAAAACACGCTTTATTAATGAAACCATTTTTTATATAATTTTTTTTTTTGTAGATTCAATGAAGAATTTCGTTATATCTAAGAAATTTTATTAATTTTAACAAATTTTTCTAAAATTTCAAAGCTTCGTAAAAACAATCGTTAAATTTAAAAATTATCTCAATAAATTTAATAAAAATTTTCTATAATTTATTTTTTCATAAAATTTCATAATTTGATTTATTTTCATACATTTTCAACTATAATTTTAAGATTTAATTCTCAAGTGCTCAACATATTTCATAAAGTGCTTTATTATTTCAATGCAGCCTTTTATTAATTTTGGGCTTCTATAAAATTGTTTAAAAAATCATATAAAGCAGTCCATTGGTTTTGCTCCAATGCATTTTCAGGACATTTACGAAGAGTTTTATTAATTCAAAGAACTTCTTAATATTAAAAAACTTTATGAAACTGTTTCATAAATTCTATTAACCTTCATTGTCGGAATGATTCATTATGAAGATTTTATGAAGATTTTCATTAATTCTACAAACATTTCTTAAACATTGACTTTAAACCTGTTTCATAGATTCTATGAAAAGTTTCAATGGACGAGTTCCAGTGGCAATTTTCATTAAAGCTATGAAGAAATTCATTACTGCAGTGAAGATAATTCTCTCAGTGTGAAGAGAAAAAAATTTTCACCCTAGATAGTAACAAGGTGACTCCAAAAAGTAAAATTCATATCTTACAATATCGTAAATATGGATGTACTCTTCTTCTAAGGGTTTCACTCCAATTGTGATTAAATTTTTCTTCTAGTTTAACCTGTATTTTAACAGGGTCGCTCGTAATATTTTTATCTGAGTAAATTTAAATATGGTATTTACAACCTTGCCACTCACAAGAAACGTTCTCCAAGCAAAACACTAGGAAATTGAAGTTATGTTGGAATTCGGCCAATGAAACTGCAATTTTTCATAAAATTTTATGAAAACTTTTATTTTATTTACAAAAAATACTAAAAACTTTCATTTGTCAAATACTCTCTTTTTATTCAGTTCGGTTTATATGTAGATTTGTCACAGAAGACCTTCTTTTGTATTTTTTTTAAACACCCCGAGCAAAAACATGGGGTTTTTGTATATCAAAATTCCTTTTTTGAGAAAAATTTATGTTACATATTTTATTTGAAATTTCGACACGATACCAAACAAAAACGTTCCAGAATTTAATTTTCTTATTCCAGACCCTAAATACCCTAAGTGTGAACTACACTCATAAAAAAGTTAGTACAAAAGTCTGTTAAACGGGTTCCCATTCAGTTCACAAAAAAAATATAAAGTGCCAACAGAATTGAAAAATGTATTTTGGTTGCTACAGCCAGTAAATATGGTGTTGCAACTAAAATTCTGTTGTATTAACCGATTTTTGGTATAAACACCAATATAATGTTATGTTTAGCAACAGATTTTTAGTGTAGTTACTGAATTTCAGTCGGAAATTGTTAACATTTTTCTCTGTGTGCAGAAATAGTTTTTTCAGTCGTTATCGTTTAAATTAGTTATTTGGCTAAAGTTATTAGTTATCTCATTTCAACACAAGAACAAATTTAATCCTCATTTGAACTAATTTTTCAAACTAATATTTATTACTTTGTAATGCTCACACACAAAAAGTATTTTTGTGTGGCTCCTCTATCAGTCTCTCTTGTATATGGCGTTATTTTATCATAATTTTATTATATAATCATAAAATAGGCTATATCTCGAAAACTTAACAAGATGGGGAAAAATTATTGTTACTACAATTTTAATTAAACTTTTGTTTGATTTCAAACTTACTTTTAATAAAAAATTTAATAATATATTATAAATTTTTAATGAAAATTAAATTGGTGGACACAAGATTTACAGTTTTTTAACTCCATAATGACAAAAAGTAGGAAAAAGGACACAATTTAAAGAAATCAATAATAATTTAATGAAGTTCTGCCTATTATATAGGCTCTAGCTTTTCTAAAACTTCGGGTTCTGATGAGATCTTTAGCCAGATCGAAATACTAGTATCAACCTAGCTAATATGTTTGATTTGCTTTATTTTTGTAAATATACGGAGGTTGAAAGCTCGTTATAAATTGAAAATAACATAAAAATAATCTCGATGTATATAAAAACAAAAAACTAATATAACTGTAAAAAATATTACTTGAGCCAGAGTACACACTAAAAATTTTTTATATAAATAGAACATTTTTGGTCTTCAAAGTTTAGTAACGTCATGATGCTTGTTAGGAAAAGACCTAACCACGTGGTTGATTACTAAGAAGACAAGAATGGAGCAAAATTGATTATTAATAGGTTTTTTGTTAAAGTTCTGCCTATTATATAGGCTCTAGCTTTTCTAAAACTTCGGGTTCTGATGAGATCTTTAGCCAGATCGAAATACTAGTATCAACCTAGCTAATATGTTTGATTTGCTTTATTTTTGTAAATATACGGAGGTTGAAAGCTCGTTATAAATTGAAAATAACATAAAAATAATCTCGATGTATATAAAACAAAAAACTAATATAACTGGAAAAAAACTTTAAGTTGAAAAAAAATCTACAAAATTAAAAAAAAAAACTCTAAAATTAAAAATAAATCTCTAAATTAAAAAAATCTCAAAATTTAAAAAAATCACCAAAATTATAAAAATACTTCAAAAATAAAATAAAAAAATTTAACAGATTAAAATCTTAATAGAAAATAAAATTAATTAAATAGTTACAAATTATTTTAATTGTTACTACAATTTCCTTAATAGCACCGAATTAAACTTTTAATAAAATTAACAAATATTTTAATTGGAACTCGAGTTTAGTTTTTCTCCGTACTCCTTGCTATAAACTACAAATTATTAACCACCTATACACATAGTAACAAATATGGACTCCTGGACACTATTCACTGACCCGACATTAGATAGGTTACAGAACAGTACCAAAAACACAGTTCTGTTGGTTGCAAAAAATTTTGATTTTTCATATTTCACATATGCTGCTTTACAAAAAAATTTATATATATTTTTCCTCTCCATTTTACCCCGTAAGTTTGAGATTGGGACGAGTTGGATAGAAATAGAGTTGTGAAATAGAACTTCTTTAGAAGCGGGAAATCAGTAAAGAATTTGGAATAAATAAAAAGTTGAATCTTTAGGAAGTACTTCCATTTTTTTTGCCAGGTTTCTTTTTTTTTTTAACTGTTTTTCGATAATTTTTTTTAAAGATTTTGAAGAAGGTTTTGTGAAGAAAAAATTCATTAATTTAATGAAAATTTACTAAATATTTTTAAAATATTTTTTTGTGTACAAATAAATTTGAAATTTGAATAATTGTTTTGCTGAATTTAACTAATTTGTTAAGAAAAATTTTTAATTTTAAGTAGGAAAATTATAAAACTTCTTTACTTACCATTTAAATATCTAATTTCCATTCTAAGTTTAAAATTTGTCAGTTTCTAGTTAATGAAGTTTTAATACTAATTTGGTTTTTATTGTTGCCTACCTTTAGGAACTTATTCTAGAAAATATGGTATACTTTTGGCCTTAAATAATTTTATTGTTATTGTTGCATACTTTAAGGAGTTCTATTTTAATTTGTGTTGTAACGAATAGTTTTGCGAGTATTTCTTTTTAAAAATTTAATATAAAGTTTACTTATATAAAGTTTTAATATTCATGCCAACCAAAAAAAAAAAAACAAAACTAAAACCATTATTTATAAATCGGTCAGACTTTATACAATGAATGTAATTTCGTTTTTTTTTTAAACTATTTCCCCAGTGTTTTTCCCTTAAATGAAATGTTATATGGGAAAATGCATTTATCAAGCTATTGCTCGCATTTAAGTTAGTATTACAAAGCACATATTTGTGGCTTCAGGAAAGAAAATGTTTGTTTCTCGTCGTTGTACATAAACTTACATAAATATTTTATGTCATTGTACAATAGGGTTATAACTTTTGACTTTTTTTTTTTTTTTGCAAATATCCAATTTTACCAGTCCTATACGTAAAGTCCATAAAAAAATATGTACTTAAAAACTACTAAACACTTAGGATACTATGTAGGTAAACCCCACTGCAATTGTAGTTGAAAACAAATGAAATTTCACTTAAAGAAAGGACGACTTACATTACAGTAAATTCAACTAACATTGTCATTTGTTTTTTAATGTTAAAAAATGACTAACAATTGTAGTAAAAATGAACCACATGGTAGTAAAAAATAAACAAACATTTATTTTTTTTTTATTTCTTTAAATAACAAAAAACAACTGTAAAAAATGAATGTAAAATCATAAAACAGTCATTTGATGTTAGTTGTTTTTTTTAAATGAACTACAAGGTTAGTAAATATTTTAATTTGTTCTACAAATGACTGACATTTACATTAAAAATAAAGAAACTGTATTACAACCCAAACAACTACATATTTTTAATGCAGAAGTTCCCTGAGTGAACATATACTTACTTACTTTACTCACTTTTCTTTTAAATCAAATGTATTTTTCATTTTTGTTTAACTATTAAAACATTAACTCCCAAATCCGTAAAAATAAACGATTTTATTTTAACTATCAAAATTAACTCCCAAATTATTAAAAACAACAGTTTCTTTTTTTTTGTACTATCATTTACTTTTTAGTTCAAATAAAGAATTTTTTGTAAAAGAAAATTTTTAATGAAAATAATAACTGTTACTGAAAAGCAGTATTTATGTGCAGTTTGTTTTTTAATAAATGATAAAATAAGTTAAAAAAAAAATCTTTACAGTTTAAATGTATATTCCTTAAAAAATAAAGTTTATATACTGATTACTTTTTAAATAAACTACAGTCAGTTACTGTTAAAATGTTGTGAGTGTAGTAGTTGTTATAACGCATAAATGCTTTTTGAAGTTCGGAATAATTATTTTTGTTAAATTAAACAAAAAATCAATATTTCGCCAAACTTGAACAGTAACGATCGTATCGATGTTAAAGGACACAAAATCTTTACCTTTGGCGGGTTTCGCATATTTTGAGAAATTATAGCGTTATTTCGCAATATGGGTATCAAAATTCGCTAAACAACGATCACATTACGTAAAAATCATTTTAAAAACGTTGTGCAGTATTTTTGGTCCACTAATGCAATTTGAATGGTAAAAACGTAACAAAATAAATTTTTAGCTGCACTACATGAGGGAGTTTTTTGTTTCAAAATGACCCCAAAAAAGCAATTTTGTTTTTTTTATTAATTTACTATTGCCCATCACGTGGTGATAAGTAAACATTTTGCAAAAAAAAAGTTATAACCCAATTGTACAAGTACTAAAATAGTAGAAGTCGGGCAAAAAAAATATATATTGAATTGCAAAAAATACCAAAAAAAAGTAAGAATTGTGCAAACGTAGTGTAGGAAATATATACAGAACGACATGCAATGCGCAAAATGTTTGCAAAATAAAATAATAAAAAAAAAGTTGAAAAAAGAAGCATAAACTTCAATCAATTCTATTTTGGCCAAATAAGGAGGTTTTTAAAACTCAAGTGACAGGCTATGTAGGGAAATTGTTTTAAATTGAATGTGCAACATACATACAATTTTTTTTTTGTTAAAGGGTTATTGACTGGAAAAGTTTTATTTTGATCAATAATAGAATTTTTAGTCATCTTTTTAAGGATTTTTTCATATTTAAGGACTTTTGTGCTGTTGGTCAGCACTTCAGATCTTAGAGATTTGTTTTATTATAAAAACCTGACAGATTGTGTTTCCTCTAGAAAATATTGATTTTTTAACCCAAATTTTTAATCTACATTCATATTAATCCATGTACGAAAAATTTTGTTAAAATAACGAACACTTTTGTAAAATTAACGATATTTCGTTTGTTTTACGAAAGTTTTCGTTTTGTTTTACACTAATTTCGTATTTTTATGCATTGATTATTTTGAGTAAACCAAATTTTTTTAATATTGATAAAAAATTTAAAATTTGGTGTTTTAAAAAACTTTATAATTCGTGTTTTTTTTTCTAGAGCCTCTCTTAATCATTTGAAGACGATAAAAGTCGTTAAAATTGTACAAAAAGTATTGTTTATTTAGAAGGCAAAATAAAATAATACTTGACAAGGTTAGTGAGGTGTCAAGTTGGACTAAAGTTAAGTCACTGATCACGAAAATAAAAAAAATAAATTTGGCGAGACTGTTTGGTCATCAAGGATCTGCTATAGTTGCCTATCAAAATGTTGGAGGGCTATGTAGCCATTTTTATAGTAACTATTATTATCTTGCAGATCACAAAATGTATGATCTTCAATCTGTAATTCTTGTCAACGGGAGAGTATATTCCAAAGTCGAGTGATGGAAAATGAATTTGAATGAGAGACGCTCAAAGCATATTAGGAAGTGACGGATTTTTTAAAACAGGTTTCATTAATACAATTTTAATGAATACAATTTTAATGAATACAATTTTAATGAATACAATTTTAATGAATACAATTTTAATAAATTCAATTTTAATGACTGTTTTCTTTGACCAAATGAAAATTTCATAAAGTATATAACTTTTTTTTCATTAATGCTAGCATAAACGTTATAAAAGTTTCATGTATTTAGTGAATAAAATTAAGTTTTTATGAAATATTTGCATTACTTGAATAATTTTCATTTTCATTGCACAAATAAAGGTCGAAAAAAAAACATAATTTATATTTTTAATACAAATTATATCAAACTTGTGAATGATTTATATTCACAATTTTTAATGATATAAATAGAAAAATAAATTACCAACCAGGGTAAAAATAGTTATATCTAGTCATATATAATATGATTAAGTCATTTATGACTTTGAATGAAGTCAAATTACGACTAATATCAATATATACACATACATCTGATCTGATCAAATCTGTGCTGCTTTATGCATGCGAGACGTGGAACACAACAGAACACGAGATAAACTTCCTACAAGTGTTTATTAATCGATGTCTCTGAAGAATCCTAAAAGTTTTTTTGGCTTAACACCATATCCAATGGAGAACTTTGGAGACAACAAACCAGCGGGCAATCCATATAGAAATAATGGCGTTGGATTGGACACACGCTGCGCAGACCTCCAGGTGACGTTGCTTAAATCGCCATTGAGTGGAACCCACAGGGTAGGAGTAGGCAGACCGTCTCACACATGGCGCCGTCAACTGAATATAGAAGTCATATCTACTGATCAAAGCTGGGGAGAAGTGAAGAGAATATCATCCAACCGGTCCGAATGGAATAAATTCGTTGTGGCCCTTTGTTCCCAATAGGAACCACAGGACATAATATATAATATATATATCTGATCATTTTTATTGAGAGAATTTTTTATATGTCACTTGATATTATTATATGTCTCGAAATCTTACTCCTCATATAACTACATAATAATAATCCAAATATATGTAGTGATCAATATGATTATATATGTTCCCATGCTAAGTCTTATTAAACTATTTATATGTGAAGCCATACTAAAAATATTTTCCTTATAATTTTATATATATATATATATATTATATATATATATATATTATATATATATATATTATATATATATATATATATTATATATAATCCCATACATATTTTGGAAAAGTTCAATATCAAATTAAGTTATCTGCTAGTTAATATATATATATATATATATATATATAACCATATTATTTTTATAACGAAATCATTTGCAAGTGATTTATTTTATATAATTTCAAATAAAAAAATGTGTACATTTTATAAGACAAATAAATACCACTTAATTATATATTTTTGAAACACTAAATTTGACCTTGATAATTTTTTGCTTCATTTAAAAAAAATGTTGGTCTTTTAAATTGTTGATTTCTAGAAATTAAAATTTTAAACTTAAATACTTTGAAGCATAACTTCAAGTTACAAAAAGCATACCTACTAGCGGCTAAAATTATTTTTAATCAGATTTATTTATATCTAATTATATATAAATTAATGTCCCGGATATGGACAAATCTCGGATAAAATTGTATCAAATAATGTCTAATTTGATATACAGTAGTTACTCGATTCTTGCACATACTTGATACTTGCTCACCTCGATTTTTGCAACATAGGACTATTTTTCATTACGCACTCAGTACTTGCGACATCCGAAAATTTTGAACTCGATACTTGCAACATTTTTGTATTACTCTTGCGTGCTGCTTTGTTTGCGTTTTCTTAGACTGAATACATTTCGGGAAATCCCCGTCGTTTTATGCTGCTGATGAAATGTTGTAATTTGAATCAGTTTTAAGTTGACTATTGAGAGGTGCGGTGTCATAATGGCAAAGAAAAAATTTACGTTGCTGACAATTAAAGACAAAGCTGAGATTTTAAATAATTTAAGTACTGGATTTTCCACCAATTCCTTAGCCAAAAGTTTTCATGTGCATAGATCAACAACAACTCGTGTTAAGAGAAATGAAAACACCATAAAGAAATTTGTATCGCATTCTGAATCCGGCCCTGGGAGAAGAAAGACGCTTAAACCCTCGGAGTTTCCAGAAGTGGAAAGAGCATTGTTTAAATGGTTTGCAAATCAAAGAGCAAAGAATTTACCAATCACATCTGATATGCTCAAGGAAAAGGCAAAGTTATTGCATGCCAAAATTCAGGAAAAGTCGGGTGGCTTCCACGCTAGCAATGGTTGGATTGCAAACTTTAAAAAAAGACATGGAATCCGAAGACTCAAAATATGTGGGGAAAAACTGTCAAATAAGAGTGATTCTATTAACCAATTTTTGCAAAAACTAAATGAAAAAATTGCCGATCTAAATTTGGAAAAGGAGCAGATATACAATGCTGATGAGTCTGGTCTATTTTGGAAGCTTTTGCCCGATAGAACTCTTGTGCGCTCTAAAGAAACCTCGGCACCGGGACATAAAATCAGTAAAGAAAGAATAACTTTTCTTGCTTGTACGAATGCTGCTGGAAATCATAGAGTGAAATTAATGGTTATTGGAAAATCATCAAATCCTCGTTCATTCAAAGGCAATAAAAGTGCTTGGATGCGTTCCATATTTGCTTAGAATGGGCGGAGCAAAACAATGCTTCATTAGACGATATTATGATGCTCCAGAGACTAAGAAGCAGTGTAGTACTGAACAAGCAACTTTGTACAAAACAAACAAAAATTTTAAATTTCTTTAATTCCACATAAAATATGTATCTACTGTTATACGAACGCGTTGAACTTAAGTGTTTTGAATTGAAATATTAAACTTAGATTCTTAACAGATGTATGTGCCTTTTATTTTGTATGGGAAATTAATACTCGGTACTTGCGACAACCTCGAAACTTGCACCGAGCCCGGTTTTCATTACGTGCAAGAATCGAGTTTTTACTGTAATTAGATACATGTAGATGACCCATTTTTCGGATCAATTTGTATGTGCTTATATAAGGAAACTTATCAAATGAGATATAATTTTATTAGACTCCATATTTTTAACCGGGAACCGAATTGTAAAGTGTATTTTGGTGGATAAACCCAAAAATTTCGATTGTTACAACCATATTCAAATGAGATTTCAGAATATTTTGGTTGGTGCAATTGTGCAGTTCCTTTGCTATGCTGAAAAGCACTTTTTTGACGTCCTAGAAGAAGGTATTAATTTTATAATTAGTGAGGTATTAGATTGGACTTCTGTCAATGGGTTCTCTGTTAATCCGGGAAAAATGAAGGTTATGGGTTTTGGTTTTTTAACAGATAATGTGACCGTTATTCTTGATGGTATGCGAGTAGATTTTGTTGACACAATGAAATGTCTTGGAGTTATCATAGATAATAGTTTAAGTTTCTCGCCGCATATTAACAGTGTTTCTTCTAAAATATCATTTTTATTAAGAAGACTCTATTCTTTGGATTTGTATCTTCCACTATCCATTAAGGTACGCATTGTTAAAGCTTTGTTAATGCCTCATATACTTTATTGTGTTGAGGTTTTCTCTGGTACTACCGATGGTGAATTTGAGAAGTTTTCTAAAATTTTTAAAAGAATTGTTAGATTTGTCTACGCGGTAAGGCTTCGTATGCATATCACTCCTTATGTGATCAAGTTTCTAGGATTTTCTTTTCGGAACTATGTCGGTATTAGGATCTTATTGTTTTTCTATAAAACAATGCTAAATAGTTTTCCCGAATATCTAGTGGATAATTTCCACTTTAGTCAGAGCGTAAGAAACCAGCAATTAATTTACCCTCCTTGTCATGCGAATATTTATGATAGATCGTTTCAGAGGAGAATGTCTCGATTATGGAATCACTTACCTAGGAATCTGAGGTGCTTTTCGTTTTCGCCTGAAGTATTTAGGCGAAGTCTTGAGGAACATGTTACTGAACATGACTTGATTTTTTAGATTTATAGTTTATTATTTTTTATACTCTGCATTATTTAGTAGCTTTAATAGCCATATATGGCCTAAATAGGTTCGGTTATGTCAATTTAAGAAATAAAAAAAAAATTATGTTGTATTAACCGAATTTTGTTATGACAACGTATATTTAGTATTACCAACCGATTTCTGTCGTAAGTAGCAAACAACTTATTGTAAATGATTTATATTCACTATTGTGAATTTTTTAACTCTCATTGAAACTTAATCTAAACTTAGATATTTTTGAATGTATTTCAAGAATTTAAAAAAAAATTGAATAATTGTGAATTTTAAAAATTTATTTTCTTTAGATTCTAAATATATTAACATTTTATATAACAATCCTTTCTTTTCGTTTCAGATCTCATAACATCTAAACGAAAAACTTCAAGTATTCTTCATCAAATTCTACTGCACACCAAAAAAATATTTTCAAATAGAAGAAAAAAAATCAATTCTAAATACTTTACAATAATAATCTCAAACAAAATATAAAGACTTAACTGAAAACAACAAGGCTTTCTTCAACTGCTATATACTCGCCACATTCAACGAATACAATACAAATTTTGTATTAAAAAAATATATATTAAAATTTTTTATTTATAAATTTTTTTAATTTACAATATATATTTTATATTGAGCCTACGATTTATTTTTGGAAACTTCGCGGTTAAAAACTACAATAATTCATCATAAAAGTTTCAATATAATTTTACAAAAATGACGTAAGTATAGTTTTGCAATTTTCTTTTTATATATTTATTTTTATAATATATTTAAGTCTATTTTTATAACTATTGTGAATGTTTCTGAGAAACTCTATTGTTAATTTTTTAATTTAGAAACATATTTAAAAAGGGGGCTTTAAAACATAAATTGCACTTTTGCTGTTTTGTTACAAACAATTGTTTGTGGAAACTCAGGAAGGGTAAATTGATTAAATTTTGACCGAAAATTTTTAGTCAGTCGTGACCAGATTTATTGAATTTAATAAAAATTTGAAAATTTATTTAAGACTATTTTTATTTACAATATATAAAATCAGACATACTTAATCTGTATTAAATCCAATATAATATTCTAAGTTTAAAAAGTTTTGAAAACATAACAAATATTTGGGAACCTATTCATAATACTATTTTACATTAATTCTAGTATAGTATTTCAAATGTTTAGTCTCAAAAAAAATATTGTTTTTTTATTTTCAATTTATAACGAGCTTTCAACCTCCGTATATTTACAAAAATAAAGCAAATCAAACATATTAGCTAGGTTGATACTAGTATTTAGATCTGGCTAAAGATCTCACCAGAACCCGAAGTTTTAGAAAAGTTAGAGCCTCCATAGAACTTTAACAAAAAACCTAGTAATAATAATTTTGCTCCATTCTTGTCTTCTTAGTAATCAAGCACGTGGTTAGGTATTTTCCTAACAAGCATCATGACGTTACTAAACTTTGAAGACCAAAAATGTTCTATTAATATACAAAAATTTTAGTGTGTACTCTGGCTCAAGTAATATTTTTTACAGTTATATTAGTTTTTTGTTTTTATATAGATCGAGATTATTTTTATGTTATTTTCAATTTATAACGAGCTTTCAACCTCCGTATATTTACAAAAATAAAGCAAATCAAACATATTAGCTAGGTTGATACTAGTATTTCGATCTGGCTAAAGATCTCACCAGAACCCCAATTTTTAGAAAAGCTAGAGCCTCCATAATAGGCAAAACTTTAACAAAAAACCTATTAATAATCAATTTTGCTCCATTCTTGTCTTCTTAGTAATCAAGCACGTGGTTAGTTTTTTTTTTTTATTTTATGTGCAAATGTTTTTCTTTTGAAAAGTGAATTTTAATATAAGTTTTTGAATCTAATTATCAGTTTCATTCACAATAGATTTGAATTACAATAAAACAATGAAATATTCAGTCTTGAATCCTTCAAAGACGATTTGGCATATTTATTGACATTGTTTATTCACAATAGATAATATAATGTCTTTTCTTCTTCTTCATTTCCGCTTAACTCCCTGTGGAGCATAGGGACTCTGTAGAGGTTTCTGAAATACTGTCTAAACATGAATTGCTCCCTCCCAGACACGTGGAGCTTGCCGCCAAAGCGGGAGGATTTGACAAACGTCTGTGACCTCCTGGAAGATTATTATTTTCTGTTTGCGTTTTATTCATGTTTTTGTTGACTAGATTGCCAGGATTTCTTCGATGCATGTAAGGACAAAGAAGATCTTAGTGGACTAAGAACAGGCGTAGCTTTGACTAAGAACAGGCGTAGGCTTCCTGGAAGCTTATGGGCGTTACCGTTGACTTTTAATGGTTCTTCCGCTACCATCCCTATTGCACTATCCAGCCATAATAGTGCCGTAATCTGCTTGACCCTATTCCCCGAATATGTCGGGTAGGACCAAGAACAGATGAAACGTTGTTCACATTTGTTAATATCATAGCGGGTCTAATTCTCAATAATTTGAAATAAAATTCCTCAACTATAGAGATTTTACTATATGAATAATGGCAAACAATCAGACATTTTTTATTGGAAAAAGGTTTCTAAATCCATAATCTCAAGGATTTTTCATAGAGAAAAGGCTCTAGAATCAGTTTTTTTATTGCATTTACATATGTCTTTTCGAAAGGTAAACGTAATATAAGTTTTTGAGTTTAAATACATCATTTTTATTCACAATATATTAAGCACTGGTTTTTTCAAGACGTTTGCCGTTACACGAATGAGTGATTTACATGTATTTTGTTTTCGTATTGCATGTATTTTGTTATTGTTTTTTCGTTCGGGTGAAGAAAAGCGTCTTCTAACAACAGGGTATAAATCATGTTTTAAATCTTCTAAAGAAGATTTGGCAAATCTATGGTCATTCACAATAGTTAACATAATATTTAATTCACAAAAATTGGAATACAGCCTTACAAAGCTTTCCCAGAAGATTTTTTTTTTTTGTTTAGTTTTGGTTTCTTATTTTCGATTTAAGTTGAAATTGAAATTTGAAACTTTTTCCTTAGGAAACGCTAAGGGCCTTACGTTCGCCCTCACTGAATAAATGATTACTGTGTACCGTAATAAAACATAGTTTATGCATTTTTAGTTCAAGGACGTTCATATATTTGTCTATTATTTTCTGAGTGCATATGTTTCATATTTGTTTTTGTTTTATTTTCATTTTTTTTTATGTTGGAATTGTTGTAATAGTTTTTACTATTTGAACAATTTGTATGTATTTGCTTTACAAATGTATCTAGAATTTTACTTAAACTGAAGTGTCTTGAAAAAATATAAAAATTTCTTAAAACCTTCAACAAAAAGTTTAAGCTACAATGACTTAAACAATTTCACAGACTACCAGTAATGCCACCAGCTTACTCTTTGCATTACTTTAACACAAATAATAAGAACTTACTAATAACTAGTTAATTTTCCAACAATTTCAATACAAAAAATAATGCGTTACCCATAAGTACTTTTTTATTTTTAATAAAATGTAATGATCTCAAAATTTGTTTAAAATCTCTTTAGACTCATTATTTTTCAACTGTAGTAATTAAATATATATGACTACTTATTTTTGATTTTTTGTAAGCTGAAAAGTAATGACCTACTTGATAGATGAAAATATAAATGAATTGCTTGCACAAAATGTCGTTACTTTTCAGCTTACAAAAAATCAAAAATACGTAGTTATATTGTACTTAGTAGAAGTGAAAAAATAATGAGTTTAAAAATAGATTTTCAAAACATTTTTAGGTCATTATTTTATAAATATAAAAAATACATATGGGCTATTTCAAATTTTTTGAGCACATGCTGAAACCGACATACTATGGCTCTTATTTCGTTAAGTTTAATGATTTACAAAAAAAAAAACGTTGTACAGGGTTTGGATATGACGTGCAAAGTTTTACGTTGAAAAGTCTTCACCTTAAGAATTGGTGGTCATCTAAAATTCGAAAAACTAAAAAAAACGACTTGAAACTTGCAAGAGTTTTTCATTCATTCCGTTTTCTTTGTAATGGTTTTTAGCTTTCAGATCCAAACCAATACAAAATATAATCACTAGACTTGGAGGATATATCCACAAAAAAAAAATTTTTGATATCGCTGCTGGGTGAAAAGTTGCATGGTGGTTTACAAGTGAAACCGAAATTTTCCGAATTTTGAACTTTTTGAAGATTTTAAATAGGGTTTTTTGCGCCGTTTAATAAAAATGAGTTTTAAGCGCAGAATTAAAAAAACGTCGTAATTTTATAAAGTTATATCCAGTCGGTGTCAGCGCACCAATAACGTATCACGGACACCACAAACTTAAAAGAAATTAGCGTAAATTTTTGAAAAAGGATCTTTTTTGCGTCTGACAATCTGAATTGTCTTTTAAGTTGGCTAGTGTATTGCGTGATGTGAGTAACTTCGTAAAGTGCACCTCCGAGACGAAAACGCACTTTTGAAAATTTTTGCAAAAACACAATTTTTTTTTAGCTTTTTTATATCAAAATATGGCATGGGAACATGTTTAGGTATCTAAATAGATTCTTCGCGACGGACTAAATTGAGAAAGTGCGTGTAGCGACAGTTTTTTCCAAACACATTTCGCTTTGTGACAACTAAAACGCTGTATCAATTCCGCTCAAACCTACATCTAATGGAAGACTTTACTGAGTTTGATCCTAAAATCGAAAACGCACCAAAAAATTTTAAGGATTTAAAATTTTATGGAGGAAACAAAATGTTTCTAACCTCAAAAAGCATCCTTGTATGAAATATTTGATTTTGAAAATTTAAAAGAATTATTTTTGAATTCGGGTTAATAAGTAACCCAGAGTCCCAACAAGTATTTTATAATCGGTCCAATATTAATATTTGCAAAAAAAAAAAAAACGCGTTTTTTTTGAACCCCTAGAAAGTGAGATTACACACAGAGAAATAAAGTGCCAACCGAATTGAAAAGTGTATATTAATGGTAACAACTTATAAATTCTGTTAGTACAACGATATTTACATTAGATTTATGAATATTTTGGGTGTAGCAACTAAAATTCAGTTGAAGCAACCGCACTTTGTTGTGAAAACTAATGTTCAGTTGTGCCAACCGTCTAAAATTCGTAATAACCGAATTTGAGTCGTAGTAACCGAATTTCAGTTGGCAAATAGCTACATTTTTCTCTGTGTGTATATTTTTAAACAATATTCACGAGGGCCACCTTAACAAATTTCAACAAAACAATTGAAACAGTAAAAAAATCATGAGTGGTAAAGTTTAATTGGTTATATCTCTTAAACCATTAGCGATAGGCAAATAGTTTTTTCCCAAAATATTGCAAATTATGTCTTATACTAGCCGTAATTTTGTAAAATGTCTAAACATTTTAAATACATTTTTATATACATACACGATTATGTGTGTATTTTAAAAAGTATTGAAGCTTTTACAAATATTTTAGTGTGCCAAGAAAGCCCTTATCCACACGCGTTATTCTTTTTCAAATTTAACAAAAACTGTAATTTTAATATTTTTGTTTTTAATTTTTAACTTTAAACTTTAAACCGCCGTAAAAATTTGCGCCGTTTAATAAAAATGATTAAAGCGAACGAATTTCACATGCTCAAATATCGGTTTATACACACGCAAATCGACATTGATGTCAGACAAAAAAAAACTTAAAAAAAATGTCTAGGTGTCGTAAATTTTTGAAGTTGCCCATATAAGTACTTTAAAAAAAAAAAAAATTATAAAAATAAATACCTATAGGTAACGCATTATTTTTTGTATTGAAATGTAAAAATTAACTGGTTATTAGTAAGTCCTTATTATTTGTGTTAAAGTAATGCAGAGAGTAAGCTGGTAGTGATAAAAGTAATCACCATGTCATCACCGTTTCTACACTGGGATACAAAAACATAAATGACTTGGTTGCACAAAATGTCATTACAAAAATAAGTATTTATATAACTACTTACTAAAGTTGAAAAAATAATGAGTCTAAAATAGATTTAAACTAATTTTGGGATCATTACTTTATATTAAGAATTATGATAAAAATAAGTAGTTATGGGTAACGTTTAATTTTTGTATTGAAATAATGGGAAAATTAACTTATTTGTAAAGGGTCCGCCAAATAACTTTTTTTTTTTTGAACTCCTAAACCAATTGGACTTTGTATGGCGTCATACCAAGGTCTTTATGCAAAATTCGTCTCAATTATGTCTCCGAAATGTTCAATTGTTGAGAACGACGGTGAATTGATGTTGATGGCGCTTCACGCACACTTTCTGCCACAGCAGCAATATTCTTGGGTGTACGCACTGTTTTTGGCTTTTCACGCTTTGGTTTATCGATAAGGATGCCAGTTTCTTTCACTTTTTTCACAAGATAACGAACATACGGACCATATTCGTTCAGCGGAAGGATAAAACTAAATATCTGTCAAATCAGACATGAGCTAAGTGTTACCATTCACGAAATAAGCACTAGTTGAAAAAAAAAAAACGTTAGATGGCGGACCCTTTATTAAAGTAATTGCAGACAGTAAGCTGGTGTCATTACTGGTAGGCGATAAGTAATGATATATCATTACCATTTCTACACTGGGATGTCACCATATAATAAACATAGTCACATATTATAATATATTTTTAAATAAAAAAACATACGACCATATACACTTTTTTTACTCGGGAATAGTTTTACCTTCAGCAGAAACATTTAACTTAAAATTTAATTAAAATGTTTAATGTACTGACTGATCCTTCAGAAAAAGTTGTTAACAAATCCTATTGTCATAAAATCTATTGTATCTGTTGTGATTTTTATGCTTTTTAGTGTCCTTTTTTATTTGCTTAACCTAATTATTATTTAATATCTTTAAAGCCTAAAATTTAACAACTTTGACTTTTATATTTACCTTTTTGACACGCACTTTTTGCTGTTGCTATTATTATTTTTGTGTTGGTTGTCTTTTGTATATGGCCCACTATATAATCCATTGGGTGAGGTCTATACTCTGAGTCCAACCCATCTTACATTACACAAATCCACATAATGATGATAATGCTATAAAACTACCTTATTAAAAGTTTAGAAAAAATATGAAACATTTTGCTAACGTGTTACACAAATTAATGGAATACACTTAAAAAATTGAAAGTTCGTGTCAAATCTAGATAGTACAACTTGTAATATTTACGGTATAAAATTTAATTCCCAATAGAAAGATCAGTCACTAAAGTTTATTTTTTTAAGATACGCGGCTACTCAACTCAACTTTTTTACTGAAAATAAAAAAAAGATTCAAAATCGGAGATTTTTTTTTTTAGTTGGATTCAGAATCCCAAGATTTTTCTATGAGAATAATTCTTCAGAATCTGAGAGATTTTCTATAGAAAGTCGTCTTAGACTCTGAGAATTTTAGATTTTTTCTTTAATCAAAATTTCTCTGACAAGAAAGGACTGCCACAGAAATTGATGAAATTTGGATATACTACAGAAGCGACATGTTAGTTAATTTTGTCTCCTCTATCAAATTTTAGTGCAATCAGTGTGTGACCCAGCGGATACCGTTCTTGTAAGTCTGGAGTTTTTTTATAAGAAAAATTACACAAAATTGGGGAACTCTGTAGGAAAAATTGCCTATAGAACAAAATAGGAATATTTTATTATAGGAAAAACTATATTAAAAAAGTTTGTCCCAGTTGAAAGGGTTTTCTATAAGAAAAAACATCTCATACTCTAAAGGGGCTTTTTGTAATAGCCAGGATTTTTCGATACAAACAATTCTCAGTATATCAGGATCTATTTGTAGGAAACATTCGTGAGAATCGATTTTTCTATAGAAAGAACATATCGGGGGGTGTTTCTATGCAAAAAATATCTTATAACTGGAAAGTTCTCTTGTAGCAAAAATTTTTCAGAGTCTGAGAGTATTTCTTCAGAAAAGTTATTCAGAATACCAGGGTTTTTCTATAGGAAACATTTATACTATAGGAAAAATGCATTAGAAGGTAGATTAGATTAGATCAGAAGGCACTATGTACCGCGACCAATGTAGGTCTTTTGTGCTGCCTAAAGTTACCTACAGATTCAAGCTACCTATAAAGCCAATTATCCTATTAGGCAAAATGTTCGCGATGTCGGAAGGCGAAATGAAGCGATCACCTAGAAACCTAAGTCTCCTATCACAAAGCCTGGGACATTCGCAGAGAACATGCTCCGAGGTCTCAGACACCATCTCACAAAACCTACACATATCCGTGTCCGATTGACCCTTCTTGTGCAGATGGTATCTGAGATTACAGTGACCAGTTAAGTACGACGCCAGGGTCCTCAAACCCCCCTTTCAAACGACAAGAGTCGCCTCGACCCCCTACTGGAAAAAGAGATCAATCTTTTAGCCTGGCGCTGACTAGGAGAGTTTTCCCAGTAACCAGAGAATTCAGACTCTCTCCATGCCCTGAGCCTTTCCCTAAAATACCCCGCAGGTATTCCACAGAATGGTTCAAGAAGGTATGTTATAAGAAAAATGTATCAGAATCTCCGAGGATATCTATAAGAAAAATGTCTCAGAATTAAAAACTTTTATCTACAGAATTTTTTTTTGTCAAAGTTAAGGAGTTTTTCTAAAAAAAAAAAATTGGATTTCGAGGGAAGTTTAAAGTTTTTCTGATGGGAAAAATGTAAGATAATCTGATTGTTTTCTTTAGGAACAATTTTCACAAAAATGAAAAATTTTACAAAATCTGAGGTATTTTTTTTTATAGAAAAACTGCTTTAGAATTGAAGTGTTATTTCTAAAGGAAAAATGTCTTAGAACCCAAGAATCCAAAAAATTGTATTGTAGTTTTTGCGTATACGTAATATGCAATTCAAAATATTAATCATACGCTCCAAAATATTTTGAAATCGTGAAAACGACATTTCTCTATCATTAATTCTGTAAATGATTTCTCTAAGTGTATGAAAGCTGCCTGTTGTACTCCTTAGAGAGGATATTTACTAACAAACAAGGTGTGCGTGATAACACCTTGTCTCGTTGGTGTTTTTTTTAATGTTTGCTTCTGTATTTATTCTCAAATGACATTAAAGTAAAGTTTTTAAATTAATTTCGTTTGTAATAAAACTAAAGAAAAAACTGACTAACTTCTCTTCTATCACTGACAAATGAAGAGTAGGAAGCCAGAATTCCCCTCAACGACTATCGAAAAAGTTTTTTGGCAAAAAACTTTTTGGATATTTTGAAAACCATTTTATATATAGACCATTTTGTTAATGCGTAAAATATTAAAACGTTTTTCAAAAAAATAAAACTTCAAACTTTGTTAAATGGGTAACATTTGTCAACAAGAACAGTAAGTTTTGAGAGCTGTGATAAATAAAATTTAATTCATAAATTGTGATTAAAAAAAATGGAAACAAAAAAGTGGCGCGTAATTCAGTATTATATAAAATTCTCTTCATTTTTGTTTCGAAAAGATAACAGCAAAATTTTAATATAAATTTTTGCATTTCCATAAAACTGGAAAAATAATTATTTTTTTGCATGGCTTTGAGTGATAAAACAATATGTATAAAAAAAGTTGTGGCTGCTCCATGAAAAAAAAAAACTAAACTAAAAATATAAGTTGTGATAATTTTTTTTTTCTTAAAAAAAAAAAATATTTATATATATTAGGATGCCCCTTATAAAACAATTTGACGATTTTCGATTAGAAAACGATTTTTTTTTGAAAAACGTTACCACGTGCTAAATTTCGGCCGAAAATAGCAGATTTTTGAAAAAAGTTTCTTATTATTAAAAATTCCACAAATTCGAATTTTTTAAAAACTACTTTTTTTTATTTAATTTATTCCTTTAATATACTCAAAATTATTCAGATATGGAATTTTGATTTCATCGGATATCATTAATCCACTTTAGCCTAGAATCAAAATGACGCACAAATATGATAAAAATTCAAAAACGTGTTTTTTAAATTGATATTAAAGATTTTTAAAAATGTTTAATTTGCAAGAAAAAAAAAAAAATAAATTTAAATATTGATAACACACCTCGACAAGTGTCCTTGGTTTGAATGCCCCGATGATGCCTCGATTCCAAATCCGGCATCGACATTTTTCCATCACTTCACAATTTTGAGAAAACCGCGGTTAAAGTTGCAAAAAATGGCTATTTTTTGGAGCTTTTTGGAACTCTTTAGTATACGATTGACGCTTTCAAATGATTTAAAATTAAGATAAATATTTAGAATACACTTTACTCTTGAAGATACAGCAATGATATTTTCTAAAACCGATTGCTAAAATAGCGAAAAGATAGATTTAGCAAATGCCTTCTACCATAAATATAAATTAATATTCAATACACAGAAAAAACTAAAATCGATTTTCAATTAAAATATTTGTTGATTCAATTAAAAACTTAAATTTCAAGAAATTTAATTAAAATTTAATCAATTAAAATAATTTGTCACTGTTTAATTGGTTTTTTTTTTCAATTAAGGTTTTAATTATATCTATTAAAAATTTAATTGAATATTGTTTATAATTTCAAAAAAATGTTAGTATATACTATTAAAAATTGTATTTAAATTTTAAAAAAAAATTCCAATATTTAAAAAAGCCACAATAGAAAAAATCGTCAAAATTGAAAAAAAAAAAATACAAAGTTGAAAAAAATCGCTAAAAATAGACAAAAACTAATTTTTAAAACTTAAAAATTCGCTAAAATTAAACAAAATTTCATAAAATTACAAATCGCTTATATTTGAAAAAATCGCCAAAATTTAAAAAAATAACCAACCAAATTGTAAATAACGGGAAAACTTAAAAAAAAAACGCTCAAAATAAAAAAAATCTTTTATATTTGAAAAAAAATTCACTAAAATTAAAAAAAAAAAAAAAAAAACGCAAACTTTAAAAAAATCACTTAAATTGAATAAAATCACCTAAATAAAATTTAAAAGGTCTATATCTGGAAAACATTTTTAATTTTTTTTAATTTCGGTAATTAATTTTGGCGATGGCCCAAAACAATCTAAAAAATAAGTTTTTTTGGAGAATTAGAAATGTTTATACAAAAGGTCGATTAATAGACTTTTACTTGGAAAAAGTCGATCTTTTGAAAAAAACGACAAAGTCGAATTTTAAAATTTTTACAAAAGTCTTAAAGTCGAATTTTTGTTGCAACTATTTTTTTTCTTTAATTACAACTATTATATTATAAAAATAGCAATCGACATATGTAGTGAATGACAAATACATTTTTTAAGGATACCCTAATATATATTTTTTTCAAGCTTTTTGGTGTTTTGGTTTAATATCCTCTTCTTTTTTTTTAAATTATCGCTCTACAAATTATTGCACTCAATAATATATTTAATATATTTTTTGTTTTCTTATTAGTTGCTGTTTTTTCACATTTCGCACTTGATCAACAAGAGGGTATTAACTCAAAATTTTAAAATTTTCAGTAGAGCCAAAAAACTGTTTATGGCCACATTTTAACAGAATTTAAAAATTCAAACATATCATAATAAGCAAATTCCATTTGAAAATATATATACATTGTTTTTGTTTTAAATTTTACCACTCATTGCAAAAAAAAATCAATTTTTGGAGTTAATACCATTTTTTTTTGAAATTTTATCGATTTAAATTTATAGAATAAAACAAATTTTATCAACAAAATAGTATCAACTCAAAATACAACCAAATATAAATAAAACAGTTTGATTATTTTTAACATAAATTAAGGCTCAAATCAAAATAATACCTTTTTTTATGAAAATATACGATTCATTTCTATTTAAACTTTTGTATTAACTCGAAATAATACCTTTTTGTTGAAATAAAGGTAATCACTACATTATCATGAAAATGGTCTCAAAAGTGGTTTTCGAGATGAAAGAGTAATCGGAATACGTTGAAATTTTTACAATAGATAGATATTGATGTTGTTAGTTGATTTATTGAAAAAAAGGTTTTTTTTAAAAAAAATTTTGAGTTAATACCCTCTTGTTGATCAAGTGCGATTTGTTAAATTTTTTCCATATATATATATATATATATATTTTTTTTTTTTTTTTTTTCATTTTCATCATCCCCAAAACATCATCATTCATTTGTGTTCGTTCATTTATCTTTTCTGTGCTATTTGTTCTATTTACCACATGATGCATTATCAAAAAATATTTAAAAAAAGAAAAAACGCTGTACTGCATGTTAAAATGCAATGTGCAGTACGTACTTACTACATGTATGCTAGCAACTATTGTATCTCTTTATAACGTACTAAATGAAATTCAAGTGCTTGTTTGGAATTTATATAGCTGAAAATATATATTTATGGCCGGTTTTGAAGACTTCAAAGGTGAGCTACTAACCCAAGCAAAAACATATTTTGCGATTTTTTGTATTATATATAATAATATCCGAAAAATGTGAACATCTATTTATATCATATTAGATATAATCTGATACAATTAGACATTATTTGATACAATTAGACCTAATTTGATAAAGTGATATACAGTTTAATACAATTGTATCCGAATTTGGTCTTCATTCATATGTATCAAATTATATATAAAGTGATACGGCACAAAATACCAACTTCTGGTCGCGGTGCATAGTGCCACTCTAGTCTAAGTGATACAATTATATCTAATTAGACAGAATTGTATACAAAAATATGCATTTACATGTGATATATAATTGTATATTTGAGATATAATTTATATGAATATATATTTTGCAATATATCATTATAAATAATTTTATAAAACAATATGTTTTTGTATACAATTGTATCTAATTTAATAGAATTGGCTTATATTATATAAAATTTAATACATTTTGATGAAGACAAAAATTGGAAAAATTGTATTAAGCTTTGTGTTGTTTTATCATATAACATATAATTGTATCTAGATATTGATACAAAAAATAAGCTAGGGCTTGTTTTTTATTTGAAAGTATATTTAGACTAAATACAAGTGCTGGCCATGAAATTATGAATATTTTAGCCTATATTTGTTATAGTTTTTTAGCTTATGTTTTGATATGCTTATGTTAGCTTATTTTCTAAATATTAGATACTTTTTGGCTTTTTTGTTTTAAAATTAAGCTTATCCTGTGGGGAGGACGAGGATACCTTGGAACACTATCTCTGTGAATGCCCGGCATTTGCCGGGATCCGGGTCGAAATACTATGCAGTCACCCAATATCCACATTGGGGGATCTTAGCGGCATATTATGGAAGAAGTTGAGGAATTTCGCCAGTGCGACGGAGTTCATGGGGTAGGAATATGACATAGGACCGATTGTTTAGAGCGCACAAAAAGCCGACATTCTGGCTTAAGTGTAAGTCCTCAGGGACTGGAGTCGGATTAGGGAGCATTTTCCCTTCTCCGAATCCGTTTTACGACCTAACCTAAGCTTATTTTATATTTTTTTTACTACTTTTTAAATATTGGTATTTTGAAGTATTTTTTTAATTGAAATATTTTGATACTTTGAAGCATACGAAAAACAATTACTCTATTGCACCTATGCTCCAAGGAACAAATTTTATTTGTAGTAACGATACTAATAAAAACGTCTTATTTTTCTGGCTTTCGAGCTTTTTGAAGCGCTTTAAACATTGTTTGTGTTGTTGCTTGGTTGCCCTACTAATGTCTAATTGTATCAGATTAGGTATAATATGATATACACAGAGAGAATTTTCTTGGACGAAAAATAATACAAATTTTCAGTGATTTAATGAAACTTTTTTCACAAAGTGAACGAAAAATTTGTTAAAATTCAGGAAAAAACTACATACTTTTTATGAAACTTGTTTTTAAATGAAACTAAAGTAAAATGATAGTTTTTATTAATTTTATGAAAACTTTCAATAGTTTAATGAAAATTTTTAATGGACGAGTTCCAGTGCAACTTCATTGCTTCTATGCAGCAAAACGTTAATATCATGCAGATAATTCTCTTAGTGTATTTAGATGTTCTGATTTTTCGGATATATTTATATATAAGGCAAAAATATTTGACAATATTTTTTTACTTCGGTAATTTTAAAAGTTAAACAACGCAGTCTTAATCTGCCAGTGGTACAAAAAATCAAGCACTGGCAAACCACTGGATGACCAAAGAATTATAAATAAATTACACGTAAAACACTTGTTTGATACGTTTTACCAGTGTTTCCAAAAAGCGTTTTGTCAGCTTTTGTTTTACAATAATTTCGGTGGTACACAAAAAGAAACACTGGCAAAGAATTGGCTGAGACTTCTATGCCAACATTCGCAAAAAGTATTTTCCCAGTGCTATTCAGTCAGAAATTGCCAACGGCTCAAAACACAAATTTCTAAAAGTGATGAAGATTTGTTTAAAAAAGTCTGTAGTCAGAAGGTTTCGAGTTCGATCCCGGTTTCAGGCATATATTTCTTTTCTGATTTTTTATACTTTTTAATATTACTTTTATAGTTATAAAATTATTTTTTTTGTTTGGAAATGCTCTTTTAATTTTTGTAACTTTAAGCGGTAGTCCGTTTGCCTTCTCTTGATTATGAAAAATTCCTGGGATTTTTTTCTCCAATTTTCTTATTATAAATCTTTTAAAAAAAATTTTTCAAAAAAGTCGAAGATTTGTTTTAGATTATAAAAAGTAAAGACCAGAAATTTAAAGATTATGTGTTCATAGATTTAACATGCAGTGCAAAATCTACACACCTGGTAGGGTATTTCTAACGCCAGTGTTCCTTAACAAAAGTTTAGTTTACTTTTTCCATGAGCTTTAAACACCTTAATTGTTTTAAAGTGTTTTTTTTTTGTAATTCTATTTCTCGTTACATTCTCTATTATTTGAAATTAAAGTAAATGAACATAAATTTTTTAATGTTTTTAATTAATTATAACTACCAGATAACATCTTCTTTATTATCATAAAAAAAGATACAAATTGATTTTAAAGTGAATGTTAAATGTGGAATTTCAAAGAAAAATTAAACGTTACAAACAGAATTAGGTCAAACATTAAGTTTAATTTAAGACAAAAAAATCTTTATAAATGAAAAGAAAAACTAAAAATTAAAAATAAATTGATTGCATTAAAAAAGATTTTTAAAAAAAATGTTTGTGTATCGATGGTCATAAGTTGATAACTCATAAGTAAGACTAGGATGCTGAATGACCTTTACATCATATAAAAGACATTTGGTATCCTTTTCTAAGGTTATTACAAATTTTGTGAAGAATGAGCTGTCAACTTATGACCATCAATATTCTGCACTCAAAACAAAAGAAACTTAGTAAAGTTAGCAAAAAAGTAAAATGAGTCAGTAAGATTTTTCCTGGGAGGATCCTTGCCTAAAAATTGCTAGTATCAGCAAAAGTGTTTTGCCGAAAATCAGTGAGCTGATTTTAATTCTGATTAGTTATTGGAAGCCATCTACTCGGATAAATATAAAAATGTCAGGACTTACTTAGTTTCACTTAATGCAATTTAATAAAAAATCAAAATATTTTATTAATTAAATAACAAAACATAATAATTCCTATAGAACCGATTGTTTAGAGCGCACAACAAGCCGACATTCTGGCTTAAGTGTAAGTCCTCAGGGACTTGAGTCGGATTAGGGAAGTATTTCCCTTCTCTGAATCCTCTTTTCGACCTAACCTAACCCCCTAATAATTCCAAATTAATCTAGAATTACGTCATACATTCGTGTAATGTATGACGTAATTCTAGATTTTTCCAATGATAATTCTAAAATACCAAAAAGTAATCAATCGCGGTTGCATTTTTTGTAAGTCTTATAATGTTTGTATTTATTTGTATCTTTTATTTTCTCTCTACTTCGTCTAAAAAAGCTGCGACATCTATATCTCGTCTTTTTATTTGTTCAGCACAATTTTTGTAGCAACAAAAACTAGTAAAAGATTAGTTAAAAAGTTACTTTTTTAGTAAAACAGTTTCACTAAATTTTTTACTGAAAACTCAATTTCAGCAAAAAAAAATTGCTGTAAGTTAGTAAAATATTTTGAGTAGACGTCTAAAAAAAATGTTTCAACTAACTATACAATCATACGATTGTATTTATTTATAACTTTTCTATTTTCTGTAATTAGTCTAAACAGGTTGCGACATACATCCACATTTCGTCTTTGTATTTGTTTTCCCTGATATGAATGTGTTTATCAGCACAATTTTGGTAGCAACAAAAATTAGTTAAAACTTTAGTTTAAACTTAGTTTGTTGCTAAAAGCGTTTAACTAAAATTTTTTGCTGAAACCGAAATTGCAGCAAAAAAATTTGCTGAAAGCTAATTAAATATTTTTAATAAACGTTTAACAAAATTTTCATTTAAATTTTTTTTTTTAGTGTTCCTTGTTATTTTGCATGCAATTGTTTGTTTGGCATGTGTAAAGCTATTTTTACTCTTTACTCCTTACTCTATTGTTTTCTTATTGTGGGAATACATGTGAAGTCTTTTGACTACAATTTTGATTTGCAATTTAAATTTTAGCACATAATTGGCATTATGACGTAAAATCTTGTCTTCTCCAAAAGTATTTAAATTATGTGCCAAATATGAACAATAAATATTTTTTTTTTATGAATTTTAAATAAACTTTGTTTATTACTATTGCCCTCTTTTTTATTGATTTTTAATTTTTATTTTTTATTTGCCATATTTGGTCTGTTGGCCATTTAACTTTTATGAAATCAATGACAAAATATTAAGCTAAGCTTAAATTTTATTGGTACATTTTATTGAAACAAAATGGCAAAAGTCAGTTACTAAATAAATCATTGGAAGAACAAAATGAATTTTAAATAACTTAAAAACGACTACGTCTAATTTAGCTATAAAATAAACTACGATCTAACTACGTCTAATACTCATTTTTGACTAAAAAACTTTGCCAATATTGACTATAAAATAAACTAAACAAAAAATATCTACCACAAAGAGTAAACTTTGACTATAAAATAAAGGACGACTTAATGTAATTCTTGACTAAAAAACATAATCAGTTTTGACTATAAAGGAATTGTAGTTTAAAAGCTTAGACAAACAAATAAATAGACACCAACCGAACTCACTTTTTTTGACCAAAGTCGTAGCCGAACTTCGGCTAAATTTTCAATGTTCGATCGAAGACGTAGCCGAAGCCGAGCTTTTTAATTTACTTGATTAACTTTGGTTTTTAATTGGCTGCCATTTTTTTGCCATTCGCTTTCTCGATAAAAAAATTTATTTTTTTGTGTTTTTAACAAAAAGTAATAAACTTGAAATATTATAAAATATTAAAATTTTTCTGTATTTACCCTAACCCTTTATAGCCTCGTGTAACATTACTGTAACAAACCCCAAAATCCCGATATAATACATACTGAATTTATTTAGCTCGCTCAAATTTGTGTGTACCAAAAAAATAGATGGTGTAATTTTTTTGACTTCCGTCAGTTTGTCCCTATTCGTATTTGCATAATACGAATATGGACAAGTTTGAAAATTTAAAATTTTTATTTACCTTAACCTTTCCCGTACCAAAAAAAAAATTTAATTTTTAAGTTCATGGGCTACAAAGGGTTAATGTAAAAACAAATTTTTGCATTCATATAAAAAGTCAAAGAAAAATGCTAGAATGTCCAAATAAAACCCAAAATTATGTCCGATGATGTTACATTGTTTTCTATTTCAATTGAACTAAAGTTAACTACACTATGCTATCAAATATTATACATTACAAAGCAAAGATCATATTTTTAAACACAAAATTGATCATAAAAGCCTCATAAAACAAAAACTAAACAAAAAAATTGGTTACAAGTTTATATTTGTAATTTGTAAATGTAATTTATAATAAAAATATTTGAAAAAAAAAGTTAAACATATTTTATATATTTGACAATATAACGTTTAACCTGTGGGTATCTATCCAACTCAGTCTCCCTCAATCTGCCCCCTTTTTATTTGTTTGTAAACTCGCACCGATCAAATGAAAACATGTTGCAGAAATTTAAAAGTTTAAATTAGTTTTAACCATGTTTTTGTACTCAATTTAATAAAATGTTTATTTATTTAAAATTTTAACGACAAAATAAGCAAGATGAAATTAAATACATTAAATTTTAATAGAAAATAACAAATTATAAGAAAAATAAAAGTTAGCGTTTTAAGCAAAATTTTTTCCATTTAAAAAATTTTCGTGTTTTTCGAAGCAGGATAAAACAAATGTGAAATTAATAATTTTCGTATACAAATAAATAAACAAAAATTTCTAGCTTACTGTTTTCCCTAACAAGGAAGCAGGTTGTAAGCAGCTTACCCTAATAAGGATGCAGGTTGTAATGCAGAAAGTTTCATATTGTGGATTATAAAAGATCTGTAAAAAATAATTACTCATTTAAAAAAATTTTAAAAACAAAAAACTAATATCTGTAGAATTTTATCTAAAATAAATTATGTACACACAGAGAAAAATTCAGCTATTTGCCAACTGAAATTCAGTTACTACGACTCAAATTCGGTTTTTACGAATTTCAGTCGGTTGATACACTAAACATTAGTTTTTACAACAAAGTTTAGTTATGGTTAGGTTAGGTCGAAAAGAGGATTCGGAGAAGGGAAAATACTTCCCTAATCCGACTCAAGTCCCTGAGGACTTACACTTAAGCCAGAATATCGGCTTGTTGTGCGCTCTAAACAATCGGTCCTATGTCTCCTTTCTACCCCAGGAACTCCGTCGCACTGACGAAACTCCTCAACTTCTTCCATCCTATGCCCCTAAGATCCCCCAATGTGGATATTGGATCACTGGATAGTATTTCGACCCGGATCCCGGCAAATGCCGGGCATTCACAGAGATAGTGTTTCAAGGTCTCCTCGTCCTCCCCACAGGCCCTGCACACTTCCGAGTCCGCCCTACCAATACGGTGGAGATGGGCTCTAAGTGTCGAGTGTCCCGAGAGGATTTCCATCAAAAGACTCAGTTTCTTCCTACTGAGATTCAGAATTTCCCTTGTCTTGTCCGTGTCCGGGTTGCCCCAGAGAATACTCGTAGTCCTGCCAACACCCGCATTTTCCCAGATGGTCCTATGCATGGTGTCAACCTAATCCACCAGCTCCGCCTTGAGAGCACGAAAAGGTTTAGCGTTCCCCAAAGTGACTAATTCCAGGGAAGATCCTCCCCTAGCCAAATCATTAGACACTTCGTTCCCCGCTATACCACAGTGTCCCGGCACGCATGAAATCTCAATGCGTCCCCGTGCAGAGAAATCGTTAATTTCCCCTTTACACCTGAGTATCGTCACTGATCCCACAGAGTCCGTAGATAAAGACAGGATAGCCGCTTGGCTATTTGTGAAAATCACAATATCACCGGTCAAGCCCATGATATTCACCTGCTTAATGTATTCCATAATCGCGGTGACCTCCGCCTGTAGTACGGTATTATGGTCAGGAAGACGGAAGCATTTGCGTACATTGAAGTCAGCGTCACAGAAGCCCAGATCCGTTTTCCCATCCAGTTTCGATCCATCCGTGTAAAAGTGGATCCCCGGATGGTTCCACAAGAAGGTCACATTTAACCATGGTTCCCTGTCGGGGATTAACGTGTCACAGAGCGTCGTGACAGACCTCTCTGAAATCCTGTCGCAGTCCCATTCAGGGACGCAATACCCTGGCAACTGGTCACAAAGTTCAGTTAATTCAACTGAATTTTAGTTGCATTACCCAAAATATTTAGAAATCTAATGTAAATATCGTTGTACTAACTGAATTAATAAGTTGTTACCATTAAAATACTCTTTTCAATTCGGTTGGCACTTTATTTCTCTGTGTGTACATTAATATAATTACTTTTAATAGTAATAATGTAGACATGAACTATGATTTTACTAAACCTATGAAATCACTACATTTTATAAGCGCTGAAGTCCGCGCTTATTTTGGCCAAAAGTAATTCTTCCAAGTGGGAATTTGCCATATAAAAATCATGATATATGTAAGCAGTTTTGTAAGGGATAAAATACAAAAAACAGGAATTTTTAAATCGGATAAGAATTGTGGTCGGAATTGTTATTTGTCTCAAAAAAAGTGCTTTTGGAAAAACTGTGCCCAGTGTGATGGATAGAAATCCGTCCCCGAGTGTAATGGATGTTAATCCGACTCACTCATATTGCCCCATTAATTAGGTTACGTTATTTTAAAACAAAATTCTATTGTTTCCTTTCCAAACAGCACGTAGAAATCTGATAACTTTTATTAAAAAAATTATATTCATTCAAATAATTTTGTTTTTTTTTATAATTTGAATTCTACACTACAAGAATCATAAAAAGGCCGCATTTAATGAAATGAATAGAGTTGTAAAAAATAATGTTTTTAAAACCACAATAATCAGTGTTTAACAATCTAAGAACTGTTCACAAAAAAAGGTTAACTTTAAATGGTAATATCTAAACTGCCTTAAATATGTTTTTTTTCCCACAAAATATGAATCTTTAGAATCTTAGCAATTAGTTTATTAGGAAAATTGTCTGAGAATATTGTTTTTTTTGTTGTTTTTAATTTTTCATGAACAGTCCTTACTATGTAGACTAAAAGATTATAAAATTTATTGTAGTACTACATTAGAAAAGTAAACCAAACTATACCACAACCAATCATCATTATTATCATCATTAACCTATGCCAATTTAGTAGTTGAACAATTTTAAAACGCGTGTTGTTAAAATAATAATAATAACCCCTATCGTGAATAAAAAGGGAAATGTTTGTTCCCATGTAATTTTCATTCCGACTCAAGTGAAAATTGGTATCGTGAATTTCCACTGAAATTGTATTATGCTATTCACGAGTGAATGGTAAGACAAATGGAACAAATTTCGAGGGAACTTTTATTCACGATTGGAATTGAGTGAAAAGGAAAAACAATTCGAGGGAAAAACTATTCTCGATAGGGGTGAATGTTTTTTTGAAAAAGTATTTTTATTTATAAAGCAGTATAGACTATACACAAAAAAAAAAAACTAAAAACGGACTTTAATTAAAAAATTTGTTAAATCAATTAATATTTTAATTGATTTTGCACCTATCACGGCAATGATAATATCAATTAAAACTTTTATTGAAAATTAAAAAAAAAAAAGTTATAAATAACTCCAACAAAAAGCAATATGATACTCACAAAAAATGTGTGTGAACGATACGTTGGTATGTGTGTTTTTGGTAAGTAATGGTACGTCTGTTTGTATTTTTGTGTGTGTCCTTGTTTTGTTTGTTAACTTATAATTCATTTGGTATTTTATAATGAAAATTTTCTATTTAAGCGTACAGTGCATGAAAAAATAGTTTGAGAATTACGTCTAGACTAAAATATGTATTTATATATTTAAAAGTTAACTAAAATATTAATTGATTCAATTAAATATTTGTTTAGAAACAAATTTAATTCAAATGAAATCTTTAATTACATATTTTAGGTTGATAATTTTTTCTGTGTAAATTTATTAATTCACTTATTGTATAGAGCCAACGGACCTCGATCTTCTATTTGGTGTATTTTATGCTTGATACCTCCCAATCATGCTTTGGACGACAGCGGACCTCGATCTTCTATTTGGTGTATTTTATGCTTGATACCTCCCAATCATGCTTTGGACGACATTCATGTCAACTTCTATTACACAGCTTTTAATTTTTTTCTTCAATTCTTCAGTGCATTTGGCTTCCCAGCCCTTTTTATACACTTGTTGGCATAAAAGACCACAAAAGTCCTCAATTGGACGTGCTTTTGGCACGTTTGGAGGATTTTGCGTATTTCTTTACAATTTTTTTTTTTGCATTAAGCCCTTCTAACGACTTTTTGACATAATGTCACATTGCTAAATCTGGCCAAAATAATTTGTCGTCTTTAGAGTGGCTATCTCTGATACATTTTTTCAGTTTTTCTAAACATTTATTAATGTAAACATCCGCGTTTACAGCCATAGCTTTTGAATCCTGGGTGTAAAGTTGTGATATATCTTTTGCCGATATGGCTGCCCACACTAGTACATTTGGTTCAAACTTCGCTTTGGCCAATTCCGAACCTTGTCGGGAGTTTTTTTCAAGTCATCAAAATAAAATCCAGAATTAATACTTAAAAAGTATTTTTCATCATATAAAATTATTTGAAAATTTTTTTTCATGAAGTTTTTTCTCAGACAACTGCATTTTCTTGGTATTTCTGCCAATTTTTTTTTTTTTTAATAGAAGCAACACTCAGGAAATTCTTCCTATTAATTACTGTGTTGCTTTCTTTGGAAAGGGGATAGTGGGGAGATGAAAGGTGGTGAAAGATGAAGGGCTTCAAACTTGGCAACACTGTAATTGCGTGAGATGATAAGTCTTAGAACAGTTGTTGCTCGCCACCTGATGTAGAGTTGGCGAATTTATTGAAGCTTTTTGTTTCATAGCCCTGATTCATTATTTTACTTCGGTGGGGTTGAGTGCTATGGGAACACCGAAGGTGGGCGCAGCGATACATATAAGTGATAGAAAACTCATACATATTATTTTTTCTAAATTGATGTTGTCGTCACCGGGAATTGAACCCGGGACCATCTGTATAACAGTCCAACGCGCTAACCATTACACCACAACGCACCACAAATTGTTTTTTTTTTTTTTACTATATTTGGGTACTGTCTTCCTCTGGTAGTGTTTAACCTTCGTTTGAAGTTAGTTTTTGCGAATTGTTTCCTTGGAAACGCGACATTTTTTGGTCAACTTCCAATTTGATGCGCCAATTTGATTAACCGCCGGTATGTTTAATTTAACAAGCTCAGCGGCGGTACATTTTTTTCCACGTCCTTTCTTTTTTATCCCGGTTGATGCTACTACTCCATTTTTAAACCGTTTGAATATGGAATATATTCTGCTTCGTGTTACTTGTTTCTCTTTAGCATGCCGCCCAATCATGTCATAGATTTGGTTTCTTAAATTGTTTTGTTCAACCACTTTCATTTTGAATCTTTTCACTTTTGAACATGTACATTAGGGTGGGTCGAAAAAAAAAGTTGTGCCGGTCACCCCCTAGAATTAAAGATAATTTGAAGAAGATTTGAAAAAAATTTTTTTTTTTTTTTTGCCACGCCCCTTGACCCCGCGCATTTGGTTTTTTATTTCCTGTGGCTCCATTTATTGTCCGATCGTAACGTGTGATATATCATTGTTTTTGGAATGACAACGGCTACATTTTCTACTTTGATCACTTTTGACTCCGACGTCAAATTCTAGAAGTGACTTCTGGAAACTCGATTTCTACCACCCTAATTCACGAGTTTTTCTAAACGATAAAAAAGTTTTTTAAAATTCATGAAATTTTGTCTTTTACAGTATATATATTTATTCAGTAACAAAAAAGTTACAAAGGTTTAAAAAAAATCAATTTGAGTTTTATTCCAACAATCGTTAACAATAAGCTTTGGTTTTTTTGTGGTTATTGTTTTTGTGGCCATTTTTAAAGTGCTCTCTTTTTACTCATTTTTTCTATCAAATATTGTTGAGAGAAACTCTATTCTTAAAAGTATAAACAAAGTTTTTTTTTTTATTGTGGTATTCTCCTTAAATAAATTAATTTAAATTTTGGCGAGACTCCAGCTGTTTATACTGCTCTCGACTTCTTATTTTAGCAAATATATACCCCATGCGCTTTTCGTCCGTTACCTTGTTTGCGGATTCACTAACAACTCGCACAAAGCGTTCGGTATTTTGCGAATGACATTGAAATTCTAATAAATAAATTATATATTTTAATTATCGATGCGTAAATTGTAAAATATATTTTGAAATATATATACCTGGAATTTCAATGATTTCATGAGGCGAATATTGATATTGAACCAATTGCTCATCCGTACAGAAAGTAAGGCATGGTGGCTCGGTTATTTCAAGATTATTCAAGATTTGCATTGTGAAATTCTACATATCTTATTCCAATAGCTCTCAACATATCTACACGGATTTTTTGTGACTTTATAATATGAGTTTAGTAGACGCACCAACATTTTTCTTATTGCGGTATTACATACTATGGGGATGTTTATATTTTTCCACACCTCACATAGCACTTTAATAACCTGTTGCATATAACGCGATAAATTTAATTTTTTTTTATTATCATTTTTTTTTAAATATAAAAAATATTGAATAACTTCACGGTTTGTTTATAATTTTGTTTTATCAATATCACATGATTGAAAATGCATATTGTTAAAAAACAATTTAATTATATTTTTAAAGAAAAAAAATATTTTAGTAATTTACACTAATTTTATCAAAAAGCTACAGCTGTAGACGCGAACACTTGAAAAGGAATAATAATATGTAGGTCTCGGAAGTTAATGCATTTATATTTGTGTTTTATGTACATAAAATATGTTTTTAAAATCTTAAAATATGTACTTAAAATTTAAAAACATGCATTTATTATTGATTTTTTCATTTTTTTCTATATAATTTTTAAATTTTAGTCTGTTTTAAAAAGTCGTTACAAAATTGAGAATTACAATTAAAAATCTTCTTAAAGTTTGTAGTTGAATTTTCTGTCATATTACATTTCTTGATAAAAAAAATTAAATGTATAAATTTGATAAGATTTTATTTCTAAAAAAATTTAAATTGTAAAAACTTTATTTTTAGTAAAACATCAAAAAAAATTTGCAAAAATATGCAAAAATATGTAAAAATATGCAAAAACATTTAAAAATATGCAAAATATGTAATGACAAAAATACAAAATATGCATAAGAATATGCATTTATAGCAAAATATGCAAAAATATGCATTTATAGCAAAATATGTAAAAATATGTACTAACAAATCGATGCCATTTTGTTGCAAAGTTGTTGATTCGCAAAGATATTTGGTTAACATTGTTTCGAGCCCTAATAATATGTTTAACAAAAGTGTTGCCAGCTGAATCGGTTTGTGATGACGGTTAAATAGAGTACTATGTGGAGGAGAAAGATAATAGAAAATAGAGAAACAAGTGAGATCACGAAAAAGAGAACATTATCATAGTGCAAAAACAAATGCACCTAGCGCCACAAAAAAACCAAAGCTTATTGTTAACGATTGTTGGAATAAAACTCAAATTGATTTTTTTTAAACCTTTGTAACTTTTTTGTTACTGAATAAATATATATACTGTAAAAGACAAAATTTCATGAAATTTAAAAAACTTTTTTATCGTTTAGAAAAACTCGTGAATTAGGGTGGTAGAAATCGAGTTTCCAGAAGTCACTTCTAGAATTTGACGTCGGAGTCAAAAGTGATCAAAGTAGAAAATGTAGCCGTTGTCATTCCAAAAACAATGATATATCACACGTTACGATCGGACAATAAATGGAGCCACAGGAAATAAAAAACCAAATGCGCGGGGGTCAAGGGGCGTGGCAAAAAAAAAAAAAATTTTTTTTTCAAATCTTCTTCAAATTATCTTTAATTCTAGGGGGTGACCGGCACAACTTTTTTTTTTTGTATGGGGTGCGACCCACTCTAATGTACATTGTACAATAATGCTATATAAGATTTTATTGACATGGATCCTGAAAAAAACCGGCATTCTTAGCAGTAATTTGTATTTGTATTTTATCCATTTACTTAGTTGGCATAGGTTAGTATTGCCACTTGTTTTCATCATTCTTCCATCCGTGCTCATATTTGGAGGCATATGCAAGTAAGCGTTAAAACTTAAATTATGCGGCAATTATGTATTTTAAAAATAATAGAAATAAGTACAACATATGTGAAAAAACTGCATTAGGGTGGTAAATATTTAAGAAGAGACATTTTAAAATTAAATTGTTATTTTTCAATCGGAGCATTTTCTTTATAAAAAACTTTTTTTTATAGAAAAACATTTGGACTTAAAAATTTTTTCTATCGACAAATCTCTGATGCATATTTTTTTTTATTATAAAAACCTTTCGTTTTTATGAAATTTTTGTGTATAATTATATTTTTTTTTTTTTGTATAGAAAAATATGTTTTATCTATTGATTTTATCAATATTTTCCTAAGAAAAGCCTCAGCTTCAAAGAAGCTTTCTGAAAAATACTTAATTTTAAATATATTTTCAGTAGAGAAAACTCGAAATTCTGAAATCTCTCAGACTTAAAATTGTTTCTATAGGTTTCTACAGGGTGTCCGCCGGGAAGGTATACTACTTTGTTTGTTTATAATTTTTGATTAAATGAAAGAGTATGGATCTTATATTGATAAATGTTTTATTTAATGTCGTCAATTATGTATGAAATACAATATCAGATAAATGTCCGCCACTGTTAGCCTCACAAATGCAAGCGCTTTTGAGCACATTTTTCATTACATTCTCACACATTTCACGCGGTATTTCATCACGAATATTTTATTTGAGTTGCGGACATAACTTGTTGTAGAAGGAGGTCTCGCAGTAATTCCATTGTAATCCTGGCTGTATGCGATGTTGCATCGTCTTGTTGATACCACATGTTAATCAAGCCCAAAGCATGCAGTTGTGGCGTTAAAAAGTTTTCAATCATATCACGATATCGCACCCCATTCACAGTTACCGTTACGCCGTTTTCATTTTCAAAGAAGTAAGGTTCAATGATTCCTCCTGACCAAATTGCACACCAGACTGTCACTTTTAATGGATGCAAAGGTGACTGATGAACAATTTGAGGGTTTTCCATTGCCCAGAACCGACTATTCTGTTTATTCACATATCCATTCAAATGAAAATGTGCCTTGTCACTCATTATGATTTTTTCATGAAAAAACAAATGCAAATCCTTGTGCAAAATTTTGGCCAAAGTTGTTCTTTGAAGACCAAGCTCCTGAGCACGGCATCGAATTGAGGTTGATGGATTGTTTTGAACACTTTCTTGAGCAGCATTAATGTTTTCAGCCGATCTTGCAGTACGTTGTGGTCCATGCTTGGGCCTATCCTTTACAGACCCTCTTTCTTCGAAATCATTCACTACACGATAAATAATGCGTTTTGTTGACACGTTGTTCCTCCCAAAATTTTCACGTAACTTTCTCATCATCACAGTAATCGATGATTGATTTTGATAAAATATTTTAACGATTAAAACGCGTTGGATTATCGAATATTTTTCCATAATAAATTTGTCACGTGTCTACTTCACGACTGCCAAATATGAACTGTCAAGACTAATGTTTATCAAAATGGAGGCAAAACAAAGTAGTACCTTCCCGTCGGACACCCTGTATATGTTCGAAAAATTCATATCAAAAACATTTAGAAAAATGCATGTTTCAATCAAAAAATTTGTATTTTCTATATATATATACATATGTATATATATATATATATATATATATATATTATACTTTAAAAAATGTTAATTTTTTGGAAAAGGCTGATTCTTAGGACTTTTTTCTGATAGAATTTTTTTTAATTTAGAACAGAAATTTCCTTAGAACAATTCTGGTATTCTGAAAACTTTTCTTACAGAAATTTCTAGATACCAATAGCTTATTGTTAAAGTAAAATTCTATAAATCAATTCCAATGAGATATTTGCCAGATCGAAATTCATGTATCAACCTAGCTAAAAAAATAATTTGCATTAATTTGCATTATTTTTTTTAGCTAGGTTGATAAATGTGGCAAAAGATCTCGTTGAAAAAGATTTCAAGAATTTTTTAAATTAAAAAATTCTCAGATTATTATGATTTGTCCGCGGAAAAACTTCATATTCTTCCCATAATTAAACTGTAAAACTGAAAGAACTTTTTTCTTCGTAGAAAAACTAAGATTCTAGAGAAAAACTTTGAGAATTCAAAAATATTTTTTCTCTTAAAAAAAAAAAAAACTATTAAATCCTAGAGACTTCAGATTCTTTAATTTATTTTTCTTTTTTAAAATTTACTCATTCTTTACTCTTAGGTTTGGAGAACATTTTTATTTAGAATAACTCGCAGAGTCTGAGAACTTTTTTGTATAAAATAATAAAAAAATTAAAAATTTTGTAGAAGTTGTTTTGATTAATCGTGATAAACTATTCGAACGCGTTCTATTCTATTACTATAGTTATTTTAAATTTGATAATTTTAAATTATTCGAACAATTGTTTTTTTAAAGCAAATTGTTCGATTAATCGTTTTGTTCGATTTATCGATTGAATACCCTAGTTCAGGGCTTTCAAAACTACACTTAAAGGAAAAGCTTCATCATATTTATGAAATGTTTCATTGATTTTCGTCCAGTGTAACGTGCATGAACGTGTAATGCATGAAATATTTCATAAAAATCAAAATTTCATCTTAGTTATGAAATTTTTTACTATATATGAAGAAATTTTGTATTAGTAAGGATTATTTTTGTGTATGAAAAAGTTTATAGAGACCATGATAATGCCATTTTAGTCCTTGCTGTTTATGAAATGTTTCATCAATATTGATGACATTGCTACATTGGATGAAAATTGATGAAACTTATATTTGCTTTTCTCTGGGTGTATGACACGCGTGTTAGTAAGTGGTACGCAAGCGGATTTTCGGTATATAAATTTAAATGTATTAATGGGGAAAAGCCCCATAAAAGGAAAAATAAAATATACATATTTCAAAAAATTTAACAAAAAACTATATTCTGCAATAAAACTGACTGGTAAAAAGTATAAAATAAAAACACCGGAACAACAAAAAAGAAAAAAAATATAATTTGAATATCTTAATAAAAATTTACAAAAAAAAATAGTAAAAAAAACAAAACCGAAAAAGTTTTCTTATCTGGTGATGGCTGAAAAAGGGCTTTACATTTTAATTAAGGTTGCACGCGACTCTTTTTTTACAACAGAATATACCTTTTTTTTGGCACGCAACAAAAAAGTCTTTCCACCCCTGCCCTAGACTATAGCAACAACGCTTTTATGTGCCACGAATCCAAAAATTGCATACCACTTCACAATTTAAAATTTTCAGACTGATTTTTCAAATTTTTTTATGTTCGCGGACACTGGGTGCAAAAAAAAAATTCAACAAATTTCCCTTAAATTTCTAAATCTGGCGTTTTTCTTGACAGGTGTTTTTTTTTTACTTTCGATTTAAGATGCTTTACATTACACTACAAGCATTATTCTTCATGATATTAATGAAAGAATTTAATAGATTTTTTTTCACATGCATCCTTAAAAACTGTTGCCATCACCTTGTTGGCCGACAAACTTACCGTGGCCTTCTTCGGAGCCGGTTCACCCGGAGAAACCCATTGTTTAGACTGCTGCTTGGTCTCCGGAGTGTTGTAATGGATCCATGTTTCATCCACAGTTACAAAACGCCGCAAAAACTCATTCGAATTGCGGTTAAACAACTCCAAACAATCCTTTGAAGCTGTCACACGATTGGTGCCGCATTGAAATCGATGGTGCAGAGTCCCCATAGTATTTATCAAGCTTTTCCTTGGTTTTATTGACGGTTTTTTTTTTCGCAAAAAATAATGTTTAATGAACACTCGAAATTCACTTTTTTCCAATATTAAAAAATCCACGATATTTTATGTTTTGAGCAGCTGTTAAACGCAAAGTAAATGACTGAACTTGCTCAAAATTTGACAGAAGTCTATTCACAGGTGGTACTTTATGGGAGCTGTGTTGCATTTCATATAACTACGAGGGAATTTCGAAAAGTCACGGACTTATTGATCCGCCCTCGTATTTGTCATAAACCTTTTTTTTTTTATAAATATCAGTGTCATAAAAAAATTTTATTTAATGAAAATTTCTTTAGAGCTATGAAATGGTTTTAGGTACTTAACTTAAAAAAATTTTTATAGTTTCATTAATTTTCATACATTTGAAACTTTATTTCAAAGATTTTGACTTCTTTTTGACTTTTTTGATTTTGGACTTTTATGAAATTGTTTCATAAATTATATGAAGTGTTTCATTGGCTTAATACCAATACATTTTTTCAAGATATTCATGAAGAGTTTCATTAATTCAATAAAACTTTTAAATATTATAAAATTTTATGAAACTGTTTAAAATTTTTAAAAAATCTCATTTAATTTATGAAGAGATAGTTTATGAAAGTGAATGATTTTTTTGTATGAAACTATGAAATTTTATGAAAAATTTCATAATATTAAGAGAATTTCTTGTATACAACGACATTATTTATTGAATATACGAAAAAAATTCTATTAAATTATTTTATTAATATTATGAAGTAAAATTCTTTCAGTGTATAGAAGACCGATTCTAATAATATGTGCCACCCTTATGTTACATGCTTTAAGATGATGAGCCCCATTATTTTTTATGATATTGATTCAAGTAGTTTAAATGAAGAAAATAATCCATAAAATCTTAGAAATTAAAGCTTTTCTTCTTCTTACAAATATTTTTATAAACTGCTTTAATAATCTTAAACGCAGCATGATAAAGTAAAAAAAAAATAGGAAAATAATTGTATCTTGTATTTGTATTAAAGTTTAAACAATTCTATGGAATCATTCAACATAAATCCAACAAAAAAAAAAAAAACGTAGTATAAAATGGTTAATAAAAACTTTCATTTAAAATTCTCTTCTAATTCAAACTAACCATTAAATCAACGTACGCGAACCAATCAAATCAACCTTTAGACATAATTTTATCTGAATCCATTTATGTTTTGTATTGAGTTGATAGAAAAAGTCTCATAATTATTAATCATTTTAATGATATGAGTTTTTCATCATCATACAACAACAAAAAGCGCATCAAATCAAGAAGAATACATATTTTAAACATGAAATTATTTCTAAGATTTTTTTAAGAATTGTGAAAAATAAATTGTCTATAATTACTTGTTCTGCTTTTCAAATGCCTTAAAGATGGACACAAATGGACGGACAGATGAAGGGACAGACTAAACGCACTTCTTAACAGCAAGTGTAGTGTATAAATAAGAAATACACCATTTCCAAATTGGCATTTTCGAAAGAAATAGCTTAATTTTAATTTAATAAACTTTCTGGGAAGAATTTAAAGTGTTGCAAATGGAAAAAGCTTCATTACACATAAAAAGCTTTATTAGTTTTCATTTAATTAAAAGATTATGTATTATGATAAATTGCTTAATAAATATAATGAAACTTTTAATTGGACTATAGTTGATAAAGCTTTACATAAACATAATGAAGCTTTCAAAACAAATTGGTGTGCGTTGTGGTGTAATGGTTATGGACTGTTACAAAGATGGTCCCGGGTTCGATTCCCGGTGACGACAACATCAATTTAGAAAATAATATGTATGAGTTTTCTATCACTTATATGTATCGCTGCGCCCACCTTCGGTGTTTCCATTGCACTTAACCCCACCGAAGTAAAATAATGAATCAGGGCTATGAAACTAAAAGGTTCAATAAATTCGCCAACTCTACATCAGGTGGCGACCAACAACTGTTCTAAGACTTAACATCTCGCGCAATTACAGTGTTGCCATGTGTGAAGCCCTTCATCTTTCACCACCTTTCATCTCTCCAATATCCCCTTTCCAAAGAAAGCAACACATTAATTAATAGGAAGAATTTCCTGAGTGTTGCTTCTCTTTTTTAAAACCAAAAAAAAAAAAATTAATGGAAATCTCATGTCGATAAAAAAAGGGATTAATTTTTAGTATAAAATATACACACACAAAAATTATTGCGATAACTTAATTTTCATTAAACAAATTAATTGTATTTACAAAGTTTCTAAATACAATTAATTTGTTTGCTACCACAACAAAAAAATTAGTTCACTACACTGATAATAATCCATGTATAAAAATACCAATAAATGTCAAAATAACCAAAACTTTCGTAAAATAAACCAACATTTCTTCATTTTACGAAAGTTTTTGTTGTTTTAACATTATTTTCGTATTTTTAGCATGGATTATTATGAGTGTAGAAAAATTTTTCTTTTTTACAAGTTTGATATAATTTTTATAAAAAATAAAAATTAAGTTTTTTCCGATCTTTAATTGTTCATTTTCATTTTTTTTTGTAAAAATTTACGAAATTTCTGTCTTCCTCTTGGAAATTGTGTATTTTCAAATGTAATAGTTCTGTTTTCTCTATTGCTCCCCTTATTTCCTCTTGGTTTTGAGCTTTTTTTTTACCAGGTGGTGTTTAGTGCAGTTAAAAACGTTTTACAACGTAAACTAGACAAACCATTATCACATTTAACATGACAAGAATATTAATCATTACTTTCTCACAATTCACCAGTCTAGTAATTCACTCCCTGCAGCCAACTGTTGCAGTCACTGCAGTTTTTATAGTTCGTTAAATATTTTATTTGAACACTTGTTTTACCAACTGAGCGCTTTGGCATTAGAAGAGATTCAAACGCAAGAAATCAAAAGTTGTTTTTTTTTTATAAAATCTCTCAAGATATTTTTATGATTACAATTTTTATGACGTTTTTATATTATATCCTAGTTTCTTTTTCATAATTGAGATTATAAAATATTTTAAATTATAAAATTATAACATTTTTTTAATGCAGTATTCATTTATTGAGTAAATACATTAACGTTTCATTGTACGTCTTCTAAGAATTTGATGTTCGCTTCCGACATTTAGAAAAGAATGTAGGGTAGACTGGGGCTAATTCGTCGCAGCTGATTGTCTACAAATTTCAAAGCTCTTTACAGTTCAGAGATGTTCAGTAGTAGCGAATTTGCTGTAGTCTCTCTTACATTATTTTCAAATGTCAATATTAATATCTAAATCTAAGATGACGTCCCATAAAGTTACGGGTTTTTTACGAGTTGTCATTTTGAAATACAATTCAGGAAAAGCCTCATTATAATGCAGTGTCTTGTGTAAGTGTAAAGAAGATAGGTTGCAGAAGGGAAAGAAGATAGTGGATGTAGTGTCGGTGGAAGTTCGGCGTAAATTTCTGCAAGTTATAAATGGCAGGTTAAGACAGTGGGGTGTCGATATCGATTGAACTAGTATTACACATGCCATTTTCCGAAGGTCCTCGATGAGTTAATAGAGTTTGGTACCTTACCGATATTTATAAGCGCCAATTCATATCTCGTAAGATTTCTCCCATATATGGGAGGATTTTTTCATTTCCGGCGGAGCCTAGTGATCAATGAAAAGCGTAACTGGAGGTAGCAGCTAGGGAGGCTTTATTTAAACGAAAATTTCTTTAAACGATTAGCGATTTCATATAGTCAATGCAAAACGGTCTGGGGGCAATCCTTCCAAAGCCGAACTTGTCTTTTTCACAAGTAAGAACTTCTGGATGAGTTTGACTTTCCTAATTTAGATGAAACCACTCTTAAACTTTTAATAAAGGCGAAGTACTTGCATGTCCGAATACAGATTAAAGGAAAAAAAGCCTAACACACTTGTTAGGCCTCTCTTGAAGAAAAAGAATATAATCCACTGAATGTACACGGCAATCATAAGATATTAATCTATGAAATTCTGTTATGGTTGATTAAAGAGTAGTATTGTTAAATAGTATATTTTATTAACTCCAACCTACTTGAAGTAAATAGATATCCTAGTTGGTAATCCCGACCCTGTTCCAATCTTTAACTTCGATCCAAATGTAAAATTCTAGGTCCTTATCCTAAACGAGGCTTTTGAAATTGATAAAGTCCGGCAAAAAATCGTCCAATGGGATGTGAATCCATCATCCATTATTTTGCATCTTTCGTCGCAGAATTCTATATTATAGCTGCATTTACACTCAGAATATTATGTAGTTTACTGTTTGTAGTTTAATAAAAAAGTTTTCAGTTGAGTTAAATAAATGAACATGCATTTATTTTTCAAATAAATATTCAAAAAAAAAAAATCGTGTCTATTTTTTTTATTAAAATGGTTGGTTATATGTATTATTTCAATTCATATTACAAGAAATTGAAAATGTTTCCACAAATACTACAGCCATATAAGCAAAATGTGTATGTAGAGTTGTGTGTCTACATTTTGTAGAAAAAAAAAACAAACGAAAACAAAAAACTAAAATAATTGCAAATAACTGACTCGAGCATTTATTTTTACTGATCTGTAGTTAAGATTTGAACAAACATTTTTAACTTACTATTCTTTTATTCTTACGGATTTGTTAGTTATTTAAACGATATTTAAAAATAAATAACAACAAACATTTGAGTTAAATGACAAGTAACTAGACCGGATTTTAAGTGATTTATTATTTATGTTAAATTACATTTTCAGTTAATTCAAACTACAAACTATTTTGAGTGTACATTTTCCCTCGAAATCCAGTATAAAATTATACACGAACTATATTTCGAAATCTAGTTTGTACATGATTTCGAGCGTTATATAATTGCAGCTTATGAGTGTGAGAAAGAACTGGGTGTCCCGGTCCCTACGGTAGAGATGCTCGGTGGGACTTATCGGTAATAGAAATGGACGACCTTGACTTCTTGTGAGGTGTTTCGGACCATAAAACCGTTGCATATCGCTTGAATATTTTAAGTAGTCTCTACTTGCTTCTAGAACAATACAGTCAGCCAGCTAACATGAATTCTCACAGGGAACGGTGCGATTGTCAGGATGGCTTTGCTCTGGGGTTACTCTTGTAGAGATTACTGTAGGAATTGTGCGACAAGGAGACTAAAGAATTCGCGACTCAGATATTTGGGAAACAGATTCCTTGAGGATACGATTAATGTTGAATATGTTAATTTCGGAGAGTTTTAGGTCGAAATTAAAGAATCGCAATGGGCCACATGGGCTCCGAATGTACCTGTATTCTGAAGTCTCGGTAACTTTAACTGAATTATACAAGATATTTAAATGACCAAGCAAATCAGTATAATCATATATAAAGAAAAACAAAGCCTTGCAGCATCCTTGAACTGAGTTTAAACTCATTTTGATGTAAGTTGATAATGTCGATAATTTGAAAGTGATTTGGTCTTCATATAATATACAAGATTGTAATTAATCATGCTTTTAATCTCTTTCGAGATTGCATATCATGCCAAAATGGCGCGGTAATTTTCAGAGTTATTTATAACCACGCTCTTTTAAGAGATTGAGCTTTAGTCACCTCTCAGAACGATAAAAAAAAAAACGGTAACAAAAAACAGAAAATGGAAGAAGCAACTGTCAAAAATCACTGTTTCAATAAGCGACCCGCAAAGAACCTTTTGAATTGCAGAAATTCCGAAGAGTAGGGCTTTATCACGAAAATAATGTTCGTTAAGCAACTTTTCATGTATGAATACTTTATACACACTCGGTTTTCATCTGTTTGTGTATTATATTAGAATTGACGTTTTTCTGCTCACATCTTCTTCGGTTGATATCGGTCTACTAAACGGTAAATTACACAGGGGATCGTAAAAAAATAAATGTTGGAGCTACTGCACAATCTTCACTTTCCGGATTCGACCTTAAGTGATCGAACGGAACAGAATATTTACTCGTTACCTGTAGAGATGCATCTAGACTATCCGACATTTTTTTTGATCCTGATTGAGTAAGTGGGCCGCACAATACTTTGCATCTTTTAAGTCACCCGGTGGAGGCGGAAAATCGTCATGTAAAACTATAAGATGCTGATGAAGACTATAATCACCTATACAGCGATTGTAAGTTTCGTAGCAGTCGAAAAGGAATGAATTTGAAAGAGCGTTATATATATCAGTGTAGTGAGATCAATATTATTTTTGGTTGATTTAAAAAAAAATCTTTGGTGATCTTATTGCCCTGTTTATGGTAAAACTTTGATAATATTCTTGTAGTTTTTAGTGAGATTTCTCGGCACAAAAATAGCATACGTTTTATATACGCATAATGACATTTAATTCTACTTACTTTTGGATAGCAATCCTGCAATAAAATTTAACAAAAACTATCACAAAATCTGTATAAAAACTCACAATGTCAATAAACTCATTTCGCTACAACAATGAAGGTCAAAATAACATTTGAGAAACATGGGGAGACTGCAATTTTAAACTGAACCATTGATTTTATGACCGACTTCCATTAGAAGAAGATTTCAAAATATATTTTTGCTGTACTCCTCTATAAACTACAACGATAGTGGTGCAAAGATGAAGAAAACTCTTGAAGACTCGTGCTAAAACTTTAATTTAAGCTTTTTATGAGGTGCTTAAAAGATCATTACAAGTAAATATTACGACGATAATGATGATGGCGTGGCGGTGGATAGACAGACCTGCGGAAAAAATAAAAAATCAAAGTGGAGACTAAAAAAACTCATTTGTTAAGACGTGCAAGAAAAACGCCTCTTATTTTTCTCTATATTTCAACAATTGCAGATTGTTTTTTTTTTTCTTTTATATATATATTTGGTCGAGACTCCAACCATTAAGCTTAAGACTAGATAAATATGGTTATGGACCACTAAAACCATGCCATATAAGCAAAACAATCTTAATGAAATAGAGACTCATTACTCGACTTCACTCTACAAACATTGATTACCCATTGAACTGAACACTGCTCTACGTGCTCACATTCTTCTCATCAGCCTCAGCTTCAATATATTCACACAATGTGTGAATGAATATATATCTAAAGTGGAAAAAAAATATATATTATGGTAGATATTTTATAAGAGTCATAACTTGAAACAAGTTAAAACTCAAACGGAAAATAATATACTAATGTAATAAGTGAATTGAATTGAAAACAACAACAGCAGCAAAAATATGGCTTGGAATTGTATCTCACAGACTCAAGATTTGTTTTAGTTGTTATGAGAAGCTTGTTGAGATTTGTGCTAGTTTGCGCATGCATGGTTTTTCGTGGGTTGTACGTTCAGCTTGAATTATTTGTAAACGGTAACGCGGCGCGCTAGTTTTGAAAAAAAAAAAAAATATTACCAAAAATAAAAGTGAATTATTGAAATGTTTGTTTGTTTTGTTGTAATAATAAAAATTCGCGAAAATTTTAGTTACTTATAAAAAGTGAAAACTTTTAAAAAAGTGAATTTCCTAAAAAGTGAATTTTTGCGTGAATTAAAAAAATAAAAGTTCTTTTGCAACTAAAACCAAAAAAAGTGCGTGGGAAAAACAAGTGTTTTTGAATAAATTAAATACAAAGTCAAATTTTGTTGACAAAATACAGTGCGTTACAAAATACAAGTGTTCCATTAAAAAAAAAAAAATTCGATTCATCTTACTGTGCATAGCAAAAATGTATAAAGTGAATTGCAGTTGACAAAATATAGTGCGTTTAAAATAAATCATAATGCCTATTTATGGGTTTACCTAGTCTACATAATTCGACATTTTCTAATATTTTATGTGATTCTTTACATTTATATTTGTAAAATTTTACAACGTAAATTTTTTTTAACAAATCGTAGCTCTTACTTTAAAAGATTATTTGTAAAATTCGAACTGATTCAATTGAAAATTAATTTTGTGTATTCTTCAACTCTTGCGCCCCAATGTTTTAATGCAAATATAAACTTGACCCATTTTACACTGCCCTTGCTTTAAAGCAACGCCTACCTTTAAGGCCCGATAAATTTGGATAGGAGGGAGATATAAAAACGCAGTAAAAAGCATGCGATAATATGAGTTCTTAACTATACAAGTAATACAAAAAATTTAAAAACTATAGTTCCGAGGTTGCTATTAAATCAATTTTAAAAATACAAGTTTTTGACATTTTTTATAGCATTTTTTTTTTCAAATTATATTACATGCTGATTTGGCCAGTATTTTTATAAAAATTCTCAAAAATCGTAAAAATCAGATAGATCAATTTGTGTGTTACAATTTGAAAGATATTTGTGTTAGCAATAAATAAATAATATATATTAAAATAATCTTAACTTAACCCGTTAAGTGCATAAAAATTTGTGGGCGTTGTGGTGTAATGGTTAGCTCGTTGGACTGTTACACAGATGGTCCCGGGTTCGATTCCCGGATGCCCGACAACATCAATTTAGAAAAATAATATGTATGAGTTTTCTATCATTTATATGTATCGCTGCGCCCACCTTCGGTGTTCCCATAGCACTTAACCCCACCGAAGTAAAATAATGAATCAGGGCTATGAAACAAAAAGCTTCAATAAATTCGCCACCTCTACATCAGGTGGCGAGCAACAACTGTTCTAAGTCTTATCATTTTGCGCAATTGCAGTGTTGCCATGTTTGAAGCCCTTCCTCTTTCACTACCTTTCATCTCTCCACTATTTCCTTTCCAAAGAAAGCAAAACATAAATTAATAGGAAGAGTGTTGCTTCTCTTTAAAAAAAAAAAAAAAAACGGTTTAGAGCGAATCTGAGAAATTAATCCATAAAAATTAATAAGTTTAGGCATACATTATTTCTCTTATCAAGAGTCCAAAAACTTAAACTTTTTGTGCTTTTACATAAGCAGATTTTCGTTTTTCGAAAAAACGCTAAATTGAGCAAAACTAACCTAAATTTCAATATATATTGATTTAAATTATAGACTTTGCTAATATGTACTACTAAAAATAATCGTTCTGCCAAATTTCCTAAAAATCCGTCCATACGTTTTCAAGTTAAGACTATGTCTTTTACAGGTATCTTATTAGAATCTTGTATGTCCTTTGACCAAAATAAAGGGCTTTTTAAAAAGATTAAGCTTCTTTCTATCTTACGTTGTGTTTATTATCAACAGTTGCTAGTCAACATAAATATGTTTGCAAGATTTTTGTAAATTATGTTCATTTCAAAATATTTGTTTTATGTAATTTTAACTTCAACACTTTCTTGCTTCTAACCCGTGCCATGCACACAAACAATTTTTTTATTTGTTTAAATGCGGTACAAAGAAAAAATTACTGTCAATACAATTTCAATTAATATTTTGTTTGATTTCAGACTCACTTTCAATTAATAGTTTTATTATATCTATTAAATTATTAATTGAAAAAGAATTTTGTGCACACTTTTTTCCAGTTGCATAAACTATAATGACAACAAATTAAAAAAATATTAAAATTTTAAAAAATCACCATTTTAATAAAAAAATCTCCAAAATAATAAAAAAATCATTAAAATTGCATAACATCACCGAAATAAAAACAATTTACAAAAATTAAAAAAAAATGCCGAAAATAAAAAACAAACCAAAAAATCGCCAAGATTTAAAGAAAATCGGCAAAACTAAAAATAAAATAAAAAAAAAATAATTCGACAAATTTGAAAAAAAATCACTAAGATTTGAAAAATTAGCTTATAATTAAAAGAAATCTTCGAAATTTATTTTTTAAATTTTTTTTAAATAAGCACACAGAGAAAAATGTAGCTATTTGCCAACTGAAATTCGGCTATTGCCACTCAAATTAGGTTATTACGAATTTCAGTTGATTGGTACAATTGAACATTAGTTTCCACAACAAAGATAAATTAACAAGGTTAATTCAACTGAATTTTAGTTGCAACACCCAAAATATTCAGAAATCTAATGTAAATATCGTTGTACTAACTGAATTTATAAGTTGTCACCATTAAAATAAAATTTTCAATTCGATTGGCACTTTAATTCTCTGTGGGTGGGAGATTTTTTTTTTTTTAATTCTGGAGAATTTTTTGAATTGTGGCATATTTTTAATTTTCGATTTTTTGTTCCTTTTTGCCGATTTTATTTTCAATTTTGACAATTTTTTTTTTAATAGTTTGACAAATTTGAAAAAAAAACTAATATTTGAAAAAATTATCTTAAGTTAAAAAAAAATCGTTAAAACTGAAGAATTTTTTTTTAATTCTGGCGATTTTTTTATATTTTAAATTTTGTATTTTTTTTTTTCCTTTTGGCCATTTTATTTTCAATTTTGGCATTTTTTATTTTATGGATTTTTTTCAAGTCTGAAGTTAGTTTCCAATATTTTGCGATTTTGTTCCAATTTCATTTACAGTTTGTAAATCAGGCGAGCCGACGATATAAGATTAAATTTTTAATTGAATCTAAAAAACTTGAATTGTTGTTACAAATTATTTTAATTGATACTAAAACTCGAACTTCTATTGAAGTTTTAATTGTATTTACAAATAATTTGATTGAAACTCGATTTTAGTTTTTTTTAGAGAAACGAATTCTATTTAAGTTTTCATTGTATTTACAAAAAATTGATTTAAACTCGATTTTAGTTTTTTCGGTGTAATGGGAATTTCGAATTTTCAATATTTCGCTATTGTTTTTGTCACGCACTGTAGTTTTGTTTAGAAAAAAAAAAATATATTGCATACAAAATAAACAAAAAATCTTGTGTTTCTTTAGAAAAAAAAAACAAAGTTGTTTCTTTATATATATAAAAAAAAAAATGAAAAAACTCTATGCAAAAACTTCTTTTTTCAACAAAAAATCGTTCTACAAAATCTTCTCATAAACATGAAAATGAAACACTATCAACATCCTCCTAATTCCTGTTCTAAGCAGGAAATGCAAAAATATCATGATCCAATATTGGCCTATCAAACAACAACACTAAAAAAATCAAAGGATTATATAGAATCGAATAATCTAAATATGAAATATATATCAAAACATCCATTTGTGAATAAATTCAATAGTGTGGAACAATATAAAGCAAATCATAATGATGTACTAACAACTGCTGCTGCTACAGCGGCCGCAACATCAGCAGGAACAATGTATAATGATGATGAATTGCCATATTATTATACAATAACGGAATTGGAAAACTTACATATGTTGGATCATCGACACCCTCATTTTCATCACCATCATAATCATTATAATCATATACAAAGAATGCCACAACAGCAGCAACAACACATACACTCTAATATTGCGTCGTTGCCACATACCAAAGTTCAGTATCATCAACATAATCAATTGGTGTTACAACTACCTTCAGTCTCCTCCTCCTCTACCATCTCATCTCCTATAATATCAAATGATATTGTAGATGGGCCACAACAGCAGCAGCGTTTAATTTCTCCCATCTATGAAGCACCACAAATGAATTCAAATTATCAACAGCAACAACAACATAATTATCAACAACAACAACAAAATACTTTACTTACAACATCTACTACAACATCATCATCATTATCTTGTTTATCTGCCTCATCTAAATCGTCAACGGTTTTACAAACTTCATCTTCTTCATCTCCATCAACACCAACGCCTACACAATATTTCGCGTCTACAAATTGTGCAACATCTCGTACAACACCAATTCCAACATCTGTATCTGTGACACCATCATCATTATCATCATCTTTTACATCCACATTGCCACTTGAACTGTATAATAGTAATTGTAATAACTATGATCAAAATCAACAGCATCAGTTGTTATTGTCCACGACTTCAACATCGTTGCCGTCGTCATTGTCTACGCCGCGTGATAATTTGTCGTCTAAAACGGATTTTATGACCACCACTATATCGCCAACATTATTTGCGTATGTTTTTTCTTATTAAGTTTTTATATTCCATTTTTTTTTTATTACTATTACTATTATTTTTTTTATTCAAATTCTGTTTTTTCTAGATACCCTATATTTTAGGGAGATATTTTGAGATTTCAATGATGTTTGAAACAATTGCAAAATCGAATAACACTATTCGAAGCACCAATATGTCATTAATTTATTGTTTCTTGTGATAAAGTTTTAAATGCAATTTATTTTAAATGTATTTGCAAATCTATTTTTAGGCTCACCGCCTACTCGTCACAAGGTGTCAAAAATGTGACAATTGTCACAGTTTTAAAAGAATTTGAAAAAAAATATATTGAAAAATAGCTGCCTGAATTCCAGATCGATTCCTCAAGGAGGATTTTTAAAATTATTTTATATTCTTAAAAATCGTCAAAGTCTGCGAAACTTCAGATTTTTTATAAAATTTAAAAAAATGTTTAAAGCGCAAAAATCGATCTGGAATTTAGGCAGCATTTTTTTAAAATTTTGTATTTAAAATTCTTTTAAAAGTGAGCTATAGGCAAATTCACAAAAAAGAAAACCAATTTTCCCACTGTGCCTTGTTCGGACTTTTTATAAAAAAAGTGACCCCGCTTTTTAACCTGTCGCTGTCATATGTGGCCCCTCCTGATACATTTTAGACACACTGTGACGTGTTAGGGGGTGTGTCTTAAAATATATTTTTAAATATATCAAAAAAAAACTAAGAATTTAAAAAATCTACTAGTCCTCAGTAAGGCTCGATCACAGTTTATCCTGCTTACAAGCAAATTATCTACTATATGACAAGGAAACTATACAGTGGTGAACCCGCATATTTTTATGAAACTGTAGAGGACAACAACTTATTGGACACGTATTTTATGAGGTGTTCAACTGCATGTTTAGGGATTGAAAGACGGATCAAAAATTAAACCATTTTTTGTATGAAAACAAGTCTTAAATTTACGAAACTAAAATTTATATGTACGCAGTATTAAAGTTCTCAAGAAAACTAAATTTTAATACCCATATTGTTTATGTTTTTGACACAGGGTTGACACTTATTTGAAGTAATTAAAATAAGAGTTTCAAAAGCTATTCGAGAAAAGTCATCTTAAAACCGAACAGCTAGGAAAATCGAAAAAGGCCAAATTAAATAAACAATAATATATGTTAATTTAACTAAAACTAACATAATTTTTCTATACACTCGAAACTTTTTTTTAATAACAAAAATGCTGGGACATGCACGAACATGTTTTATATACCAGTGGGCGCGTCCTAAATAAATAACCTATCATTTGATATCCAACTTTCCTATAATTTATTAATATTTTAAAGAAATATATTTTTAAAAAATGTCAAATTTTGTAATTTTTGACCTCATCTATAATCCCTAAACCTGAAATTCCGCACATTAAGATCTATGGATACACCACTGTGTAGTTTCCTTGTAAGAATTAAAAAAAAAATCTACTAGTCCGCAATAGGGCTTGATCACGGATCGTGCTGCTTACAAGGTAAATGATCCACCATCTAAGCTAATATTGCTTGTGCATATTGGCTGGCTAACAGCAAAGTTATATTTTTTGCGTGTGTGATTAAATACAAACATGTCTTTGGTATTTTCAATAAAATGTAAATTTAAATTTATTATTATAGTAAATAATGGTTTACATGGTCACACGTTTCACTGAAGTCAGTATAAATATCATCAGTTTGTTTTCTGTTAACAAAACCATCATTAACAATAGTAGTTAGTTCTTGTAAACTGTTGAACAGGATTTACGAACTGTTGAACAGGATTTACGAAAACCATGTTGTTAGACGAAAGAATAGAAGATGCTTGATGTGATAAAGTATCAGTGATAACTTTTTCAAATTTTGGAATTGAACCTAATTTAGCAATCCCTCTATATTTTGAAACCACAGATTTACCACCAGGCTTAAAAATTGGAGTTATGAATTGATTTGTTGTAGAGGAATGTCAAAGATATATAAAGGAGACCCGCACAGCGTTTTAACACACAACTTGGAACTCTATCAGGCCCGGCTGCATACGAACCACTTAATTTTTTCGAATGACTAACATTTTATTATTTGAAAATAAAAATTTTAAATTGTTGCCTTCAGAAAATTTTTTACTTTTTTAAAATATTTTCTAAATACTTTATTAAGCTGTTTATGTTTAAAACACATTAAAAGTCTCTGGCTCGAAGGATGAATTTAAAAAATGTTTTAAATAAATTAAAATCATTTCATTGTCTTCAAAATAAGCTAATTCGGCCTAAATTCAATTAATGTAACTAAAAATACATTTATATTACATTTTCTCCCGACGTTTCGTCAATTTGTTGTTGACTTTTTCTAGGGACGTAATAACATTAGTATTATTTTCAAAACATAATTAAATTTACATAAAACATAAAAACGAAATATTTAAACAATTAACATAAATCAGCTTAAAAATAATATCACAGAAACGTTTCACTTTAAATACGCTTTAAACTGTTTTTTAACATTTTGTATTTCTCCGGTTCAAAGGACCGTAAGAACTGAAAAAATTCAACTGTTGCGTTAAAAAATTGTTGAATTCTTTTTAATATTTTCAAAAATTATCATTGAAGCAGTTTAAGTTTACAATACAAAATCACTGGTTCGGAGGCCGTATATTAAAAAAAGTTTTACATGAATTCAAACAAATAATCGAATAAATTTAAATTCGTTTAACATTTTTTTTTATTTTAGCGGTTCAATGAACCAACATTTTAAATTAAATTATTTGTTTAAATTCGTTTTAAACTGTTCATCAAATCTTTTTTTCTATATCACCGGTTCGAAGGACCAAAATTTTATAAATTTAAAATAAATTGAAAAAATTTCAACTGCTATGTCCCAAAGATGTTAAAATTATCTCAATTATTTTGCAAAATCTTTAATTAAGCTGTTTATGATTAAAATGCATTAAAAATCTCTGGTTCGAAAGAATAATATTAATAAAAATGTTTTAAATAACTTAAACATTTAGAATACATTAAAAATGTCTGGTTCGAAAGACCAAAATTTAAGAAGTTGTTTACTAAATATTCCACTGTAGTGTGTACCTATTCTAAATTCTTTTTAAACTGTTTATCGGATCTGTTTTTCTATATCACCGGTTCGAAGGACCAATATTTTAAAATAAGTTGAAACACATTTAATTGCTATGTTCCCACATTTTTTTTTGAATTGTTTCAAATATTTTCTAAAATTTTTATTAAGCAGTTTATGTTTACAATACTATAAAAGCCTTTGGTTCGAAGGACCAATATTAAAAAAGTTTTAAATAACTTAAACATTTAGAATACATTAAAAATGTCTGGTTCGAAAGACCAAAATTTAAGAAGTTGTTTACTAAATATTCCACTGTAGTGTGTACCTATTCTAAATTCTTTTTAAACTGTTTATCGGATCTGTTTTTCTATATCACCGGTTCGAAGGACCAATATTTTAAAATAAGTTGAAACACATTTAATTGCTATGTTCCCACATTTTTTTTGAATTGTTTCAAATATTTTCTAAAAATTTATTAAGCAGTTTATGTTGCAATACTATAAAAGCCTTTGGTTCGAAGGACCAATATTAAAAAAGTTTTAAATAACTTAAAATATTCATACCCTGTAGTGTAAACTTTAAATTCGTTTTAAACTTTAAATCAAACTAATACTTGTTTTCAAGTTATTTTTTTTTTTTTTTTGTAGTTGTTGCCCTTTATATTCGGTTTTTATTTTGTGTGGGTTATTGTGTTTTTATTTCATTTGCTTATAGTTTTCGCTGTCTCGCCTTGAATTCATAAACTTTAGTAGTGTTGCATATTTCTTTTGCTATTTTATAGTATTGTCCATTTTATCTTTAAATTGTTATCTAGTTTATTTGTAAATTTTATCTTGTTGATTGGTTGATTTGAATATTCTTGTTTTTTTATTAAAGTTTTATGATGATTTTTCCACAGTAAATTTTTGCCATAGTATTTTAAATTTTAAAAATAGCAGCAGACATTTTTCTTTTATAAATAATAAAAATTGACTGACTGTATAAAATGGTTTAATACATCAAGAGAAAATTATCATTATAAAATTAAACCACTTAAATTATAAATTTTTTGATCAGAATGGTCCTTCGGACAAAGTTCAGATTATCGATTCTAGCTTCGAAGTTTATCTTAGAGAGTTTTTTTATTATCTTATATCATATATAATTAAGCAATTTCTAATTATTTTACATTTTGAATTTATTAAATCTTAAACAAAATAATATCACCCAAATGGTCCTTCGAAACCAGCCACATTTCGAAAAAAACTAATTACCAAAACTATTAATAAAAAATAAACGATTTTTGATTTTAAGCTGACAAATCTATTAAGATTAGAAAAGCATTATTTTTGATTTCAAATCAATTTAAGAATAACATAGTTGCTTTAAATTACAACATAATTTAAGATTGAAAAATATAATCCATAACATTGCTTACACACCTTTGAAATCTCATTATCATTATCTTGAGCTACAACCTAAGGCAGAGACCAAACGACAAGACTGACTTCATATTTATTCCTTTTGTTTGTAGTTTAAACTTTAAACAAAACAAAATTTACCCAACAGTCATTTGACTTATATTTCATTTCATTATTATTATTAAAGTATCTTAACATACACACTTAACTGACTTATGACTTTTTGTTGGTTATATGCAGGGCAACCAGAAATATGCTGTATCATGTTTTTCCTGTGCATCGGAGTTACAACTGGATGAGATATTTATCCTTTACAGAACAATGAACGAATTCTGGCTAGACTTGTTAGAGCATATTTTTGCATATTTTGCTCTTAAGGGGGGACATTACATTCGCGGCAGAGAAAACAGACCCCTTTTTTAAAAATTCATAACTCAGTCAAAAACAAACATATTTTTTTTTATAGTAGAGAATTGAACAAATTACAAAAATTATCCGATCTGGAAAAAAATGACTTTTAAATCTTAACAAAATTGGTTATCGTATGACACGAGCTTTTTTTTAAACTTTTTTTCAATTTTTGGTGATGTTCCAAATTTAAAAGTGTTTTTTTAAAAAAAAAATTTTGACTTTAAAAATTCATAAAAAATCGAAAAAAAAATTTAAAAAAAAGCTCGTGTCATACGATAGCGAATCAAGTTTAGAAATATACAAAAAAAACAAAAAAAAATTTCGTCAAAAAATGAACCCCTAGTGCCGCAACCAGTACGAAAAACATGGTTTCGAGATAAACGCGTTCAAAGTTTGTGAACAAAAAAATAAGTATATACCAGCTGCCGTACGTAGGTAGCGCGAAAATTAAAAATGCGCTCTCACTAATCCGGCTGTAACTTTTGAACCCGTGGGAATTTTTCCATGAAATTTTTTTTCTTGGAATCTTTAGAATATTTACTAAAATACAAAATTATAAAAAAAGTCGATTTCAAAAAACGGCCAATGTCATGTCCCCCCTTAAATATTTTTGATCAAAATTAATTTTTAGAGCATATTTTTGTACTTTTTAGAACAAAGGCACATTTTTAGAATATTATTGCTCATTTTCGAAATTTTTCGTTATAGAATAAATATTTTTGATCAAAATTAATTTTTAGAGCATATTTTTGTACTTTTTAGAACAAAGGACATTTTTAGAACATAATTAACCATTTTCAAAATTTTTCGTTCTAGAATAATTTTTTTTTTTCAATAAAAAGAATGTCCAAACGTTTTTTTTTTATAAAAAATGTGTGTTTTAAGACCATATTTTGTTAATTTAAAGAGCATATTATGTGTATTTTATTATATTTTTTATGGCCATAATATAAATTTTTTAGAGTATATTGCTGGTTGCCCTGGTTGTATGTTAACATCTCTGTATATATTCTATAAGAGTAAAAAGATACTTGCTTTAAAAGCAAAAAAGTAAAATATAAGGTAAATAGACTTGACAACTAAACAATCAGCCAACTGGTTGGTTGGTCGTTTCATTTTGGTTTGTTTATATTACCGGCTTTTATTACATAAAAGCATAAATCTGTCAACTTAGCAAATTTTTTTTTTTTTTTCATTCTGCTTACTCTTTATGTTTGATTTGTTTGAAGCATTTTAAAAATATGTATTTGAAAGAATAAAGTTTTTTTTTTACAGAAAATGTTTAAATATTAGCATGGAAATGTTTTCAAAATAAAATCATTATCGTGTATGGTTCGAAGGACCAACATTTATTTGTTTAAAAGTGAATATAAAATTAAAATCATAATTTGTGTTGGTGCGAAGTACCATTAATAAGTCGTTTTGATTTAAAGTTAGGTTTTGTCAGCAGTAAATTGATAATAATTCAACTTTAAGTCAGTTTTAGTTTGAACCGAAGGACCATTATAAAAATGACTTACATTTGAGTTTCACTCGAATTTACTTTTTGTGATCATATAACACCGTGCGACAGTAGTTTTCACACATGGACAAAACAATCGCCCATGTCCCTACTTTAGCACGTTTTGCAATTAAAACGAATTTGTGAAATCACACGAAATTGAAATTTGTTTTAGCTTTCGAAAACTCGAATTTTTTTCGAAATTATTATCGAAGTGCCAAAAACATATGGTTTTATGGAAAATAAAAAACATGGAAAGTAAAATGCTTTTAAGAAATGCTTCTAACATTGTTGTCAATTTGTTTGAGTGTTTTCTAGAATATCAAAACAAAAAATGTTTTTTTAAAACAGTTTTTTCGTTTTACTTTCGACCAGGCTTTCTTATACGAATTAAAACGAATAAAAAAATAGGGAAAAACGTTCTGATTTAATCGAAATTTAAGAACACCGAAAAATTCTAAAATTTTCACTTTCGCTCGGATTTAAAAGCCGTAACAGGGGTGAATATTTACGTGAAACTAGATACTAGACAATTACATTTCACTATCATTCACTTGTGACATTTTTCTATATCATTAATAATATCAGGCTCAAACTTGTGCGCTTAAACGATTCCTTGGAAAATTTTTAATACCAAATATGGGGATTAGTAACAACATCTGGGTATTTAATAACAGGGCAATTAATTACTCAATTACACCCAATAACACGTAATTAGACATAAACATTGACTTGTAATTAAATACGCAAATATTAGTATTAAGTCCCATGTCTGGTATTGACGACATTGGAAATTTTCTAAAGAAGCGTTAAAGCTCACAAGTGTGAGCTTAGGTCCGAAATTATTAATGATATAAAAAAATTTGCAGGATAGAACTTTTCCAAAAATGTCCTTAAAAAAAATTTAATCCTTCAATATCTTTTGTGATTTTAATTTTTCAGGATAGAAATTTTCCAAAAATGTCCTTTAAAACATGTAATCCTTCAATATCTTTTGTGATCTTTCTATAGGCTTGAATATACTCAAAAAAGTGATTTTTATATTAATTTTACCAAACATAATTTGAAGTTTTCTTATAGAAACAAAAATAGAATATTTTCCATAGTGAGTTTTGACCTAACACAAGGTAAATTCTTGATTTAATTAGCAGGCATCCAAATTATTTATCAAATGTTTCATTTTTTACTGAAAACGCATTTTTGTGGTGAAAAACAATTTCTGTGGTGAAAAGATAACTTATGGGGTAAACAAATTTTAGTTGAAAATAAATGACGCCTAGAGATAAATTTGTTCTAAAATACACCAATTTCCATTTAGCGATACCTTCACATTTTTACACATACTGAGCAACGCCGCTTGAAAGTTCGATCCGAATTTAGAATCACCAACGATATTGGAGGATTGCATTTTTAAGTGATCATATTAGATTTACATTATTTGCGCTGAATACGAATCTTATATTAGACTTTTAACAATCAGAAAAGCGTTTGCATTCCATTAAAACATTTTCTCTGGAAAATGTGCTTGAAATTTGATACTTGATAATTTAGTATTCGCTGATTTCGAGTTGCGGATACCGCAAAATTATTTATCGTTTGCATTCCATTAAAACATTTTCTCTGGAAAATGTGCTTGAAATTTGATACTTGATAATTTAGTATTCGCTGATTTCGAGTTGCGGATACCGCAAAATTATTTATCGGGATATTGTAACGGTCGTTGAATAAATTCACAATATTGGGTCTATAGACCCAATATAGTGGATGATTGTTTTTAAGCGGTAAAATACCGTTATCGATTCAAAACCCTTTAAACCGACTATCGTTATCCCTATAATACCGTTACCGAAATAATTGAAATACCGGTATCCGTAAAATACATTTACCGATATAACTAAAATACCAATATCCTCAAAATACCGTTACCGAAATAACTGAAATACTGGTATCGCTAAAATACCGCTACCAAAATAATTGAAATAGCGTTAACCTTAAATACCGTTGCCGAAATAATCTGACAAAAACAGAAAAAAAATAATCGCTGTCAATATTTTCCCAAAGCTTGATCATAAACTAGCTAGTCATTTGAATTCGTGCATAATGGGGCTAAAATTATCGATCTGCATTGGCACAATAACTAAAAGAACGCTATCCTTCAAAAACCGTTACCGAAATAACTGAAAAGTCGTTATCCCTAAAATAACGTTACCGAAATAAACGAAAATATCGTTACCGCTAAAATACCCATGCCGAAATAAATGAAAATTGTTTTAAGTGATTGGATTAGTTTTAAATTATTTATCAAAGAGTTTTCAACGAAGCTGAATTCGAATAAGACTTTTAAAATGGCGGATTAAATAATGCGGATGGTTTTTATAAAGTGGTTGCATTCGATTAAAACTTTTCGAAAAGTCATAATATAAAATCTACAAAAAAAATATGTGTACAAATTTCCAAATTTAAAGTACTACTATGGCCTTCGGCGCGTTTGTAGCGAAAACTGACCAGTGCCTCTGGTGGGAATCGAACCCACGACCACCGCACTGATAAGCCAGCACGCTACCAATTAGCCTACCGGGGCGCACATTAAAAGTATTTTGCAACCAATGGGAACGAAAAAACTTATTGGTCCTTCGAACGGAGTATAAACTAACGAAAACCATAATATATTAAATCAAAGATCAATGTTACATTGCCGCCTCCTCATAAGAGCAATATTAAGGATTTAAGAAAATGTAAGTCTATTGTCCTTCAAACCAAAAGCATCTACTCTAGTTTAATGTTGTGCTTGCTGCTATTTATTTTCCCTCAACTGTTATTATTATATACATAAAATCTTTAGCTAACAAATAATAACTTTGTTGGTTGAACTAGAAACATAAAACGTGAAGATATTTTATATGTGTTTCCTTTTTTTTTTTTGTTAAAGCTTTTTGCAAATTCTCATACTTTTTATGGCCAATATTTTTGCTGTTTAATTTTTACTATTTAAGTTAACTGACTTTTTTTAAAAAAAAATGTTGTTTGTTGTTAAACAACAATAACAACAACAAAAAAAAGCAAGAAAAGATCTCATTGTCGTCATAACAAACCATAAATGTCTTGAGATATTTAATCATTTCCTTAGAAGAACTTCAAGTGCCACTTTTGTGTTACAGTGGAAGAGTACAAGTGAAGTAGAAATTAAAGTGTTCCAGAGCACATATGATTAGTGTGTTTGTAGTCATGTTTGAAAAACTTGGAACACAAATTTGTATCTCTTAATCATGTACGTGCTGTTGCTTCTGCAATTCTCACCTTTATCTCAAGAGTTCATCATTTTATACACACATTCATCATGATGATGATGCACATCATTATTATCATCATTGTACATATAAGCGATTTCAAACATTTTCGACACTTGTTGAAACTGACTTTATATGTAATTCTTATTTCTCAAGTTTTGTTTTTTTTTTTGAATTGTGAGAATTTAATTTATAACGAGCTTCCAACCTCCGTATATTTACAAACATAAAGCAAATCAAACATATTAGCTAGGTTGATACTGGTATTTCGATCTGGCTAAAGATCTCATCAGAACACGAAGTTTTAGAAAAGTTAGAGCCTCCATAATAGGCTGAACTTTAACAAAAAAAACTATTAATCATTAATTTTGCTCCATTTTTGTCTTCTTAGTAATCAAGCACGTGGTTAGGGCGTTTTCCTAACAAGCATCATGACGTTACTAAACTTTGAAGACCAAAAATGTTCTATTTCTATAAAAAAAATTTAGTTTTTACTTTGGCTCAAGTAATATTTTTTTACAGTTTTGTTAGTTTTTTGTTTTTATATACATCGCGATTATTTTTATGTTATTTTTAATTTATAACGAGCTTCCAACCTCCGTATATTTACAAAAATAAAGCAAATCAAACATATTAGCTAGGTTGATACTGGTATTTCGATCTGGCTAAAGATCTCATCAGAACCTGAAGTTTTAGAAAAGTTAGAGCCTCCATAATAGGCAGAAATATAATTTTATGTTGGCAGTTGTGGACAGAAATTTTCAATTGGGAACAGGGGATTTTAAAAATATTTTTTGGGGATATTAAAAAGTTTAGATAAATATTTTAATTTAATATATATTTGCAATTAAATCAATCAAGTTAAAGCCCATATGACAACTGCTGTTTCCAAACAACTTTAACTCCCAGGTTAAGAATCCTGAGAAATTTTACCAAAATCGCTTGGTTTTTACCCATCAATAATTCACTTTAGATTTTTTTTGTATGTATTAGTTAAAAATTTGGCTTTTTTTAAATCGTCGTATTAATTGCATAAAAAAGTGCGTACAATATAAAAATTTTGAGAAAAAGAATGCACCTAATATTATTATTAAGATTTTTTTTAAATAAAAAACGTGTAGAACTGAAAGTACTTCAAATTGAACGGGAAGTGAAAAAATCTAAGGGGCTCCTTGCAAAATTATAAAATTTTGAGAATTAAGAAAAAGTGTAAGAAAATAGTTCTGAATTTTACTTATTTTCAGAACTAGTTTGCAGTGCTATATTTATTAATTAAACGCCAATTTTACCTGCAGAGTAAAGTTGGGCTTATTCAAGAAAGTCTTTAATATCTGAATTTAATATCAGACTTTAATAAACTAAAATTTGATATTGTTTAATTGTCAATTTTTCTGGGATATGTTTTGATTTTATATTGATAAAAAGTAGGAAGCCTGGTAAATGTGACCAAATTAAATAAAGAATTTAAACTTTACTACTTTGTTCAACCTTTTTCTAATTGGGTATTTTTTGTGGATATTTTTTGATTTTTTTTGAAGGATAACGAAAAAAAGTATCTAGCAAGACTGGGCAGACTATACTTAAAAACAATGACATGCAAAGTTTCACGTTGAAAAGTCTTCACCTAAAGAATTGATGGTCTAAATCAGGGGTGCCCAAGGCCTATGCGCTTGGTGCTCATTTGTTTTTGTAAAAACACTTAGCTATATGCTGTGTGTTTTAATACACATATAGAGCGATCAGCACTAGCAATACGAAATACACAAACAACTTTGTCTTATTAGTTTTTTTGTCGTTCTTCACTGTATACACGCAAGCGCAAAGCAACAACACTTTCGTATGCTTTGCTGGTAAACATTGAAATATTTTTTGCTTTGTATGTATTTGTTTTTACAACAAAAAATATTGAATAAAAATTAGTTTTTCTTTAAATGTATTGGTGTTTGCTCTTCCATAAGAAACTTTTGGGCACTCCTAGACTCTAAATGGTTGAAAAATTAAAAAAATGACTTGGAACTTACAAAAGTTGTTTCACCCATTTTATTATTTTACTCATATTTTTTTAATTTTCAGATCTAAACCAATACAAAATGGAGTCACTAGACTTGGGAGATACATTCGCTAAAAAAAGTAATTTCCATATCGCTGCTTGGCGCGAACCAAAATTTTCCGATTTTTAAACATTCTCAGTTTTTTTCCATAAACTTAAAAAGGTTTTGTACACTTAGAATACTATGTAGGTAAAGACCGCTGCAATTGTAGTTGCAAACAAATGAAATTTCACTTAAAAAAAGGACATTTCATTAAAATCAACCAACATTGTCATTTGTCTTTTAATGTTCAAAAATGACTAACAATTGTAGTAAAAATGAACCATATGGTTGTAAAAAATAAACAAACATTTATTTCTTTTTATTTTTTTAAATAACAAAAAACAACTGTAAAAAATCAACGTAAAATCATAAAACAGTCATTTGATGTGGGTTGTTTTCTAGATGAACTACAAGTTTAGTAAATATTTTAATTTGTTCTACAAATGACTGACATTTACATTAAAAATAAAGAAACTGTATTACAACCCAAACAACTACATATTTTTAAAGCAGAAGTTCCCTGAGTGTAGTTACTATATGATAGTTGTTTTTGTAGTAATCAGTAGTAGTTGCTTTTAACGGCAATTACAATGTTTTTCTGTGAAAAAATACAAAAAAACTTTTAAGAGAATTATTTAAAAAAACTACTGAAGAAAATTACAATACTTTTGCAATAGTTGTTTCAAGCAGTTAATTTAGTATATTGATAAATAACTACCAAAACATGAATTTTGCAGTAAAGAGTTAATTTTTGTGAGTTATTTAAAAATCGAAGTTAATTTTAGTTTTTAAAAACTCTCGTTTAGTTTACATTTGTTATTATCAATATGTTTATAATTTGCAAATGATAATTAGCAAATATTATTGTATCTATTATGCTTAAAAACATCCTAACTGGTGTACCGTTAATCGATTAATCATTAGTTTTTATTATTCAAAATCATGATTAATTGATTAACCATGATTTTGATAAATTAAATTAATGAATAATTAAATAATTTCTTGGTTTTTCCTATTGGTGATGTTTTCTTTCGTCAATTAAATACCGAAATATGGAGGATAATAATAGTTATTGGTAAAACATTTCATAGCTGACCATTTTATGATTGTCATTATTTAGAGCAACACCACGAAACAAATATAAAACTATAGCATTTTTTTATTTTTGAACTTTTTGCAATATTAATCAAATTTATTCCAGTTCTGATTGATCAACATTTAAATTAATCGATTAATCATAATTCTGATTATTCAATTAATTGATTAATTAAACTACTTGATTAACTTGATCATACTGCTTGATTAATCGATTAATCGTACATTCCTATTTTTAGCATTTTTAATTTCCGCCATAATTTTTTCGCCGTTAAATATTAATGCTTAACGCGGCTGGATTTAGCATGCTTAAACATCGTCTAAGACATACAATCAAAAATTTTGAAAATTTGTTGCTCGAAGTGTCGAAAATATTTGAAATTCCTTATATCAACGTATCTTTTAAATGTTTATAATTTATTTTATTTTATGCTTGTTCTTATTTTTTATTATATTTTCCGTTTTTGTAATTCAACTTACACCAGTTTTTAAATGATTTAAACTCTTGAAATGTTTTTTTTTCTCATTTGTTTTATTAGAAATTAAGATTCTTCTTGAGAATGATTCATTCCTTGTATAAATATCAGGTGTTTGTACTTACAAATGTAGAATGTTGTTTAGAATTTGTTTTATTTTCAATTTATTAAATAATAAAAATTATACTTCCTGTTTTTTATTGAAATAACTCAAATAACTTTGGCATTATTGAAATTCATTAGAAATTGTTAAAATAAACGCAAAATTCAAAGGAAATGGTTTAAACAACTGGTTCGAAGGACCATATTTATTCCCAAACTGTTTCACTTTAATTAAGCAAAAGTAAATTTTAGAAAAAAAAAAAATCTGAAAATTTTTACATAAAAAAAAAGTTTGCAATTTTTCTATAGGAAAAATGTCTCAGAGTTTGAATGTTTTTAAAATCAAAGACTTTTTCTATAGAAAAAGCATTAAAATTTAAGAATTTTTATATGGAAAAAATATCTCGGAATCTAAGACCTTTTCTATAGGAAAAATCTCTCGGAATCTAAGACTTTTTCTATAGAAAAAATTCTATGGAAAAAATCTCCCAGAATCTAAGACTTTTTTTTTATAGGAAAAAATGTCTTTGAATATAAGACTTTTTCCATAGGAAAAATGTTTCAGAATCGGAAACTTTTTCAATAGCAAAATGTCTAAGAATCGGAGAATTTTTCTATGGGAAAAAATGTCTTAGAATCGAAGAAGTTTTGTCTATAGGAAAAATTTTTTAGAATGGGAGAATTTTTCTATACGAAAATTATCTCATTATCGGAGACTTTTTCTATAGAAAAAATGTCTCAGAATCGTAGACTTTTTCTATAAGAAATAAGTCTTAGGGATTTTCTATAGAAAAAAGTTCTCAGAATATGAAGGTTTTTGCTATAAAAAGTTTTCAGATAATAAATGTTTACTGTTAAGTGCACAAAAAAAACTAAAATCCAGTTTCAGTAAAATTATTTGTTGATGCAATTAAAACTTTAATTGAATTCGGACCTATTAAAGAAATTTTAGTATCAATTAAAGTAATTTGTTACTATGTAATTGATTTTATTTTCAATTAAAGTTTTATTTATATCTTTTAAAAGATAAATTGGGAAAAAATCGATTAAAAATCGCTAAATTTGAAAAAAAATGGACAGAATAAAAAAAATTGCCAAAATTTAAAAATGTTTTCTTTTAAAAAAGGCAAAGTAAAAAAAATTGTAGTAGTTAAAATCCCGGTTAAAAAAGTTCATATATGCTTATATATATATATTTTATATGGTCATCCATGGTTGGTTGGTTGGTTTAAGTGGCAGCTCACGCTACTCGTGAGCATCAAGTAGAGTCAAAAAGCGACTCCGTTTTGAAGAGACCACACTACCCGTAAGGAACTGGTATCCGGAGTACTAAACCCACCCCGTTCGGTTAAGATAACGTATGAGATCACCGAATCCCACACGTGATATTTCCGAGAGGTCGTCCAGTATATGGTCACCCAAGATCCGGAGTCGAATATTCTGCAGCGCCGGACAATCGCAGAGAAGATGCTCCACAGTCTCCCTCGCCCGGTATGCCGCAGCTGCGACAATGCGAACCGCGTACAATCCCAAGTCTAATGCCATGCCTACCAATCAGCCAGTGACCGGTCAGAACAGCCGTCAGCCCTCCTGCTCCTGCTCAGGAGAGAGTTTGTACGTCATCCATATTCGTAGATACTAGAAAAAAGAATCTAAATTTTCATATATGGAGAAATTTGTCATATATGTTTATATATTATTTCATATATTTTTTGTAATTTTTTTTTTTTAAGAAAATTTTGTATTTTTAAAAACTGTTTTAATAAAAAAAAAACATATTACATATTTAAAAGGCCCTAATTGCAATAAAAATGGTTTTTAAATAGCAAAATATGTAATTTAGGTACACTCACAAGAACTTTTCCATAAAAATCAACAGTTATTTAAAAGTTTATTCGGTAAAGTTGTTTCAATGGAATATACAGTTAAATTAACAAAGAAATATATTTTTAACAATTCTGTCTGTTATTCAATAAACAAAATAAACAAAAAAACGGACTTTCGGTAATAGTTAAAATATTCAGTTAAAATTTTCTATTTAAAACAAAAAGTTGTTATATTATATTGAGTATTGAAATAAACGAAAACAATCTATTGTTTTTATGGATTTTGTCAGTTAATTTTTCAACAGTTGAAAATAAACTAAAAAATACAATTGTTTTAAACGAAAAGTAGTCCTGTTTTTAACTGATTTTCAGTTGATTTAATGTGTATATTCAGTAGTCTTTACGGATAAAATATTGTGAGTGTATGTATTTATGCTTATGGTCGCATCTTAACGAAATATTTGCCGATAAAAAGACAATTAAATTAAATTAAAATTAATTAAATTAAAACAATATTAATATTATACGTTTTTTAAACAGGACCTTAAAGATAAAAATTCGAATTACTCAAAAATTCAATTTTTTTTTCTTACAATTATAAAAACTTTTAATGTTTTATTTAATATTAAGATTTAATTATGATCTTGTACCTTAGAAATTCTAAATGAAAATGTAAACTAACAGTTCAGCAATTCATACTAGTTGAACTTCTTGAGCATTTCATATTTCCTGTTTAAAAAAACTTATAAATCTAAAATCTGCCTACAATGTTTTAATTTAAGTAACGGTTATACTTTTATTTGCACTTCATAAGTTTAACAATAATTACTGAAACACATTTTTAATTTTTGTATGGACTTATTTGTCGAAAATTACAGTTAAAAAAAAATTTATTTATTAAATTTTAAAATAAATTATTATGAATTAGATTAAGAATTGAAGTTTTTTACAATCGGTCTTTAAAATGGGTTTATAAAACTGATTGGCTATATGGAGTCACATATAGTTCCTTATATGTTCATATATGAGTCCTTTTTGTACCTATAGAATTCCATATACTTCCATATTTGCCCATATATGGCCATCTTTCGCGAATATGAAGTAACATATATTTTCATATATGTCCATATATGAGCCCCTTTTGCAAATATGAAATTACATGTACCATGTACCTGAAATTACATGTACACTTCCATATATGCCCATATATGAAACATATGTCCATATACGCAACCATATACGTCCATATATAAACATATTTGTACATTAGGGCGGGTCGATTTAAAATCGCTCAACGTTCAAGGAAAATCGTATTCTAGGGATCAAAATAAGAAACTTTGCCGAAAGAACCATACCTCTAAAACGAATTTTAATGTCCCGACTTTTGAAAAATCCCACATTGATATTTCAGAAAGTTGGAGGAATCTCTCCAAGATTATGGGAGCTACTTCTTCTCCGGGAGACGCGCTAGCAGATTAATGCACAAATCATCATTCTAGGTGTCCGTTAAGGTGTTAAAATTTAAGTTGAAAGAGGGCCTTTTTAGCCGTGTTTTTATAGCAAAATAGACAAATCTCGGGATTGAGATATTTCAGAAAGTAGGAGGAGTCTTTCCAAGATTAGGGTCTCTATTTCTTCTCCGGAAGACGCTCTAGCAGATGAATGCATAAATTATATTCCATTGGGTTGGACTCGATTATGGCACTCTAAGTGGGTCAAAGTGGGATTTTTAAAATTTGACCCTACGGGTCAAAAGTCGGGACATCAGAATTCGTTTTAGAGGTATGGTTCCTTCGGCAAAGTTTCTTATTTTGATCCCTAGAATACGATTTTCCTGGAACGTTGAGCGATTTTTTGCCTCCATACAAATCGACCCGGCCTATTGTACATATATAAACTTTTTTAACCGCGATACGCAAATAGCGCCAACATTTAAAAAAGTCACAACATTGAAAGAAGCCACAAAATTTAAAAAAAAAATCTCCAAATTTGAAATAAATTCTTAAAATTGCTGAAATTGAAACAAATTGCCAAATTAAAAAAAAAAACGTCAAAATTGGAAAATAATTGCCAATATTAAAAAAATCACTAAAATATAAAAAAAAAACGCTAAAATTTCTCTAAAAGTGAAAAAATCGCTAAAATTTAAAAAATCATCCGGTTAAGAATTAACATATGTGCATCCATTTATTGTCAAGTATGAACTCATTCATGCTCATATATGAAGTGATTTGAGGTCATACATGCCCATATACCACCATATTTGATTCATATGTGTTCATAAGAGTTCATATGTGATCATATATATAAATATTACCTCAATTTTCGTAATGTACACACATGACCATGTTTTAAAATGTATAGACATGTATGACTATATATGTAAATATTACCTCAATTTTTGTTAATGCACACAGATGAATATATATGATTCCTCATATGAATATATGAGAATGGTTTATGAACACAAGAATCATGTATGGATAAATGTGGACATGTATGAAGCACCATATATGTAGATTTTTAACAGGGTCACTAAAATAATATTTAAAACGTCAATATCTCGAACTCTGTTTAATTTTTTTTTTTTCTAGTTTCGACGTTTTTTTGTAATTTTGGTAATTTTTTTTTTAAATTTTGTTGATTTTTTTTAATTTTTTTTTATTTTAGCGTGCTATTTCAATTTGGCGATTTTTTTTCAATTCTAACGTTTTCTCTTTAAAATTTGGATGATTTTTTTTAAATTTTGTAATTTTTTTTCTTTGTTGTCGTGATGGGTTAAAAAAACTAAATTTTGTGTACACCAAATTGATTTTCTATTTTCTATTAAACATTTAATACATATTATTAAACTTTTAATTGGAAATGAGTTTAAAATCAAACAGACGTTTAATTGGCATTTTTCTGACAATATTTTTTTTCTGTGTGAATTTCAGCGTAAATTTAAATAATAATCTCTTTTTATTTAGTCACACCATTTTACTCCAATTTCATAATTAAAAAAAAAAAATACAACAGTGTGAAATTAAATTTTCTTAATGCTTAGTAATTTGAAATTTCATTAACTGAATCATTAGTTAATTGCTGTTTTCTTTCTATCTTGTTAATATTTTCATCAGATACGAAAAACGCAACATTTAACTTTAAAAATGTTTATCAAACATACCATAATTAAAAATAATAAAAGAAAACATTTTTTAAATTAGTTATTAATTAAAGAAAATTTAGCATAACAATATTTATAAATTTATTAAGAGTAATGAACTTTAAAGTTTAAGTTTTCATTGAGACTTTTAAAACTTTAATAAATTTATTTATTTTTTATTTCTCTTTTTAGTGAACAAAGTATTATTGGAGCTCGTGCCTCCGTTATGGTTTACGATGATAATCAAAAGAAATGGGTACCATCGGGCACCTCATCCGGTCTCAGTAAGGTCCAAATCTATCATCATCAACAGAATAATACATTTCGTGTGGTGGGACGTAAATTACAAGATCATGAAGTTGTAATTAATTGTTCCATATTAAAAGGACTGAAATATAATCAAGCCACTGCCACATTTCATCAATGGCGCGATTCAAAATATGTTTATGGTTTAAACTTTTCAAGTCAAAATGATGCTGAAGCATTTGCCAGAGCTATGATGCATGCATTAGATGTAAGTATGAACAATTTTGTAATAAAATATTTTTAAACTTTCTAAAGGGTCCGCCAAATAACTTTTTTTTTTTTTGAAAATGCTATAAAAAAAAACTACTGAATATTTTCTCAAATTTCTTTTTTTATTTGAAAGTACAATCCTTCCGGTTAATAATGGAAAATAATTTCATTCAAATGGCTGCCTCGGCTGGCCATGCAGTAGCCTACACGATCGGTCCAATTTTTAAGCACATTATCGATTGTGTGCAGCTGTATTTCACCAATGGCTTCCTGTTCCGTCCTATTGAAACCAAATGTTGCCAATATCCTCCTCTTCAATTTTTGTGAACAAAAAGTCGTTCAACATGGCCCGATAACGATCGCCATTGACTGTAATGGCCACTCCTTGCTCATTTTCGAAGAAAAAATGGCAATTTTTGCACAAATTCTGCAACATTACCATGATTTTCAAAGTAATGTCGCAATTATCCCAGCGTTGTTCAAGCGTATACACAACCATATTCGTTCAGCGGAAGGATAAAACTAATTATCTGTCAAATCAGACATGAGCTAAGTGTTACCATTCACGAAATAAGCACTAGTTGAAAAAAAAAACGTTAGATGGCGGACCCTTTATTTTTATCTTACTCGCGAAAAGAAAATCATTAATTTTTTCCAGAGAAAACAAGTTTTCAGAATCTATATTTAAATTACAAAATTTTTTTTAAAATGAATATTAAAATCATGTGAAGATTTTAATATTCATTCTACAGAAAACCCCTTTGGAATTGAATAATTTATTGTTATGGAATTTCTTAGAAAAACTTTTCAGAATCAAAGGATTTTTAATAGGTTTAAGCCAGTGATGCATTTTGAGTTTTTTTGTTTTGGGCCAAATTGACAATTTAAAAGGGCCAAAATACCATTGATAGGGCCACAGGAATGATAAAGTTAGTCTATATACTATAGTACCATGGTACTCCTTTGGCTCTTTTAGTACTATTTACATATAAATAGAAATTAAAGATTGAGTTTGAATTCTAACGTTTTTTTCACACAATTGCAATTAATACTATAATTAATATGCAATTTTATTTAATTTTAATTGTGAAAGACGTGGTAGAGAAGAATGAGTGTATTTTCTAAAAATCATAACTACATTGTAAATTTTTCAATTTTCCTGAATCAGACTACGCAGACCGTTTTTTGAATAATGTAATACTTGTTATGTTTTTATTTGTTCGATTGCGTCTATATAAAATTTTCTGTGCAATCACTGACCGTGGTATAGATAAATTGATTTCTAATGCCACATGCACTCGCACCACACGTTAGACAGAGCGCTTTAGCGCACTGATCTATCGTCAGTGATTAAAACTAGTTTTATTCAATACACGGTGTTTTTGTTCTTGCATACATAATCTCAGAAGTACAACTCCAACCACACAACAGTTCTATTTTTAGAAACTTCAAGATTCAACATTTAATTCAATTACCCATTCATAAATTAACATTTATCAAATGTATTTATTTGGATCCAATCGTTGCAAATGGAATTGATTAAAGGTGATTTTATTTGAGTTCGAGTAAAAAAAAAAAGTATTCGAAAAGTGAAAAATAAATATCTTAAAAAGTGCAATTGAAAAAGGCCATTGCCAACATCTTCAAATTTGCATTGCGATTCTAAAATCGAATGAGTAATGAAATAGATTTCATTGCAAAAAAGGTGAATTTAAGAAATAGTCTGATAATTTTTATAAATTCTGTAACTAAAATCAACTAAATTTTGTTTTTATATACAAATAAATTTTAAAAACGTTAATTTATAATACAAACTTGTATTTAGTACTATGAGGGTCGAAAAAGTACTAATTTTTTGCTGGTTGGTACTATTATCATCCATGTAGGGCCATATTTTTAAAAAATTCGATTATTAGATTTTTATTAAAATAAAAATAATATTAATTTGTTAATTAGAGTTCGTCATTTTAATGCTTTTTTTAAAAATGCAAGACAAACCCCTCTGACAATAAAGTTTAACATATTTTATGAATTCTCATAAATTATTTTCGCTATTGCGATAACATAACATTTTTAAAAAGCCTCCAAAAACACATTTTTTTAATCAAAAATGAATTGCGGCACTTCTTTTAGAAATTTGGACCAATATAAAAAGATTTAAAAATGTTATCGTCTAGCATTCAAAAATTTTAACGGTACGAAAATATATGATTTTGAATGCGATTTTTATAAAAAATTAAACACTCCCCGTTTTTTCATTCTCTAAGGAACTAGCATATGCTCACATCGAATAAAAAAATCAGGCAAATTTCATAAAAATCTGAACTAAACGGTTTAAAGTAGTTAGTTCAATTTTGAGCTGAAAGGGCCAAAATAGATAAGAAAGTACCACAGGGCCATCAAGGAGTCAAAAGTGCCACAAATGGCCCTATTGTGCCACGTTTTGCATCACTGGTTTAAGCCATTTCACTATGACGGGGATTCTATAGAAAAAAACCTCAAATTTAGAAAAATTTTCTACAGAAAATTGCTCCCAGAATTTAAAAATTTTTCTATAGAAAAATTTCTTATTATCTAAGAAATATTTTAAAAGAAAAGTCTTTTGAACAACATACATTTTTAATACCAGAATATGTCCCATTAATCTAAGAATTGTTATGTAGGAAAAGTTATCAGAATTAAATGATTTTTCTGTATAAAAAAGTTCTCCGAATCTATAACTTGTTTTAATCAGAAAATAGAGCATTTTTGTGTAGGTAAAAGTTCTTCGAGTCAAAATTTCATCAACATTTCTTTGCATATTAATGTATTTATAAAGGAATTTGGTTTTCTATAGAAAAAGTGCCCGAAATGTGATATGAAATACTCCGAATCTCTGGTTTTTTATAGAAAACAATTTTCAGAACCTGAAGGTTTTTCAATAGAAAAATATATAGGAAACGTTTTTATTTTATTTATTAACAATCATATTATTACAAGTTATATTCTATTACCTTAACCCAGGGTTGCCAAAGTTTTTTATTGTTGCGTGCCAAAAACAGAAATATTTTTTTGGAAAAAAGTGTAGCGTGACGACACCTTATTACATAAATTTTTTCTAGTGGAATCTTTTAAATTTCTATTTCTTTTAAAGAATTTATCATCACCAAAGAAGAATTTGTCGTTTATAGTTTTTTTTTTTGGTTTTGAATTTTCGATCGCTCGTTTAAATTATTATCAAGATTTTCAATTCTATTGAAGAATTAAACATTTTTTGTTTAATTTTCTGTCATTTATTTTATTTTTTCGATTATGTGGATTTTTCCTACACTGATAATAATCCATGAATAAAAAACTGAAAATAAATAAAATTTACAAAATTTTTTGTAGTATAAACGAAATTATGTTTATTTTACGAAAGTTTTCGTTGTATTGTGGATGGTTTATTATGAGTGTAAGCTTTTATAAATCTAAACAAACATTTAGGCTGTTATAAATCTAAAATTTAAATAAATTTTTTCGAATTTTTATTATACAAAATGTCGTCTATTTCACCCTTTGACGACCGAACTTAAACCGGTGAAGAGTTTTTGACGAAACTTTGTGGAGACTTAGGCCTATGCATTAAAATAAATTTAGTGTAGCTTTTGGCGCTTTAAAACTTCCCTTATCGGAGAAATATAGAACTAAAGCTAAAATATTAATGGACTATCGCTCCTCAACGGGTTAAGATTTTGTGTAAATTTAAATTTTGTCTTAAATTATGCTTAATACAAAAATAATGACAATTTTAGTGTAAATCTAAAACTGAATTTTTAACATTAAAAACACTAAACCGTAAAAAAATCATAAAAAACCAAAAGAAAAATTAATTTTGAGGCTCTGAGAATATCAGGCTACAATTTATAGGTATCGCTAAAAAGCTACATTTCTCTAGTGTCGATCAGAACAAGTTTTGTTAAAATCGTACTGCAGGATTTCCTAAAATTGCAGAACGAGAAAATGGGACATATAACAACCTTTCGTCGCCAGACGGTTAAATTTGTTACTACGCATTTTAAGTGAAAATTTCAACACTTTTAACGATACAAGTTTTTAAAAAACGATACTGTTTATGTTCTGAAAATCTTGTGGAACTTTGATTCTTGTAAAACAAATTTTTGATTTTTTGTAAAACAAAATTTAAGACTCCCAAGTGAAAAAGGCATCGTATATGAACATATATGATCATATATGGGATTGTATATGATCATATAAGCTGGTCATATATGTTCATATATGGTTCGATATATGACCATATATGATCTCATATATTTCCATATATGTTCGGAACCGAAATTTGAGGGTATATGGTCGTATATGATAATATATGTTCATATATGCACATATATGATCCATATATGCTCATATATGATCATATATGACCATATACCCTCAAATTTCGGATCCTAACATATATGGTCATATATATGATCATATATTGAACTATATATGGACATATATGGCCAGATATTCCCATATATGATCATATACAAGCCCATATATGATCATATGTGTTCATATACGAATCAATTTTCACATACGCTTTTTTAAACTTTTTCTTTATCATTTTCAAAGGCGATTTCCAACCTTTACGAACAAATTTACCATTTTCGGTTTAAAGCGGATATTTAAAGCGAAAATATATATTGAGCCTTTTTAAAAAAAATTAAGATACTTTTTTGGCTAAAAGTAACTTTTTGATAAAAGTACCTTTTGGATAAAATAACTTTTTTTTTGGATATAAGTACATTTTTAGTTAATAAAAGCATCCTTTAGGAGAAACATACCTTTTTATATAAAAGTTCCTTTGTGGATTAAAGCGCTCTTGTGCATACAAGTTTCTTTCTGCATAAAATTTCCTTTTTGGATCAAAGTAGTTTTTTTGGATAAAAGTGCCCTTTTTTGGATAAAAGTACTTTTTGGATAAAAGTTCTTTTTTGTTGATCAAAATATATTTTTGGATGAAAGTACATTTTTGGATAAAAAGTACCTTTTTGGATAAAAAGTACATTTTTGGATAAAAAGTACATTTTTGGATAAAAAGTACCTTTTTGGATAAAAAGTATCTTTTTGCATAAAAAGTGCCCTTTTAGATAAAAAGTACCTTTTTGGATAAAAAGTACATTTTTGGATAAAAAGTACCTTTTTAGATAGAAAGTACTTTTTTTTGGATAAAAAGTAATTACCTTTTTTTTTTGGATAAAAGTACGTTTTTTTAAAAAAGAAAGAAAACTTTTTAAATAAAAAGTAACTTTTTGGATAAAAGTACCATCTATTTTTATTGACTTCTGCTATTTAAAGAAAAAACTTTAAGATTAATTTCTGCTAACTTTTTCCCAGGTTCTAAGCGGTCGTGTGGTTAACAATCCGGGCCAACCTACAAACGGCAATGGCTATGAGGAGGATATGGGTTATCGTACCATGACCAGTGAAGATGCTGCCATTTTAAGACAACAACAACAGATTACCGGTCAGGTAACACCATCGGCCCAGACACCAACTTCACAAACAAATCAAAATAATATACCACAAAGCCCACCGACACCACAACAACAAGGTCATCATCGTACTAGCAGGTTAGTTGTCAGAAGTTCAAATTAAAAATCTTGAAATTTTTAAACTTTTCGTACAGAATTGCTAAATGTTTTTTTTAACGTCTTTAATCGTAAACATTTGCTAGTTCTATAATAATTATTTTACTTAAATAGAATGTGTTTTTTTTTTCTTTTTTTGTGTATTTTTTCATTTCTTTTCTGTTGATAATGATTTAATATTAAAAAAAAAAACCTTAATTTGTGTTTAATTTAAAAACTCAACGTACAACGTTCAACGTCATCTATCGTAAATCGTCATTGTCATTGCACAAAAATCAATCGAATCAAATCCCAAATTACAACGCTCGCTTATATGTCAACTATTAAAAAAAAACTATCATCACATCTTTAACACCATTTTCTTTCTGTCTTGTAAAACATGTTAACACTATATTACTAACCCATTTTTCCCCATTTAAAAAATCGTAATAAAAAATTCATGTAATCTCATTATCACACATAATCATTTTATAATTTCCCGTTTGATGACTCATTCTCTACTATATTTTTATAATTTAAAATACCGCTCGCCTTCCTTAACCCACATAATATCACTTAAAAAATTGGTTCAAAATTTTCCTTTATCTAAAAATTATAATTCGAAAAATCAAAAAAAAAAAAAAATCACAAAAAATTAAACACTAAAGGAATTCCCTTAGTGCTCCACCAGCACCTCAGCCACAACAGCAACAACAATTGCTACAACAACAGCAACAACAACAAGCTCTATATGGTCTCACTGGTAATGGACCCACACAAAATGGCATGCAACAACAACAACAACAGCCGCAGTCACAACAAATTCAACCACCACCAGCACCCGGTCAAACACAATATCATACTCCACAACAGCTGCAACAACAACAGCAGCCACTGCCTCAATCTCAATCTCAACAACAGCAACATTCTATTTATGCCTCACAACAAATGGTCAATACTGCCGGTTATCCACCACAACCAAATCAGGTTAGTGTCTTTCTATTACAACATTGTTGCCGTTTTTTAATCTATAAATTACTATATTATTTATATTTAATTTGATATTGACCAGCAATATTTGATATATTTTTTTTTAGTTGTACAATAAATTTTGGTTTTTATCATGTTTCTTTTTTTCTTTGCATTGTAATTTTATTCCTAATTAGCTTTGGTCAACCTATTTAAAAGCTAGATTTATTTAAAATTTATTTTAAATAATGAATTGTAATATATTCTTTAAAAACACAGGCGTATTCATAATGAACAAATTATATCTTTTAAAACTACAATCTCTATTTTCTCTTTGAATATGATTGTTAGATTATAGTTGCGCCAAATTCGTAACTTTTTTTTTTTTTTTAGTTTTCTTTAGAGATGTGTCATTAACAAAATATAAAATGCATTTACAGACGTATTCATAACGAAAATCTTATCTCTAGTTAAGCAACTTTCCTTAGAATAAATTTTTTTTTGTCGTTTTAAGTATGTGAACAAAAAATAATATTAAATTTTTTTTAAAAAGGTGCTTTTTGGATAAAAGTTCCTTTTGGGATATAGGATCTTTTTGATTAAAATAAATTTTTTGAGAAAAGTACCTTTTTGAATAAAAGTACTTTTTTGGATTAAAGTACCTTGTTGGATAAAAGTACCTTGTTGGATAAAAATACCTTTTTGAATAAAAATATTGGTATACAAGTTAATAATGTCGATTTTTTTGCTTAAAAAATGCATTTATTATATTAACAAAATGAATTGATACATTATTCAAAGTATTGTCCATCGTTAGCCATACTTTTCCCCATCTTTTTAATAGCATATGGATTCCGCACCAAAAGAACTGCTCCGGTTATGAGGTAAAGAATGAATGAATGAAGGAAGCCAATTTTTGATACCCTGTTCTGAAGTGAAACGTATTCCATTAAGGGCGTCCTGCATCGATCGAAACAAATTTTTTTTTTCTTTTAAAGAGATCAACACTCAGGAAATTCTTCCTATTAATTAATGTGTTGCTTTTTTGGGAAATGGGATAGTGGAGAGGTGAAATGTGGGTGGGGCTTCAAACATGGCAACACCGTAATTGCGCGAGATGATAAGAACAGTTGTTGGTCGCCACCTGATATAGAGTTGGCGAATTTATTAAAGCTTTTTGTTTTCATAGCCCTGATTCATTATTTTACTTCGGTGGGGTTAAGTGCTATGGAAACACCGAAGGTATGCGCAGCGATACATATAAGTGATATAAAACTCATACATATTATTTTTCTAAATTGATGTTGTCGTCACCGGCAATCGAACCCGGGACCATCTGTGTAACAGTCCATCGCGCTAACCATTACACCACAACGCCCACAAAAAACTTCCCATCCACTGTTTTCCAAATTGTTTTTGACCGTTCTTGCAACATGTGGCCGAGCGTTGTCATGATGGAAAATTATGGCCTCGTGTCTTGTCGAATATTCTGGTCGTTTTTCGTTGATTGCTCTCTTCAAACGAATCAATTGTGTTCGGTACAGGTCCCCTGTGATCGTCTGACCCGATTTCAACAGCTCATAATACAAAATACCCATCTGATCCTACCAGATACAGAGCATTACCTTGGCGCCATGGATATTCGGCTTCGGCGTTGATTTGGCTGGTTGGCCGATCTTTACATATGACTTTTTGCGCTTGGGGTTTTCCATTTTTCATCACCAGTAACAATAAGATGCAAAAATTACTTCTTTTTGTATGCTGCTTGAAGCATTTCCGACATACAAAATCGTCTTTCAACATCTCTCGGCTTCAATTCATATGGGACCCGAGTTCCTTGCTTTTGAATGAATCTTAATGTTTTTAAACGTAGGGAAATGGCTTGTTGTGTGACTCCCAATGATAATGCAAGATCTCCTTGCGTTTGACAACAATCTTCGTTTAGTAATGCTTCCAATTCCTCATCTTCAAACTTTTTTCGGCTGACTAGTCGAAATCACCACTTTTGAATCGCGCAAACCATCGTTCACAAGTTTTTTGAGTTGGTGCATGTTGACCGTAAGCTTTTAGCCGTAAGCTTTCAGCAGCCGTTTTCTTCAAATGAAAGAAGGTTATCAGACTTTCCCGCAAAACATCTTTTTTAGGCACAAAAATCGACATTATTATAGCGATTGAAAAAAATGTATGTTTTACACTTTGGCGTCTATCGAATACTGAATTATAATGACAGATGTTTACCCTCCAAAATACGATATTTGTTATTATTGACACAAACCATATGTAATAGTTATGCCATATGTTGTCCAAATCGACATTAACTTGTATACCCCATATTACATTTTTTTACTCGGGCTGCCAAAATTTATACTTTAGTTGTTAATATTTTCACTAGAGGGCGTTTAAAGACAAAAAAGTGTACAAGAATTTTTTAATGAAGTCTGGTTCTTTATATAAGCCAAGTTTGGTTGAAAATTGTCCAGCGGATCTATGACGTGCCATTTATGAGTTAATCGTACATTTTAAGTAAAATGGTCATGGAAATTATGAGCTTTAAAAAATGCATTTTTACATTAAATTAGTTCATGTTTAATTAAATTTTTAATTGATACAGTGAACTTTTAATTGATATCGGAATTATACTTCAAACAGTTTATGGTTTTTAATTAAAACATTTATTGAATTAATTAAACTTTTAATTGATATCGAATTATACTTCAAACAAACTTTTAATTTTATTTTTATGGACAATAATCGTTTTAGTGTATTGATAAGTGAGTATGAGGGAAAACTAATTTTGCGAATCTTATTAGATTTCTGAAAAATTTTAAGAAAACCTATTTTAATTCAGGAAAGCAATCTAATACAGAAAACCTAAGTTTCGTCGTAGATTAGGGCCCAGTGTTTATTTTTAGTTCATAATTCTTTTTCATTTAATTTCTTATTGCATGTTAACTTTTTAGTTGAAAGTTTCATTTTGTGTACATTTGTACATTTGTATATTTTCATAATTTCTTTATTTTTACAATTTTTTTTCTCATTTCATATTTTCATGCCTGAACGCCTTTAAATCTTTATCACAAAAAAAAAAAAAAAAAAAAATATAACAAAATCTACTGCTTGATCCTAAACAACAACACAAAATTTTCCTGTAAATAAAAACAAAAAATATCAATAAAATTTTGCAATTTTAATCTGGCCGAATGAATAAAAAAAATTTCCCCACCCACCTAAAAACGATTCCTTCAAATATATAAATCGTATATAAAATATTGATTGAATAATTCTACAAACAAACCCACAATAGTATCAACAATCCCACTATGTATTATCAAATTCTAATCCAAATCTTAATATGCATCAATATTCACAACAGCAGCCTGGAGGACCAGGGATAGGCGTAGGAATCGGAAGTATGCCACCAAATGCTACACAACCCCCCTTGCCACCACCACATCAAAATCAAAATGGTGGTGGTGGTCCGATATATGTGTCTTCGCAGCAACCCATGGGACCAGGTATACCAAATTCACAAAGCGCCAATAGTGTTGTCTATGCCAGTCAAACACAAATGGTTGGCGGAGGAGTGGGAGGAGGTGGTGGCGGCGGCGGTATACCTATGCCTCCACAACCACCACAGCCACCGGCTATGCCTAATGGACCACCGGCACCACCAAATGCTTATGGTCAAATGAATGGCGGTGGTCAGGTACAGCAACAGGAGAATCCTTATGGTCAGGGGCCTATGGCACCACCAATGATGCCACCCACTAGTAATGTTCCCGTTGGTAATGTACCTATGCCACCACCCTGAATCGTATGAGCAGTAGTGGTGGTCCAGGTGGTGCCCCTCCCAGTGCAGGGGCACCAGCTCCACCACCACCTCCATCATTTGGTGGTGCGCCTCAAATGTTTAATAATAATGCTAATGCCGGTAGTGGTTCAGTAGCTCCACCTCCACCACAACCGCCAGCTCCTCCAGCCCCACCTGCCATGATGATGGGCGGTCCAGCAGCACCACCGCCTCCGCCCCCACCTCCTATGGGTGGTTTAGCGACCAAAACTAATGATCCTCAAGCTGATTTAATGGGTTCATTGGCGGCACAATTACAGCAGGCAAAACTAAAAAAGAAGGTTAGTAAATTGAAATTTTAGAAATTATTCATATAAATAATATTTTTTATCATTTTAAAGTCCACTCCAGCTCCTACAGAAAATAGTGGTAGCAGCACTCCTAGCGGTGGTAGTGGTAATTATGGTACTATTGGACGTAGTACAAATGGTATGGCTTCTATGATGGATGAAATGGCCAAAACGTTAGCACGACGACGTGCTCAAGCTGAAAAGAAAGAAGTAAGTAGAGACTTTTTTCATTTTAAAACAAATTTGTCAAGAAGAGAGAAGGAAGGAGCCGCAGATCCTTTGAGTTCGCTTTCCATATTCTCTTATACAAAAAAATCAAAAATCGAGTTAAAATTAAAATACTTGTAAAAAATAATTAAAAGTTCAATTGAATTCGGTACTATTAAGGGAATTGTAGTATCAATTAAACTAATTTATAACTACATATTTAATTGATTTAGTTTTTTTTGCTTTTTTTTAAATTTAACCATTTTTCTCAATTTCGACTACTTCTTTAAATTTTAGCGATATTTTCTTGATTTTAGAGATATTTTAAAATTTTGGCGATATTTGTTTTTATTTGGCATTTTTTTTCAATTTGTTATAATTATGGGTTATAAAAACAGGAAATTTTTTGTGCTCCAAATTCATTTTCAAAAAAATATTTCAATACACAAAAATTGTTGTCAATAAATTTTAATTAAACTTTTGTTTGATTTCAAACTTGCTTTTAATTAAAATGTTTAATAATATCTATTAAATGTTTAATAGATATTATTAAACTTTTAATTGAAAGTGAATTTGAAATTAAACAAAAGTTTAATTAAAATTTTTTCGATAATAATTTTCGTGAATTGTAATTTTTTTTGAAGAGATGCTTCATGTATTGTTTTACTAAAACACTTTTGTCACTTTAGGAAAAGTATTTTTCCCCTATTTCGAATGAAATTTGAAAAGTGTGTAAATTTCATGATATAATTTCCAAAAAATATTATACAGGGTGTCCGCCCGGAAGGTATACTACTTTGTTTGTTTATAATTTTTCATTAAATGAAAGAGAATGGATCTTATATTGATAAATGTTTTATTTAATGTCGGCAATTATGTATGGAATACAATATCAGATAAATGTCCGCCTCTGTTAGCCTCACAAATGCGAGTCCTTTTGAGCACATTTTTCATTACATTCATTACATTTCACGCGGTATTCCATTAATTTCATCACGAATATTTTCTTTGAGTTGCTCAAGCGTTCCGGTTTGTTTGCATAAACCTTGCTTTTCAGATATCCCCACAAAAAGAAGTCCGCAGCAGTCAAATCAGGCGACCGTGGAGGCCAATCAACATCACCATTTCTTGAAATAACATGTTGTGGAAAGAGGTCTTGCAGTAATTCCATTGTAATCCTGGCTGTATGCGATGTGGCACCGTCTTGTTGATACCACATGTTAATCAAACCCAAAGCATGCAGTTGTGGCGTTAAAAAGTTTTTAATCATATCACGATATCGCTCCCCATTCACAGTTACTGTTACGCCGTTTTCATTTTCAAAGAAGTAAGGTTCAATGATTCCTCCTGACCAAATTGCACACCAGACTGTCACTTTTAATGGGTGCAAAGGTGGATGATGAATAACTTGAGGGTTTTCCATTGCCCAGAACCGACTATTCTGTTTATTCACATATCCATTCAAATGAAAATGCGCCTCGTCACTCATGATTTTTTCATGAAAATCGGAGTTGTCATGGGCGAGCTGTAACATCCTATTGGCATATGTACGGCGGCGTAAATGGTCTTGTGGAAGAAGCTCTTGTGTGAACTGAATCTTAAATGGAAACAAATGCAAATCCTTGTGCAAAATTTTGGCCAAAGTTGTTCTTTGAAGAATAATCTCCTGAGCACGGCGTCCAATTGAGGTTGATCGATTGTTTTGAACACTTTCTTGAGGAGCAGTAATGTTTTCAGCCGCTCTTGCAGTACGTTGTGGTCCATGCTTGGGCCTATCACCTACAGACCCTCTTTCTTCGAAATCATTCACTACACGATAAATAATGCGTTTTGTTGGCACGTTGTTCCTCTCAAAAATTTCACGTAAATTTCTCATCGTCACAGTAATCGATAATTGATTTTGATAAAATGTTTTAACGATTAAAACACGTTGGTTTATCGAATATTTTTCCATAATAAATTTGCCACTTGTCTACTTCACGACTGCCAAATATGAACTGTCAAGACTAATGTTTACCAAAATGGCGGCAAAACAAAGTAGTATACCTTCCCGGCGGACACCCTGTATATTTTAGATGTTTTCCAAAACACCTTTTTTTATTGTTGAAAAACGTTAAAACTTTAAATATTTTCTTGAAATGAATTTAATTCCCGAAAAAAAAATAGTGAAAGTGAATACGAGAACATCAATACATTTCAATCAGTTTTTTTTTGCATAATGGGATTCCAGAACACAGACGATAGTATATAAATCGATATTTTGAACCTTGATTTTTAAAATATTTGAATTTTAGTAAAATTTAGGATACCAATTTTTATATATTGAATTTATTTTTCATTTTAGCCTGAACCAGAACCAGAAGTCAAACAACGACCATGGGAAAAATCAAATACTTTACCACATAAATTGGGTAATTCAAATTCCAGCAATTCAAATGCAAACTCAAATAACACATCGAATAGTGGTGGTGAATCGCCAAGACCAATGCGTAAACGCTTTGGTAGTGCAAGTGAAGAAACGATACTCAAGGTAGTGTTGACGAAAAATACTTGTAAATAATCACGATGGAAGTTTCAATGATGGTATTAAGTTAACTTTAAATGTCAAATTTGAGAATTTCTGTCGTGAATTTATGAATTTTAAATAGTTTTTGTTTTTAAATTAATTTTATTTTTCCTTTGTTTTTATTTTTTTGTAATTTTTTTTTAATTGTTCTTATATTCCAACAGTTTTTTATCTTTTAATAATTTTTATTTCTATATTGTTTTTATTTAAAAATTGTTTTTATTTTTAATTTCCCGATGAAAAAAGTTCTTATATACTCATACATAAATTTATATCATTATATATGCTTATATGTGTGGCAGTATATTACGATATATGTTCATATCTTATACTTAGTTTATGAAAACTTTTTAATATGGCGTAATATATCATTGTATCTTATGTTAAATATTAACATATCTTGTATATCTGATCTGATATGGAATATATATAGATCTGTATATGACCATATATTCTACCATATATGATCATATGTAAGTCTATATGCCCAGGTGAAAAAGTTCATATATGATCATATATTGCCATATATGGTTTCATGTATGAGCATATATGGCTCCATATATGAGCATATATGAACATATATGTAATGTATGGGAACATATATGGGTAAATACATTTAAATTAAAAGTTCATATATGGATATGTATGACACCGTATATGATGATATATGATAACATATTGCATATATTAGTTCATATATTGGTTCATATATGCCATATATCTCCATATATGAATTCATATATTTTTCCATATACCGTTAATATGTTTTAATTTTTGATCAGATATGACCATATATGAGGATGATTTTATTTTTTTTTAACCCTTGCTCTTCCGGTCTACGAATTCTTAACAAAAATATATAAATTAATGTTATTAGGAAAACCGCACCCCCTTTCCGGGGTTCAAAGTTGAAATTTTGATTTGCGATTTTATACAAAAGTTCTGAAAAAACAGGAAAAAATTAAAAAATACCAAATGTTAAACTGACCCGTAATGGGTTAATGAATGGGGTATATTACTGTTTGAAAACACATTTAAAACACCTTTCCGATGATGCCCAAATGATGCCAATCCATTCAAAACTTTTGTATAAAACCGCAAAACAAAACTACAAATTTGAACCCCTTCCACCCGAATAAGGTCCACCAAAAGATTTTACCATTGGCAGATTCAGCGTGGAAAAGTTTCATTAATTTTGGAAACATTCGTCTAAACTTTATTTAAGCCAAAGTTTTTGATCTCAGTATTCAAAAACTAGTTAAACCAGATGAATTAATTGGATTTATTTATTTTGTTACAATTTATATTTAAAAATAAAATATTTTCCCACATTCCCATTTTTAGTTGTGTTTCAGAATAATTGGAAAACTAAACAGAACTATTTAAATTTTAAGATACAATTAAAAATGGTGTAGAATATTCTTATATTGAAGTATATTTTAAGTTTTAAAAAAAAAATCCTGTATTCAGTAATGTATATAGAATTATAATAGCTTTATTTTTTAATGAACAGAATATTTTTGGAAAAAAAACTAAAAAAGCTTTTTTATATACGAGAATATAGGAAAAGTAATAATATATGACAATATATGAACATTAATATATGTCGAGATATGAGCATATATGACCATATACCATCAAATTTCGGATCCGAACATATATGGATTCATATATGTGGCCATATATGACAATATATGAACTTTTTCACCTGGGATGGTACAATTAATCAAAAATTATTCTATCACTTTTTCATATATAAGGTGGCGCAAAAGTAATCCTCCTATCAGAAAATGCTATACATAATAAAAAAAAAAAACATCGGAAGGTTATTTTTGCGCCACCTTATATTTAGTTAGAATATTTATTGTTCTACCTCAAGTCCAAAAATCTAATATGATATTGTCATATTAGTTTTATTTGTGGCTTTTCAAAAAGTTTGATCATTTTCATGATAGACAATACAATTGTTTCATTGGCATCACCCAAATCTTCAGTTGTCTGCAATAGAAAAAGACCGAGACATTATATACAACAGATAAAATAAACTCTGAGATTTTTTTGTCTGCCTCTTAATTTTATTAATATAAAAAGTACTGATCTCTAAAACATTTTAAATTTTTTTTTAATTAAAAAACTGATTAGATAAAATTGTATCAAATTATATATAATTTAATCATATTTGATGGACCCATTTTTCGGATCAAACTATATGAGATTAGATCCCATAAGATACCATGGGATCAGCTTATGTATGCAATTTTTCTGATCAGATGAGATGTAATGTAATGTTTAGTTATATGTGATACTATATATAATCATATATGATTATGTCGGAACTTTTTTCGTCGTGTTATTTTTTATTTTAATTTATTTTTATTAAATTTGTTTTGTTTAATTTTCTTTTTTTTCATTGTTTTTATTTTTTTGTATTTTTTTTGTTTTAATTATTTTTTTATTTTTGAACTGTTTTTATTTTCAAATAATTTTCAAATTGTTTTTTTTTTTTTTTTTATTTTTAAAATGTTTTTATACATAATTTATTTTTTATTTTTAAATTCATTTAATTTTAAAATTGTTTTTATATTGTTTTTTTATTTTTTAATAGTTTTTATTATTAAATTGTTTTTATTTTTGAATTTTTTTTTTATTTTTAAATGACTTTAATTTTTATTTTTAAATTGTTTTAATTTTTTTAAGTTACATTTTATTGTTTAAATTTTTCAAATGTTTATTTTTTTTTGCTATTTTTAGGATGCTATTTTAAAAATTTCCTAAATTATTTTTTTTTTATACATTTCCAGCAGGTTAATGGTGATGGTTTATCGGTAGCATTATCTGGTAGTGATTTAGAACAATTAAAGGCTGAAATTGTTAGAGAAATGAAACAAGAAATACAAAAAGTTAAACAAGAAATTATAGATGGTAAAAAAAGACAATATTTTTTTTAAATTTTAATTAAGCTTTTATTAATAACTTTCTTTTTTTCCATTTCCAGCTATCAAATCTGAGTTCAACAGAAGATAAAATAATCATCTAGAGGTAAAAATTTTTGGATCTGATTAATCTTATTTTATACATATAATATTATATACAAGTAAGAACAGCAAGTACTGCTTAACATTTTTTTTACCCTAAACCTTAAAAAAAAAACAAAAAAAAAAAAACCAGCCGTGTGTTTTTTTTTATAAATATAAATTATACATTAAAAAAAAAAGGTTTTTTATGTAAGGCAATTATTAAAAATAAAACACAATTTAAGCATATACATATTATATTATATATTATACATAAATATTTAAATATATTTAAAATAATAAAATTTATTATTAAATAAAACGAAAGAAAAATAAATTAGTTGCAAAACAAACACACAAAAAACCATTTAGTCCCCCTCCTTTCTCCGCGTACATATAAAAAAACAATTTTTTTATCATAATTGTAGCAAAAATATTAAAAAAAAAAAATTAAAAATCAAAAAAAAAAAAAAAAAATAAATAGAAAACGTTTACAACAATTTACAATATTACTAAATAATAATGAACTGAATTAATATAATAATTTTTATTTAAAAACAATTATATATTTAAATATTAAAATATAAAAAAAAAAATTTTTAGCTAAATCCAACAAAATAAAAATAACGTCTAACGATTTACAAATAAAACCACAACACAATATAAAAAAAAAAAAAAATTCCAATTCTCCATATATATTCTCGGTCTCAAAACTGGATTGAGATGAAAATAAACTGTTTAAAGAAAAAATACATAAAATGTCAAAACTTTTTTTTTTTTAAACGTATGAAAATGTTAATGGATAGTATTTATAAAAATTATTTTACAGTTATGGGCATTTTAATAATATTGCTGCGTTTAAACTGAAAAATTAATCTTGTAAACAAATGCATTGATTAACTGCCTAATTTCAGTGGAAACCTACCCAGCCAGAAAAATACGAACGGCAAAGCATTGGCCCAGTGCTTTCAACGGTGGTATGAGCGTTGGATATCTGAAGATTTAAGTGCTTTGCCAACCCCAAAATGATAACACCGGACAGGGCTTAGATTAGATTAGATCAGAAGGCACTATGCACCGCGACCAATGTAGGTCTTTTTGTGCTGCCTAAAGTTACCTACAGATTCAAGCTACCTATAAAGCCAATTATCCTATTAGGCAAAATGTTCCCCTGCACAGACACAGATGGCCCAAATCTCCGCCTGAAAAATGGACGGATATTTACCCATAGGTAAAGCACGCTGGAAGCCTGGTCCAAAGACGCCCGCACCCGTGTTCCCATTCGACTGCTTAGAGCCATCAGTGAACCACACCTGAGAACCATCTTCCGGTTCCCAGGATTGATTGGTCCACATGTCTCTGTCAAACAATAACACATCAAAATATCTATCGGACAGGGCTTGGCCGTTCCTTTTTTAAAAACGTTAGCAAAGCACTGGCAATGAGCGCTTTGCCAGTACTAAAACCATAATTTTAAAACGTTGGCAAAGCATTGGTAGAACAACCAATAAAGTGATTTTTTAATAATATAATAAGTGCTTTACCAACCCAAAATGATAACACTGGGCAGGGCTCCGCCGTTTCTTTTTTAAAACGTTGGCAAAGCACTGGCAATAAGCGCTTTGCTAGTACCAAAACCAAAAACAACCAATAAAGTCCTACTAAGTAATTCACTTCAGTAAAGAGTTGTATTATTTCTTTTTGAATGATTTTGGTAATTTGAACAGAAATAACAATAGGCTTGCTTCAGCTAAGTTAATTACAAAATAACTGAATATTTTTTTTATCAAATTATTTTTGTGATAAGTTAGCACGATTTTTTTCCTACAATTTCACTAAAGAAAGAAATTTGAAAATAAATTACTTAAGTAAAATTTTAGTACAAAAACTATACATTGTGCTGACTATAATAGGAGACCTTAATATTCTTAACTTCAAATCAAAAATTGCAATTTAGTTTTGAATTTTTCCACTCTTGTTGTGACCAAGGGATATGCCACTGTTTTTATTAAGTTAACGGTTGTGTGAGATTTTATTTGTTCGGTTTTAGATCATGACAAATTTTTCTCTAAATTAACAGAAAAATTATAATTTTTATATGATAATTTACTTTGACTATTAGAAAAAAACACAGAAAAAGTTATTAGACACTAGCATGAATGGAATGCATTTTCTGACCCACTACGGTCTTCATCAACATTCTTCGTGCCATTTAGTGTTAATCGTAAATATCTTCTATTTAACTCACACGTTGAAGAAATTGGATAACGTTAAATCCCACATTACTCTGTGTGTTGAGTTAGAATGAAATTTACCACGAACGATTTCTATTTATAGTGTGTTTGTTTTTTCTCTAGTCAGTATCATAGTTGCCAGTTTAACTTTCAGTTAAAACTAAATGGCAGTTCTTATCTCTAATGTCATGGCAGTTCTTATCTCTAATGTCATCATATACTATCCTTCTATATAAGCAAAGCATATCAACAAACATTAAAGATTTTTTTTGTTAATACATATGTCGGGCATATACATTAAACGATTTTTACACTGTACCTGGTGAGTGGTTTAATAGTGAATTTTATCGTTGATCTATTAATTGTAAATTTTGTAAATAAGTACTGGCAATGCACTTTTTGCCAATGTTTGGAAATCGTTCTAAGTCAGTACTGTGACAGTGCTTTTTAATTTTTACGGTTGTAAATTTTGTAAATCAAGTACTGGCAAAGCACTATTTACAAACGTTGGCAGAGCATTCTAAGCCAGAGCTGTGCCAATGCTTTTATTATTTTTACTGTTGTATATTTTGTTAATTCAGCACTGGCAAAGCACTTTTTACTAACATTGGCAGAGCGTTGTAAATCAGTGCTTTACCAGCACTTTATTTGTTGGATCATTGGCAAATAGTGCTCTACCAGTGCTTGATTTTTCAGACCATTGGCAATTTCTGGCTGGGTATCTTTTTTTTTTAGTAAAAAGTGGTTTAAAAGCATATGTTTACACTGAAATTAGGCTGCTAATCCGAATATTTACTAGATTAACTTTTCAGTCTAAACGCATCATAAACATATTGTAATTTATTTTGATCCTTATTAAATTTGTTTTCTTTAATTCGTTGTAATTTTTTGCAGAAAAAATAATATATAATTTCATTAAATAGTTTTACTTTCGAAATGGACAATTTTTTTCAATAGAAACACTTCCGAATTCTAAAAACATTTTGCCGAAGAAAAACATCAATATTCTGAAGACTTTTTCAAATTAGAAAACTTGGATTACAAAGACTTTTTGCGGTCGAAAATTTATAAAATGTAAAGAAGAAAATTTCTATTTAAAACGGTAAGATTATTGTAACTTATTTTTTGAGAACATTAAAAGTTTTTCGATTCATGGAATTAAATATCGTACGATTTAGCTTCTTCTATTGATTTTTCAAATTTCCATAGAAAAAATATTAAGTTTTGATTAAATTTGTAGCCTAAAAAAAATTCTATAAAGATGTATAAATATTATTCTTTCTATTTCTATATACTACTATCGGGGGTGTTCTGAAAAACGATTCCACATAAAATTATTTGTTTTCCCATAAAACTATATGTTGTTGTTGTAGAAAAACGAATAATTTTCTGTGGATTCGTTTTTCAAAACACTCCTTGTATTTATAATATTTTTTCTCTTCTCTAAACTACCTCTAATTGTTCTATTATTTTGCTCTTAACTGTTTTTCGTATATGGCTAAATAAATTATGTTTTGTATTATTATTTTTTATAAATTTTTATGTTTTTTTTCTTTTAGTAGTAAACAACATCAAAAAACCGATATGCATATTCGAGTACCCTTTAAGTATATGGAATGTGCAAAAGTTTTATTTTTACCGCTTCCCGCACATTTTCCGGTTAATTGAGGATAAAAAAATAGTTTCCGTGCAAAAAGTTTTCCTCTCTGATGCAAACAGGCCACTCGTAATCGACTTTTACCCCTTTAAGTATATGGAATGTGCAAAAGTTTTATTTTTACCGTTTCCCGCATATTTTCCGGTTTATTGAGGATAATAATAATAATATTTTCCATGCTAAAAGTTTTCCTCTCTGATGCAAGCAGGCCTCTCATAATCGACTTTTACCCCTAAATAGGGACTAAAATTAGTTCAAATCTTTTTTGGGGTATAACTCTTAAACTAGTGGTTTTAGAAAAAAGCGCTACATAAGCATTTTAATACAAAATAAAATGGTAAACATTGTTCTCATAAGAATTGTTTACCTATCAATGACGCGTCATGATGTTGTAAGCGATGAAAGTCAAAATTTTTTTCAACTTTTTTTTTTCACTTACCAAAATCCAAATTTCAAAATTAGTTCAAATCTTTTTTGGGTTATTACTCTTAAACTAGTGGTTTTAGAAAAAAGTGCTACATAAGCATTTTAATACAAAATAAAATTGTAAACATTTTTCTCATAAGAATTGTTTACCTATCAATGACGCGTCATGATGTTGTAAGCGATGAAAGTCAAAATTTGTTTCATAGCTTTTTTTCAACTTTTTTTTCACTTACCAAAATCCAAATTTCAAATTCCAATTATTTATGTTTTAGGCACAATAAGTGTGAACGTGTCAAACTTTCTCTGTATTTGAATCGATTAAATATTTATTCGGACATTAAACTTTACTGGTTAATCGATAGAAATTGAAAACGATAATAATTGGTAAATTGGTAACATGGTTGGCAGGCAATGCTACTAAAATACTGTTATCGATTAAAATCTCTTTAAATTTTCTACCGTTGCCCTTCAAAGCACGTTACCGAATTAATCAAAACCCGTTGGCCTTAAAATACCATTACCCAATTAGTTAAAACAATGTTATAGGTAAAATACTGTTGCCCTATTTTCTGTTTTTCAATTGCACGTTGTTATTTGAAAAAGCGTTGATCTTTTTCCGTCAAAATTTGGGCAAAATTTTCTACCCCTTCTACATTGGTCCTCTGAAGATTTTCGGTGAGAGAAATAATAATAATAAGAATCTTGGTAAGAGAAATAATGTATGCATAAAGTTATTTATTTTTATGGATTAGTTTTGGAGATTCGCTCTAAGCCTATTTTGGAATTGGAATTGAGTCTTAAGATTCGGAGACATTATAATTATATCAAAAACCACATAAAAAAATTCTCAATAAAAATTATCAGATGTATTTGTACATAATCGCACATGTCCTGAGTTTCCTTACTTTTTGAATACCAATGAATTTAGAAAACACATGAAATTGAAATTTGGCGCTTTATAAAATTCGAAATAATACTCGAAAAATGATCGAAAGCATATGTTTGCTGTATTACATATAATCCAGTCTTATGATTTTTAAAAAATTTTGTAAGAATAAAATTGCTTTCGTTTTACTTTCTACAGGAAAGTAAAAAATGTATATTTCTCTCAGTGTGAAATTTGGTTCATACCAATATCTGACTTAAGTCACTTAAGCCAATTATGTTTCAGGCTTTATTCCTAAACCTCTAAAGAAATATATAATCGGGCTAGGGCCTTTTCCACTACTATTTTTTAGTGTCATTTAGAAATTCTGAAGAATAACAAGAAGAAAGACAAATATCCCAGGAAATCCCGCTTAACATTTTTGGGATTATGAAAATGGAAAATGAGAAAGATCAAGATAAAACTTATTCCAACTGCCGTTAGAGGTTATTGATGGTAAGTGTTTTTAATTTATATAAAATATTATTTTAATGTCAGGTTAAATTTTAATTCTTAGTCTAAAATGTTTCGTTTTTTCGTAAAAATTATGGAATATAATGAAAATGAAAATTATTCAAGTTTGAGGCCATACTCTATTAATTATGGAATATAGTTTTTGGTTTCCAATAATTACATTTAAAATAGTTGAAAGGACCAAGTTAAGAATGAATGTTTATTTTATACATGTCATGCATTTTGATTTTTTGTTTGCAATTTATTTAAAACATTTTTTAAAAGGTTCGAAGGACCAATGTTTCTTGCAACATATTTCCATTCCTTTTTATTTATTCTTTTATAAAAATACCACCAATCTTTTAAACGTGATCATAAGGTCTCAACAAAAATCAAACGAAATAAAAGTTTAAATAAAAAACAAAACAAAACACAAGACATAAAAAATAAAAATTAAAATCAAATATACCTAAAACTGTAAAATAGTCTTCGAAAATTAAAAAAAAATTCTTTAAAATTTTTATGTATTTATATTGTATGTTATAAAAAAAAATTGTTTATATAAGTTAGGTATTAAATTTAAGTAAAAACTTTAAGTTCTTTTTTATACAATTTTATATAAAGAAAAAAAAAAAACTAAAATTTTAACAAAATCTTAAAACAAACTTATTTCATAAAGTGAAACATTAAATTTTACTATCATTGTCAAAACTACTATCATTGTTTAAAAAGAAAAACATATTTAGAATTGAAAATTGCTATTAATTCCGTTGTATAGGGCGGTAAACTTTTTGATGTCATGACCTTCCATAATTTATGGTCCTTCGCACCGGACTACAAATGTAATCGTTCGTTTATAACTTTAAACAAAAGTAATTTCTAAAATCTATTCATTACTCAAAATAGTTCAAGCATAAATCTACGAAATTAATGTTAAAACATCAAAAACTTTCGTTTATTTAAAACAAGTTTTTAAAACTACTTAATTTACAATTAAAATTAAGAAATTTTAAATGAAAATGAGATGTTTTTTTTTTTGAAATTCGAAAAAATCAATATTAAATTGAGATTTTCTATTTCAAATTCAGAAAATTCCATATGTAATTGAGAATTTCTATTTGTAATTGAGAAAATTCAAAATAAAATTACATTTTTTTATTTGAAATTTCGAAAATTTCAAATTAAATTGAGATTTTGTGTTTCAAATTGAGATTTTTTTTGTAATGCAATTTTTTTGTAATGCAATGCGTTAGTGTGAAGGAGGAAGAAACAAAATTCATTCCCCTGTTAAACATCGACATATATGGATCCATACATGAGCACCCATATGCATTCATGCATGATTCATATGTGTTCATAAATGATTTATATATGATCATATGTTGAACCATATATGTTCATGTGTGTGCATTAACGAAAATTGAGGTAATATTTACATGTATGATTTATTTATCGTATGGCATTGCATAAATATTAATAATAAGGAAGAAATTTAAAAGAAAAAAGAAAACAAATTCTAGTGATAAGTATCAGATATTGATTTCAATATTTTTTAGCCATTCGATGGCAGCAGGACTAGCGTTGTTTAGTTTAGATAATTCGCCAAGAAATTTTCGATGAGGGCATTCTTTTATAATGTGGTGGATGGTTTGCACAGTATCACTGCAATCACACAGTGGGGAGACTGCTGAGTCCCATTTGTGAAGGGTAGCTGCGCATCTTCCAGTGTTTGTTCTAATACGGTTAAGCCTAACCCATAGGAGCCTTGGTAGTTCTGACCCTGGTGGCATGCAGGTTAGATTTTCGATTTTCATGGCGTCATCATACGAGGATAGATTCCAATTGTCGGTCCAAATGCTTTGTGGGTCGTAGTTGTTTTCTGTGAGCGTTTCGGCAAGCTTTAATGGTGGTTTTCTAGATTGGAGACTATCGTCATGGGCGGTTCCCATATATTGATGTACTTTAAGGCTGGGATAAGCCATTATTTTACGTTGTTCACGTACTAGAGCATTTTGGCGTCTTATATTTGGCGGTTGTATATTACTAAGAACAGGTAGAAATCTTAATGGAGTTGAAGACATTGTACCTGTTATTAATCGCATTGATGCGTTGAGTTGGACATCTAGTTTGTTGACGTGTGGACTGTTGAGCCAGACCGGTGCGCAATATTCTGCAGTGGAATATACTAATCCAAGCGAAGCTGAGCGCAGTGTTTTTGCCGAAGCTCCCCAGGTGGTTGAGGCAAGTTTTTGGATTATATTGTTTCGCGTTTTTACTTTGTTGGCAGTATTTTCTATGTGTTTCCTAAATGAGAGTGTTCTGTCAAGGGTGACACCTAGGTATTTTGGAGTCGGATTATGTGGTAGTGTAGTGTTACCAAAACGTACATTTAATTCTAGGTTAGATTGATTGTTGTTCAGATGAAAGCATGAAACTTCAGTTTTATTTAAACTGGGGCAAAGTCTCCATTTTTTAAAATAGGTTGAAAGTGACATAAGGTCCTTTGTAAGAACAGATTCTGCATCTTCGACTATAGCAATGTCATCGGCATATATAAACTTTCTCGAATATGTTAATGGGAGATCATGTGTGTAAAGATTAAATAGCAGTGGAGCCAGTACTGATCCTTGAGGAGACCATTGTTGAGTTTACATTTTCTGCTTTGTTTGTTTCCGAGAAATTCTATGAAAAGGCGGTATGTGTACATTAACGAAAATTGATTTAATATTTACATGTATGATCGCCTATGAGCATATATGAATCACATATGGATGTATATGTACATTTATGAACTCGAATGTCTTCATATATAAACATGAATGAGTTCATACATGTCCATAAATGGATACATATCGCACACCTAGTTCAAAAGTGACTCAACTCAAAATTTTTAGTTTTTCAAAAATCGAAAAAAAATATTCGCAACTTTATACCAATTGAAACATAAAGAAAGACATAACTGTTTTTTTTTTAGCAACAGTTTACAACAACAAAATACAATGATATTTTTTTATAGATAAACAAGTGTATTGTGCATAGTTTAAGCATACAAACCGGAAAAATTAAAATTTTGAGTTGAGTCACTTTTGAACTGGGTGTGCGATATGTGTTGATTTTTAACCGGGTCTGTATATATAGGCCCCGATCCAGGAAAATAATTTGAGGAGGGAATTTTGAGTATTTTTGATTATCTTTTTTAATATTTTTTAAAATTTTGTATAGAAAAATTTATTTTGGCGTTAGGAAATGTCCCATTTTTCCTCTGATCCCTGGATCCGTGTCTGGTATATATAGAAAAAGTATCATAACTCAATTTTTTTTTTTTATTGAATTTTAACCAATACTCAGGGGATGCCCCCTACTCATACAGTGCATTATATTGATCAGGAAAATAGGGTATGCGAGGGAGGAAAGAGGGAGTAGTGTGTGGATATTTGATTTAAATTTTTCTAAATTGTAAGTAACAGGGAATACTACTGCGGGAAGTTTGTTCACATACGAATCGTTCTACCAAAAAAAAACCAATTTTCTCTGTAATGCGTTGTGCAAAACACAGGCCAATCAACTACAAACGGATGTGCTCTACTAGATAAGCGAGTATTAGGAATAAAAACTCAGGCTCGAGGAATAAGTTTACTTATCTCAGATGAGCACCTCCCATGAAAATTTGTCAATTTTCAACCGATTTTTACAAATTATGTCTTATTTTACTCCGACTAACTTTACATTTAAGAATATTTTTGTTTTAAAATAAGATTCCCAATTTCATTTGAAATTTTCCTATTCTCATATAAAATTTTCTGAATTTCATATAAAATTTCGCTCAAATTCAAATGAAAAATCTCAATTTTAAATAGAAAGACTTAAATTCACAAGGAAAGCTCAATTTCAATTGTAATTTTTTCAAATACCAGCGTAAAATTTCAAATTCATTTAGAATTTTCTTAATTTCAAATGTAAAATCTAAGTTTTATCTCAGCTACAATTAAAAAAAAATCTCATTTTCCTAAATTTAAATAAAAAAATATGAATTTCATTTAGAATTTTCTCAATTTTATATGAAATTTTCTTAGTTTTAAATTGAAAATTTAAAATTCATTGGAATATTCTCATTTTAAATTGGAAAATCTCAATTTCATTTAAAACTTTAAACAAAAGTCATTTTTAAAATCTATTCATCACTCAAAATAGTTCATGCCTCAATTTCATTTAAAATGTTCGCAATTTTATTTAATAATGTTAGATACCGCTTTTTCCATTTTTAATAATTTTGAAAAAAAAAAGGATTTTTTTAGTAAATTTAACTTTTTTTGTAAATTTTTCTTTAAATATTTCAAATCAAAATTAATTTATAAAATTATATTATTTATGTAATTAACTTTAAATTGTTTATGTTCATAATATTTCCTCATTCTAAAGTTTATATAAGTCATAACTAAATAATATTAAAAAAAAAAACATTTTTAGCATTAATCAACAAAAAATCGAAAAATCTTAAAAAAAATCACTCATTCATTATACATAATGTATCTCTATCTCTATCAAAATACATATATACTATCAATATATATTTATATGAGATGTTTATGAAAAAAAAAAATTAAAAAAATAAAGTATGGAAATTTGTATGCTCCTCGTTTTTGTTGCATTTCTTCTTTCTACAAAATTAAAAAAAAAAAAAAAACTTTCAATATTCTGTCTAATGCTTAATGTTACTAAATATACTAAAAAAAATATTCAAAATATGAACGAAACAAAATAAACATCAAATCAAATTACATATTATATATACAAAATGGGTGGGCCGATAAACAATATCCTTACGAAGAAAAATTAAAAATATGTAAATCCAAAAGTTAAAAAGAGTATTGGCGATATAAATATGGTTAAAACTACTTCATTAAAATTTCATAACTGAGCATTTCCACTTTATGTCACCAACCACAACTTTTCGATATTTTCCGATTTCTAAAATTTATGGGAATGTTTAAAAGTGAACGCTTTGTTCCAAAACGATTTTTAATTTTTTTTTTTTTTTTTGTAAACTGTGGCAACCTTGGAGCTTTGAAATAGCTCAAAGTAAAGCGTTGGGACATCATTCATAAGGTCATCATAACTCTTGTTGTGCGACAGATATTGATGAAATTCATTTTGCATACAAATACTGAACATTTTGTGGTTTAGAAATTTTATATAAAAAAAAAAAAAAAAAAAAAAAATTAAATATTTTTTTTTTTTTTTTTCTTCATTTTATTTAACCGAGCCCTTAGGGTCATAAACAAGTTATTAAGGCTACTACAGTAACAACAAATTTTATAAATTAAAAATAATTTTTTGGAAAAAAAAAATCCATTTAAATTTGTTTTATATTTTTTATACAAAATTTGTTTTATATTTTTTATACAGTAACAACAAATTTTATAAATTAAAAATAATTTTTTGGAAAAAAAAATCCATTTAAATTTGTTTTATATTTTTTATACAAATAGCGACTAAACTGTTCCTGAAAAAAAAGCAGGTGCCTCCCTCCAGAATTAACTTATAAATGTGGGTTCTAGGATATTCAATCGGTACTAGGATATTCAAAAGTAGGTTTTAAATTTTTTTTAAATATTTCCTTATTTATTTCGTCAGTATTCTTTTTGTATTGCCTATAACTTCAATTTGATATTCCCATCGGATCCCACCTTTCATATACAATTACTATCTTATTGACAAACTGATAAAAATTACATAAAAAAAATTTATATAAAATATTTTAAACGTTAAGTTCTATTAATATTTAAAATATAACGTGAATAACGAAAAATCATATTTGATCATTGCGTAAAACACAACAGACAGACACACAACAAAACCCATTAGTTATCTAAGTATTCAAAATAATTATACGAAAGTAATTGAAAAAAAAAAAATCATGGAAATGTGAAAATATTTCATAAATAAAAATCTTTAAAATGTATTTAAAAAATTGTTTGATTTTAAAAATAATAACAGAAATTATAAATAAAATATATTTTGAAAATCACACTCAGACGTATGAGTAATATGAATTACTCAGTGCAATTAAATATTACTTATACGTAGGGGTGTACCCACGCGCAGATAAAAAAAATTAGATTTTATCATAATATGATCCTTCCCAGCAAAAAATAACCTGGATTTGGTAAGCAGTAAATACATGCGTATTAGGGCGGGTCGATTTAAAAATCGCTCAACGTTCAAGGAAAATCGTATTCTAGGGATCAAAATAAGAAACTTTGCCGAAGGAACCATACCTCTAAAACGAATTCTTTTGACCCGTAGGGTGAAATTTTGAAAAATCCCACTTTGACCCATTTAGAGTGCCCCAATCGAATTCAACCCAATCGAATATATTTATACTCTATTTTTTCTTTGACCCTACGGGTCAAAAGTCGGGACATCAGAATTCGTTTTAGAGGTATGGTTCCTTCGGCAAAGTTTCTTATTTTGATGCCTAGAATACGATTTTCCTTGAACGTTGAGCGATTTTTTTTTGCCTCCATACAAATCGACCCGGCCTAATGTGTATGCTTCCAAAATAGCGCTTCACCGCCTTGCATACTATAAAGCAATTAGGGATGGCATTCTGTCGTGCTTCCCCAGAATGCCTTCTTTGAAGCAGTGAATAATGCATACAATGAAGCAATAAAGTATTCATACCATGAAGCACACTAATTTTGTCAACATACAAAAAAGCGCTTCTTAGTGCCTAAGAAGGCATGAATTTATTGCTTCTAAGAGCACACGAAAGAAGCGCTTTAAAAGAGACATATCAAATGGGACATCGCGAACAAAAATCATGCCTACTTTATTTGCTTTTTAAGCGCTTCGTTATCAAATAATGCCTTCCGGAAGCGCTTCTGGGTAAGCACTATTTTTGCTGGGTTATGACAATAAATAAGAGTATATGTGATCATACTATGGACACTGCAACTGATATTATGAAATTTAAGAATCATATTATGATCATTACGACCATACTATTATTATTACGAGTTTCTTATTATAATATGATGCTCTCAAAACGATATTTTTTCTCTGCGTGTCAAATTTCATTTGTATAAAAAATTTCAGATTTTTCATTTAATATTATGTGCACTCATAGAAATAAACCTGTAAAAATAACACAAAAAGCTACTAAAAATTGGTTAAAAATTTTTTTTTGCTAAATGTTAATAAAATAAGAACAGCAAAAATAAATCTGTTAACTTTAAAAATATTTAGTTATATTTGAGTTGAATTTAATTGAAAATTGAAATTTACTCTGGTAAAATAGTTAAAACTTTTACTAAATATTTGTAGATTAAGGGGGGACATTACATTCGCGGCAGAGAAAACAGACATTTTCATTACTCAGTCAAAAACAAACATTTTTTTTTAATATTGTAGAGAATTGAACAAATTACAAGAAAAAAAATTCAAAAAAATATATTTTTCACTCCAACATGGTTTTATAGAGCTCCAAACTGGCGGCAGAGAAAAAAAACGGGGCCTCGTGGTTGCAGCGCTGGGAGTCACAAAAATTGTCCGATCTGGAAAAAAATGACTTTTTAAATCTTAACAAAATTGGTTATCGTATGACACGAGCTTTTTTTTTAAAATTTTTGGTGATGTTCCAAATTTAAAAGTGTGTTTTTTCGAAAAAAATATTGACTTTAAAAATTCATAAAAAATGGAAAAAAAAAATTTTTAAAAAAAGCTCATGTCATACGATAGCGAATCAAGTTTAAAAAAAATACAAAAAAAAAAATTCGAAAAAAACGAACCCGCTAGTGCCGCAACCAGTACGAAAAACATGGTTTCGAGATAAACGCGTTCAAAGTTTGTGAACAAAGAAAGAAAGGTTACCTTCAATCTGCCAAGCCTCCTTCGTTATCTTGTGTTGTGCTGTTTCTTACAGTTTTTTTGCAATCGTTTAGCAATTCTTGCTTCTTTTGAAGCTTTATATGCAAAAAGTCCACCAAAAGTCAGGTAGCAAGTAAAACAAGTATATACCAGCTGCCGTATGTAGGTAGCGCGAAAATTAAAAATGCGCTCTCACTAATCCGGCTGTAACTTTTGAACCCGTAGAAATTTTTCCATGAAATTTTTTTTTCTTAGAATCTTAAAAATATTTACTAAAATACAAAATTATAAAAAAAATTCGATTTCAAAAAACGGCCAATGTCATGTCCCCCCTTAAGAACATCAAACAAAAACTGTAATATCAACAAAATGTTTGCTATTTTTAACTTAAGTTTAGTAGTATGCAAATAACAATATATTTTGCTGAAATTAGCAGAAATTTTTGAAAAAAAATTTAAGATTTTAGAAGAACAGATTTTTATTCGCATTAAAAAAATTTTTTTTTTTTTAATTTTGTCTACTAATATTTAGCAATTTTTTTGCTGATGTTAGCAGATTAATTTGTTACTTTCAAATAACTAAAATTTAGCTCAAACGTAACTAAATATTTGTAGAATCAACAAATTTATTTTTGCTATTCTTATCTTTCAATATTAAGCAAACAAAAAATCTACTGACTTCACTAGTTTTTCTGTAACGTAATTTTTAACTAATTTTTAGTAGTTTTAGCAAAAAAATTTACTAATTTGTTTCCATCAGTGTAGACTTTTAACAAAACAACTTATTTTACTGAAGAAGTTAGAAAAACATTTACCGTTACCTGAAATAGTTTAATAAATTAAAAAAGAAAAAATCCTGTGTTATAAAAGTTTACTCTCAATTCAGAATTTTTCTTTTTTAAAATAACCTCCAATAAAAAAAGTTGTTTTGCCGAATGAAATTTGTTTCCCAAACACAGGAAACAATTTTCTAATATATTTATTTTTTATATTTTAGGTTTTAGTGCAAAGTTAATGAAATTCTTAAATAAATTAATTTTACGGCTCTCAATTTTCTTGGTGTATAAGATGTACAAATTTAAGGAAAAGACAGAAACTGTTCTGAGTTTGTCTAAATTCTCTCTGAAAAAAAGTTCTAAGGTACAGACCTTATAATAAAAATTACTGCTTTTAACAAAATTTTATATCAAAAGTTTTTTTTTTTTTTTAGATTTTATGTTTATTTTTTTCCCGGATATTTTTAAGTGTCATTTAAAAAATTTTGAAGAATATCAAAAAGCAAATATGCCAGGAAATCCCGCACAAAATTTCCGAGATTATGTAAATGCAAACTGAGAAGGAACCAGAACAACTTTATTCGAAATATCTTCAGAGACTATTGAGGGTAAGTGTTTTTAATTTGTATACAATACTATTACTTACAATTACCGGTAGTTTGAATACCGGAATATATTAAAAAGAAAATTAATTATTTATTGAATGCCCTCAAAAAAGTTTAATAGTAGAATTTACTGAATATGAAAGTTAAAAAAACTTTAAATTTAATTTAAAAGGCGACAAAAGTAATTTCAGTTAAAATAACTAAAAGTTTAGTTATTTTTCACTGTTGGAAAACAACTAACAAATGCAGTAAAAGCAACTAACGATGTCGGAGACATAAAATGTTTAAAAACAACTGTTTGTTACGGCCTTTTAAAATTATATTTGAATATTTTTTTTTTCTTTTATTTCGATTACAACAAAAAATTTTAAAATGTTAAGTCAACTAAATGGTACAACATTTTTATGCATTGGATACACAATGAAATTGTCTATTTATTATTATTATTATTATAACAATAATAGAAAATATAAACTAAACGAGAATTAATAGAAACTAAACGATTTTTTTTAGTTTTTAGATAACTAACAATGCAAAATACTGTTCAATGCAAAAATACTGTTGTTTAATCAATTACAAAAACGACTGCTTCAAACAACTGTTACAAAAATACAATATTTTTCTTCAGTTGTCTTTTAAAATACACTAAAAAAAAAAGTTTGTAAAGTCAGCAAAAAATTTTGCTGAGTCAGCAAAATTTTAGTCAGGAGGGTGCTTGCAAAAAAATTGCTAATGTCAGCAAAATCTTTTGCTGAAAATCAGCGAGCTGATTTTTAGCAACAAAATTAGTAGATTCAGCAAAAGTTTTGCTAACTCTTAGTGGATTAGAAATACAAAAGCCTTGCTAAAAAGTAATAAATTTTTTGCTGGATTTTAGTAGACTGAAAAAAAAACGCAAAAAAATTGTAGAAAAGTTGTAATTTAGTTAATTTATTTGCTGAAAATCATAAAACATATTTTTGTGATTCTTTTAAAAATAACTTTTAAAAATAACTTACAATAATTACGAAACATAAGAATTTTCATTTTCCCACATTGACGACATGAATTAATTTAATATCTGAAAATATATAGCAATAAATATATATAACATAACAAAAATTTTCTTTCAACTACTTACATCAATGGTTGTCTAAATGATACTTTCTTTTAAAGGACGCAACTGCCGAAGATAATTATAGAAATGAAACGAAAAAATAAACAAAAACAAACGAAACGAAAAAAACAACCCTTTTTTTGCAATAAGAAAAAGAAACCAAAAAAATCTACCTAAGATGTGTGTCTTTGTCTTTCGCTTTACTCTGTCTACATGTCTGTATATGTTTGTTAGCAATTTGACCACAATAGTTTATTAACCTATAAACATTTAGTTTAGAAATACATATTAAATTTAAATATTTTATTTTGTCTTTTATTTAATTAATAGACAATTATTTTCACAAGCCGGTGACAACGCAAAATTTAAGTTGTTTTAATCCTCAATTTTGTTTTATGTATGAAAAACAGATACAGAAATCTTCCATGGTTGATTTTTTTATATGTCTTATTAGAGTTGTACTTTTTAGTATCATTTTCCTCTTCTCTACTACATCTTGACATGCCGCGACATCTGCTTCATTCTGCATATATCTTTCAATCTGGTTGTCGTCCACACTATTAATGTGCTTATCAGCACAATTTTTTTTAGCAAAATTAATTAGTAAAACATTAGTATAATATTAGTTAAGCATTAGTATAAAACAGTGAAGTGCTGAATAAGTATAACAAAAATTTTAGCTGAAAACACGATTTTAGCAAAAAATTTGCTAAAAAAAAGAGTATATAATGATTTACAAGACGTTTAACTAACTTTTCTACTAACTTATTTTTTTGAGTGTATATCTTCACCTAGAAATTGAATTGACTACATAAAGCTCCATATCAATTTGTTTAATCGGGTTTCCATCCCTGATATAAATGCTAAAACTTTACCTTAAAAAAAATAGCTTTGCCTCCACCACATGTACCAGCAAACAAAACGATGGCTGAAATGAAAATCTATAACTCCCCAAAAAAGCAAATACTAAAGCTTTTAATAAAAAAAGCTTACTCTCTTTTTCTCCAATTTTTCGTAAAACAAGCTGCTACACTCTATTAAATAGATGTTTAGCATGTTTGTGTGCTATTTTTGATACAACAACTACAGCAAAAATAAACGACAAGTGGCTGAAAATAACAAAATCTAAAAGATACTGTTTAGTTAAGAATTAAACGTCAACGAGTAAGGTACGTGTGTGTTAATTTGGTAACGGTTACCGTAACGTTAAGTTAAAAAAGAAAAATAAAAAATAAGAAAAAAACAAAAATTGCAATAGAAAAACGATAAAACCGAATTATAAATATAGAAACAACAATGAATACATACCAAAAACAAACCAAAATAAAAAGCAACAAAAATACGAAACGAATGAATTTAAAAGAGAAATAATAAAAAAATAAAATCAAAACAATTTATTTGTATATAAAAAAAATGAATTACAAATTTATTTAAGTGTTTAATTAAAAAAAAAAAGTTTAAAAATTCTATATTTTACAAAAAATTATAAATGAGAATAATGAAAAAAAAAACAATAAATGTTACAATGATTGACATAATACAAAATATTTAAAAGATATTGACAAACAGATAAAATTAGTGAATTTTGTTTTTCTCTTGAAAAATTCATAAAGAATGTTTAAAAATATATATTTTTAAATTATATTAACGAAAAAACAAATTTATACTTATATAATCTTAAATTTTTGTTTAAATAAAAAAACCAAAAAGCCGCAAAAACCAACAGCTGACATACATTGCTCATACTCATACCCATAACCATACCGATTCATATACAGAGGTTTAAAGAGTGAATACTTTTTTTTTTTAATATTTAGAACTAGATTTTTTAAAGGATTCATACCCATAACCATACCGTTTCATATACAGAGGTTTAAAGAGTGAATACTTTTTTTTTTTATTTAGAACTAGATTTTTTAAAGGATTCATACCCATAACCATACCGATTCATATACAGAGGTTTAAAGAGTGAATACTTTTTTTTATTTATTTTGAACTAGATTTTTTAAAGGATTCATACCCATAACCATACCGATTCATATACAGAGGTTTAAAGAGTGAATACTTTTTTTTTTTATTTAGAACTAGATTTTTTAAAGGATTCATACCCATAACCATACCGATTCATATACAGAGGTTTTAAAGTGTGAATACTTTTTTTTTTAATATTTAGAACTAGATTTTTTAAAGGATTCATACCCATAACCATACCGTTTCATATACAGAGGTTTAAAGAGTGAATACTTTTTTTTTTTTTATTTAGAACTAGATTTTTTAAAGGATTCATACCCATAACCATACCGATTCATATACAGAGGTTTAAAGTGTGAATACTTTTTTTTTTTTATTTAATACTAGATTTTTTTAAGGATTCATACCCATAACCATACCGATTTATATACAGAGGTTTAAAGAGTGAATACTTTTTTTTTGTTTTATTTAGAACTATATTTTTTAAAGGATTCATACCCATAACCATACCGTTCCATATACAGAGGTTTAAAGAGTGAATACTTTTTTTTTTTTTTATTTAGAACTAGATTTTTTAAAGGATTCTTTGAAATTGTTTTTTTAACAAAAAATATTAAATCTGATTATTTCTTATAAAAAGTAGATTTCCAGACTAGTGGAATTAAGACTCCACAGACTAAAACATTTTAACTTAAAATTGAAAATTTACAATGTAGTTATGATTTTTTAAAAAATACACTCATTCTTCTCTACCACGCCTTTCACGATTAAAATTAAATAAAAATTGCATATTAATTAGAGTATTAATTGCAATTGTCTTGAAAAGACGTTAAAATTCAAACTCAAACAAAAATGAAACTTTGCTCTCTGGCAATTCTTTCCTAACTACGTAAGCGCCATCTATCGAATATACAAAGAATATATCATAGATGTGGCATCACTTACAACATATGGGAAAACAGTGGGCATTAGAGTGAGGTAAGTTTCTAAAAATAGAACTGTTGTGTTGTTGGAGTCGTACTTCTGAGATTATGCATGCAAGAACAAAAAAAAAAACACCGTGTATTGAATAAAACTAGTTTTAATCACAACAAAACTCGACCTGACGATAGATCAGTGGGCTAAAGTGCTCTGTCTAACGTGTAGTGCGAGTGCATGTGGCATTAGAAATCAATTTATCTATACCACGGTCAGTGATTGCACAGAAAATTTCATATAGACGCAATCGAACAAATAAAAACATAACAAATATTACATTATTCAAAAAAACAGGGTCATGACGAAGGTTTAATACCAGAAACTGCGCAGTCTGATTCAGAAAAATTGAAAATTTACAATGTAGTTATGATTTTTAGAAAATACACTCATTCTTCTCTACCACGCCTTTCACAATTAAAATTAAATAAAAATTGCATATTAATTATAGTATTAATTGCAATTGTCTGAAAAAGACGTTCAAATTCAAACTCAAATCAACCAATATTTATTTTGGACAATTTCAGAAAGAATAAAATGAATGTTTTTTAATTCTTCTTAGTTTTTCAAAGTTGGCATCTGATTAAGCAGTTTTTTTTTTCGAAACTTATTTTTTTTATCTAATGACGTTTAAAACTACATTAAATTTGAGTAAGAAGTAAGTTGTCAAATATTCGACCTAATTAAAAACCGATTTTCGAATGTCTGAAAAAAAAACTCATTTTTAAAAACCCGGGTTTCGATTTTTTAAATAAAAAGCCGGTTCGAATAACCGGTTTTTACGTTTTTTTTTGTTAAATACCTTTGTATTTGAGGATTTCTAAAATTTTCTGTACAAATTTAAAAAAAAAAACTACTTAAAGTTTAGCTGTTTCCCGGTAGAAATTTCCAACCGTACTGGTAAACCACTGCTATTTTTGTAAATCCCACCGTGTTAAAAGCTACCAAAGGTACAAAAAATATTGTACAAGGAAAACATTATTTTGTTTGCAATGCATGTGTTTTGCCAGTACCACGAGCAAATTTTTTTGACAGTATTGTTTTTAAAAATATTACAACCAATGAAAATGAAAATTATTCAAGTTCGAGGCCATACTCTATATTTCATTATTAGGATATTGTCCTAACAAATCTATATATAAAGGGTTCGCTATCTAACTTTTTTTTTCAACTAGTGCTTATTTCGTGAATGGTAACACTTAGCTCATGTCTGATTTGACAGATAATTAGTTTTATCCTTCCGCTGAACGAATATGGTCCGTATGTTCGTTATCTTGTGAAAAAAGTGAAAGAAACTGGCATCCTCATCGATAAACCAAAGCGTGAAAAGCCAAAAACAGTGCGTACACCCGAGAATATTGCTGCTGTGGCAGAAAGTGTGCGTGAAGCGCCATCAACATCAATTCACCGTCGTTCTCATTTCGGAGACATCATTGAGACGAGTTTTGCATAAAGACCTTGGTATGACGCCATACAAAGTCCAATTGGTTCAGGAGTTCAAAAAAAAAAGTTATTTGGCGGACCCTTTATAAAAAGAAGTGTACATTTTAATTGTCACTCCATAACTCGAGAACGGCTGCATAAAATAAAAAATGGCTAAATACGTTTTGTAGAACATTCAATAAGGATGGTTTTAAAAAAAAAATTTTTTAAAAATATTTTCGTTTGGTCGAGATGTGGTGATTGTTCTGAACATTAGTCATTTTCATATAAATTGTGTGAATATCAAAAATTTTTGCTTTGTTACACAGCATTGCTTGGATACGGGTACATTCTTCTTCAATCCACCACGACTTTGTAACGGAACCAGACTTTCAATGAAAATAAAATTTGAAGGCAAAACAACGACAAAATAAATATATAAATACATATTTTATTTTAGAAGTAATTCTCAAATTATATTTTTATACGCCATATGGTTAAATAGGAAATTTTCAGTATTAAATACCAAATACATTTGAAATTTACAAACAAAACAGACACACACACAAACAGACTCAGCATTACCATAAACACACATACCAACGTATCGTTCACACACTTTTTTTTGTGAGTATCATATTTTTTGTAGAAGTTATTTATAACTTTTTTTTTCTTTTTGATTTTCAATAAAAGTTTTTATTCATTGCCGTGATAGGTGCAAAGTCAATTAAAATATTAATTGATTCAATAAAATTTTGAATTGAAACCCGTTTTTAGCTTTATCTGTGTAAAGAAAAGCGACCAACATTATTTTAATATTTGCAATCTTTCAATTTTTTAAAATTATTTATTCGTAATTCGAGCTGTGAAAATAATGCAAAATTGTAGCCATTTCCTAGGCCTAGTGTAGTTAAGGGTTAACAATCTTAAAAAAACTAAATATTTTTTTTTTGAGTTTTCAGGGTTTAATATAATTAAAAAAAATTTTGTATTCCTTTTTTTTGAGGTTTTTTTTTTTTAATATTTTTATAAATTTTATTTTCGAGAATTTTGAAAAAAAATTGAGAATAAGAGTTAAAATGAAAAGTTTTGAAATTTTAGTTATTTCTTCATTTTATTTTGTCTATTTTGCCATTTTTAATACAAATTTTTCCAAAATTGGTAAATTTTCTAAAAAGTTTTATTAAAAGAAGTATTTTTGTTAATTATTCGTTTTATTCAATTTATCGTCAAAATTTATTCGAATTATTCGTTTTTAGCATATCATGTTTTTTTAAATTGTTCGTTCGAATTTTCTTGTTGTACGTTCGATTAATCCAATAATTTTCATTCGTGTGACAACCCTATACTTTATTGGCTAAACAAATACTGCCGGTTAAAAGTACTAGGTTGAAATCGAAATATTGTGTTTTTAATGTCCAATCACACAAATTCTTAGAGAAAATTTATAAAAAATTATGATTTTTATTTTTTTTCAAATAGTGACAGTTTTTGAATTGGATTTTGCTGGGTAAAAAAAAAATTCCAGATATTTTAAGAAACTTTTGCAAAACTCTAAACCATTTATTCCAATTAAAAAAAAAATCAGTAGATTTTTTTGAATATCGGTTTTAGTAATGAATTCTTTTCAAGCTCTGCATACTTTCATATACTTTAGCATTCAAGATTTTTATTTGTATTATATTTTACCCGTATTTTTATATCTCATCTTTTGAAGAGTGGTTGCTTGTTGACTGGCTGGCTGGCTGGCTGTATAAGGTTGTTGATGGCCAAGTTAATTGTCAATGTTTATAAATTTTTAAACAAAATATGATAAACTAATTCAATAAAAACTTAATAATTAATTATTATAAATATTTAATTTTCATTTTCATTTATTGTTTAAAAATGAAATAAAAGTGAAATTTGTACAACCTTCGTATTTGGTATTCTTATCAAATAAGTAAATTTACATTCATATGTAGTACATGATGAGGTGGTGCCCTACAGTCTATCGAGATCGTTTGAGTGAAAACCATAAATTATTAAATATTTGTTAAATTGATTAATTTTAAAGTATTCAGGGACAAACATTTTTAACACAATTTCCGGTTTTGTTCATAAAAATTAATACATCAGTAAAACTTCCGTCAAACATCTTGAAACCAGTTATTGATTTAGTAGAGCACTGAGAAAAATTTAAGGTTTTTTGACATTTAAATTAAAAATTAAAAACTTGGACAAAATTAAATGTATTGTTTAAATAAAAGATCATAATAAATAATAAATATCAAACTATAAACAATTACCATATGACGCATTATAGAGCATTTCGATTTTATTTCAATGATAAATTTTTCAATGTTATCAGATTTTGATAAATTTGGTGTGTATGTCTGACTGTGAACGCTTTTTTCAAAATGATTTCTTATTTCGTAAACTGTGGAACCCAGGAGCTTTGCAATATCTCAAAATTAGGGATTGAGATGAGACATCATTCAAAACGTCATTACTTTTGTTATGTAAAATTTTTTTTTGTTAATTTTTAAAATATTGTTTTTTGTATAAAACAAATATTAAACTCATTAAAAAAAAAAACCCTCCATTTTCATGCTAAACCCATGTTTTGCACACTCTGAAAATTTTAGAGTGGAATCTCCACTACTTTTTGAGATATCTGAAGTATGTCTCTGGAAAAAGTATTTTTTTTTTTACTTTTAGCAACATTTCAAACTTATTTTAAAAACCCCACTTTTTAAGCAAAACCCGTGTTTTGCACACTCTGAAAATTTTAGAGTGGAATCTCCACTACTTTTTGAGATATCTGAAGTATGTCTCTGGAAAAATTATTTTTTTTACTTTTAGCAACATTTCAAACTTATTTTAAAAAACCCACTTTTTAAGCTAAACCCATGTTTTACACACTCTGAGAATTTTAGAGCGAAATCTCCACTACTTTTTGAAATATCTGAAAAAATGTGTAGTATGTCGCTGGAAAAAAGTATTTTTTTTTTTACTTTTAGCAACATCGCTTAAATTTTGGTGACATACAACATTTTTTGTTTGTTTAGATATCTAAAAAGTAGTAGTTATTTGTAAAGTTATACGTACGTAAAGTTTGTTTTCAAATGAAGAATCAATTAAAATACATAGAAACATATATTTTTCAGCTTTTTCTATCGGTAGTTTAAAAAAAAAACTATAGAAATTTACATACTTTCGGTAGTAGTTAAAATTGGCAGTTAAATTTTGAATTTTTTCTGTTTTCTCTTTCGAAAAAAAAGTCCAATAATTCCAATAATATTTTTTACAAAAATAGTTTGTTTGAATACAATATTATTTCAATTGGATTTACAAGAAATTCAAACATACACACAGAGAAAAATTTAGCTATTTGCCAACTGAAATTCGGTTACTATGACTCAAATTCGGTTATTACGAATTGCAGACGGTTGGCACAACTTAACATTAGTTTTCACAAAAAGATCGACTAAGTCAACTGAATTTTAGTTGCAGCACCCAAAATATTCAGAAATCTAATGTAAATATCGTTTTACTAACGGAATTAATAAGTTGTCACAATTGAAATACACCTTTCAATTCGGTTGTCACTTTATTTCTCTGTGTGTATAAACAAATACTAACATTGACTTGTGTATGTGTTCTGTTTTGTAATCACCAGGGACTGGAATTTCATGCACTAAAAACGAGTGTTTTAGGCGCCTTTAATATGCAGGAAAATCTTAAAATGTCTAAAAATCTTAAAAATTTCGAAGCAAATTAACGAAACCTATCTTCGAGACGCTTTAAATTAATTATTTTTCCATGTTTTAAATTTTAAATTTAATTTATATTGTTTATTAGTGTCCGACCGAACAGTTCGGCCAGAAAATGCATTTGGTCTGTATTTGGTATTTTAAAGCATTATGGAGAAATTTGGCGGATGGAAAAATGTTTATTGGGCTGATTAGATGCTATTTGGAGTGTCAAATTTGAAGAAAAGTCTGTAGTTAAGCAATGAATTCACTGTTCGGCTTTAGAAAGTTCGGCCAAATTGAAAATAGTTCGGCGGCCGAACTTTTAACTTTATAGCTAAACTTCGGCTTTTCTCTTAAATTTTATACACAAAATTGAATTAAATCGGCTTAACAAACATGTTTCCAATACCAAAATTTGTCATCATTGCCTCTAGAGATCAAAAAACCGACAAAATATAGGTTTTTGGCCGAACTGTTCGGTCGGACATTATTGTTTATGTTTAATGTATTTTCTGCATATGTTGTTAAAATCACATTAAAAAGGTAATCTAAAATTTAAATTGGCTTTTTACGAAAAGCAAAGAATAATACAATTAAAATATGCATTTTTATCAAAAAAAAAAAAAAATGCCTTAAAAACATGCATTTAATGCAAAATATGCAAAAATGTGCACTAACCAATCGATGCCATTTTAACACAAATTCTATGATTCGGAAAGATATTTTGTTTACCCTGTTCTCAGAAAAACATACATTTGCATGAATTTCCGATCCCTGGTAATCTCAAAAAAAAAACTTAAAAATCAAAATAAAACTAAAAAAATCGTGTTTTAAACGCTTTGTTCATTAAATATTGAAGATTGTTTTAAAAGACGTTCTATTGTTTTTACTACTTTAATCGGTTAATTAAACAATGTTTAGAAATAAATATCAAAATGGTTTGAATTCTGTTTTCAATTAATTTGATAGTTGTTTTAGGTAGTTTTTAAATTAATAATTACGTGAGTGTACTTGTATAAAAATAATTGAAGGGTTTTTTTCAAATAATAATTTTTAATTTTTTTTTATAAAAAAATATCACTATTCCTATGCAAAAATAATTTTTTGAATGTGTGAAATACAACAAAAGTTATGACCTTTTGAGCGATGTCTTAACCCCTAATTTTGCGATATTCAAAACTCTAGGACTGGCACAGTCTACAATATAAAAAATTTTGAAATCGTTTTGGAAATATGCGTTCACTGCCAAATATATTCACTAAAATTTATCAAAATCGGAGACTATCGAGAAATTATTCGTTGAAATAAAATGCACTCAGGTAACCTCTGCTTTAAAAATACGTAGTTGTTTGGGTTGTAATACAGTTTCTTTATTTTTAATGTAAATGTCAGCCATTTTTAGAACAAATTTAATTTTTTACTCAACTTGTAGTTCATTTAAAAAAAACAAACCACATCAGATGACTGTATTATGATTTTACATTAATTTTTTACAGTAGTTTTTTGTTATTTAAAAAAAAATAAATGTTTGTTAATTTTTTACTAACATGTGGTTCATTTTTACTACAATTGTTAGTCATTTTTTGAACATTAAAAAACAAATGACAATGTTAATTGAATTTACTAAAATGTAAGCCGTCATTTTTTTATGCGAAATTTCATTTGTTTTTAACTACAATTGTTTGTCATATTTTGAACATTAAAAAACAAATGACAATGTTAATTGAATTTATTGAAATGTAAGCCGTCATTTTTTTAAGTGAATTTTCATTTGTTTTTAACTACATTTGCAGTGGTCTTTACCTACATAGTATTCTAAGTGTGGAAATGATCTATAACGATACTACACTTAGAATACTATGTAGGTAAAGGGCAATGCAAATGTAGTTAACAACAAATGAAATTTCATTTAAAGAAAGAACGACTTACATTTCAGTAAATTCTACTAAAATTGTCATTTGTTTTTTAATGTTCAAAAAATTAACCATAATTGTAGTAAAAATGACCCACGTATGTTAGCAAAAAATAAACAAACAATTATTTTTTTAATAACAAAAAACGACTGTAAAAAATGAATGTAAAATCATAAAACAGTCATTTTATATGGTTTGTTTTTTTAAATGAACTACAAGGTTAGTAAAATATTTAATTTGTTCTACAAATGCCTGACATTTACATTAAAAATTAAGAAGCTGTATTACAACCCAAACAACTATATATTTTTAAAGCAGAAGTTCCCTGAGTGTACGGATTTTAAAGATCTACATGACATAAAATTGATAAGAATTCTAATTTTTTATTTACACATTTTATTAATTGTTAAATATGAACGATTAGACGTTGTACACAAATTATTTAGCTCATAATAAATATAACAATCAATTTATTATCAATAGGGCTCGGAAGTTAATGCATTTTGTAATTGTGATTTATGTACATAAAATATGTATTTAAAATCGTAAAATATGTACTTAAAATTTATAAATATGCATTTATTATTGATTTTGAATATTAGTTTTCATTATTAGTTATACAAGTTTTGTAATTTTTATTTTAAAAAGTGGTTAAAAAATTTAAAATTACGAATAAACATTGTCAGAATATTAATAATTGCATTTTTCTATTATTATTTCTTTCGTAGTAAAAAAATTATATGTATGTATAAATTTGAAAAATAATTTAATTATAACATTTTTTTTTAGTAAAACATCAAAAAATGTTCTTAAAAGTTTGCAATGTAGTGCAAAATATGCATTTATAGCAAAATATGCAACAAAAAATGTCAAAATATGCATTAAAATGCATTTATAGCAAAATATGCAAACATATGCATTTAAAGCAAAATATGCATTAACAAATCAATGCTATTTTGTTGCAAATTTGTTGATTCGCAAACATATTTGGTTAACATTCGTCTCCCCTTAACGACAACAAATATGTATTTACATGAAGTTCCGAGCCCTACTTATCATGTACAAGTAAGTACTACATGCCATAAGTGATTGTCACCTTGTTCAAAAATCCAGAAGTTATCAACTACATTTTACGTTTTAGGGTATTAACCCATTAATGGCCATCGACAACTTATGTTGCCAGCAGAGTTGTTGCAATTTAGCATGCTCTGAAAAAAAGTGAGAGTGTTCAAAAATTTTGTCCATCTGTCTGTTGAAATGGCGATTACGGCTCAAAAACGTAATTCGTACAGCTCATTTTTACACAGATTGATGTACATTGGTATTGAAAATGAGCCAAATCGTTCTAGCGCTTTAAAAGTTATGAGTGAAAATGTGATGGTACCTCTAAATTTTCCATACAAATTGGTGTATATTAATTAGTACAAATTCATAGTTGCGTCTGGTGCATTAAATATAACGTCATATTTTTTCAACAGACGCTAAGAGGTGAATAATATTTAAAAATCACATCAAATTTTTATTTCACCTCATATTTTTTTTTTTACCACAAACAATTTTTTTTTATTTACCACAAAAATGGGTTTCCACCTCAAAAATGTTTTTTCACCACACAATTTCAGTTTTACATCCAAAAAAGTTTTTCACCTCAATATTATGGTTTTACCTCCAACATATTTTTTAAATATATTTTTTTATTGTTGATCCTTATTGAATATTAATACGATTTAGCGATGTCTGTTTGTATGTCCATCTGTCTGTTGAAATGGCGATTACGGCTCAAAAACGTAATTCGGACAGCTCATTTTTACAAAGATTGAAAAGTTTGGTATTGAAAATGAGCCAAATCGGTCTGGCGCTTTAAAAGTTATGAGTGAAAATGTGATGGTACCTCTAAATTTTCCATACAAATTGGTGTATATTAGTACAAATTCATAGTTGCGTCTGGTGCATTAAATATAACGCCATATTTTTTCAACAGACGCTAGGTGAATTTTTCAATAAAAATGTTTTCTTCTTCTTCTTCCTGTAAAGAGACTAACTAAAGAAATATTCTACAGTAATTAATATAAAAAAAAAAATTAATTACGATTGTCATTGTCTGACGGTTGCAAAACACTTTCTAACATAAAATTTGAATAAACTTGCTTAACGGCGACTCAATCTCTAACCTACACTTGGTATCCAACTATTGTATGTGAATAAAGCGCATCATAAAACGTGATAATTACTTGTGAAAAAGAGATAGGATTAAGAAGAAAAAGCATTCTAGTTGAGAAATGAATTGTGCATTGGTATTAGATAATTCTGTCTCTTCTGATCAAAACAATACTTGTGTGTACGTAGTGTGACCAAACTCCAATTTAGTCGCAGTCAACGCTGTGTCGACCGTGGCTCAACTGGTTAAGAGGTGAGATTACGATGCATAGCTTTGATGCTAAGACTGTGAGTTCAAATCACAGTACGACACCAAAAAATAAAAAGTTTTTCATATAGAGCAAAATTAACAATATAAAATACTTTGTTTAATTGACACATAAATTAACCACTGACGAGTCCCAGGAGGGGGACGAAACTGCGGCAGTCTGGTGTATCCCTTGTGTCCGTAAAATTTTTCAATAAAAATGTTTTCTTCTTCTTCTTCCTGTAAAGAGACTAACTAAAGAAATATTCTACAGTAATTAATATAAAAAAAAAAATTAATTACGATTGTCATTGTCTGACGGTTGCAAAACACTTTCTAACATAGAATAATATTTAAATTCACATCAAATTTTATTTCACCTCATATTTTTTTTTTTCACCACAAACAAATTTTTTTTTACCACAAAAATGGTTTTCCACCTCAAAAATGTTTTTTCACCACACAATTTCAGTTTTACATCAAAAAAAAAAAAATGTTCACCTGAAAATTATGTTTTTACCTCTAAGATATTTTTTTTAAATATTTTTTGTTGTGTCATTTATTTGTGTTCATTGTGGAGGGTATAAAGAAAAAATTAGGAAAACCAAATTTAATGCATGTGCGAATACTAGTATTCTTTCGATTTCAAATTGTATCAAGATTTTTTTTTTTCTTTTTAAATAAACAATTTTTATAAAAAAGAAAGTTTAAATCGTTTTAAAAAACTACCAGTAAAACGGGAGTCGGCTGGTATATTGGCATACTTTGGAAATAATCGACAGTAATTTTATAGAACTGATTTAAATATAATTCCGTTTAATTCCCACTTTATTAATTTAGCTCTTTTTTTTTCTTATTTTGCATGAATTTTAGTAAGTTTTACACAATAAGTAAAATTCCATATAAACAACTATACTCGACATTAAACGAATAAGGATTTTGAAATAGTGCGTATAAAAAAATATTTGTATTTAATTTGCATATTATATTGAAATTTTTGCCAATTATTTATTTTGTTTTTGTTAAACATAATTTTGGCAAACAATTTTTGCGGTTTTGGCTGGCATAACATTTTTGGAATAAACAAATATAAGAAAAACCAACAAAAATTAAAATTATTTAACAAGCTTAAAACTAAAAGATAATAAAAACTAAAGTGAGTTTAAAAAGAAATTGGTAAAAAAAAATTACATTAAAATTTTTGGCTGTAAATAATATATTTTATTTAACTCTTATCAAAATTTTAGTTTAATAACAAATACACGTAAAAATTTATATAAATGAAATTAAATTTTTTAAATATAATTTTTTGCTTTTTTTTCTTATCTAATAATTTTATAAAAAAATAAAAAACAATTCGATACAAAAACAAAAAAAAAAAACAATTTGATTAAAACAAAAAACAATTTGATAAAAAAAAACAAATTTTTTAAACAAAATCAACAACTGCTACTGGTCATTGCCAAAACAACAATTAATTTCCTCAACCTGTCATCGAAACATCTTTGCATACATATTATTTGACATCTTTATTATCTCACATCTTCTATAACATCAAATTGTGTCACTTTTACTTAAATTGGATATTGGCTTGCTTCTTCTTCTGTTTTCAATAATGTAAGTATTTTTCAATTTTATTATCCTTTTATTTGAATATAAAAATATCCTTTTAACATATTTCTGTTTTTTTTTTTTTATTTTGTTTCCTCCCTTATTTTATTTGTTTTTGTCAAGCATTGAAATTTTAAAACTCTTGTGTTAAAAGGTTTTTTGTTGACTTTGAAAGGTTTACACAAAAATACCCTTATGTTACAAAAAGAAAATATGATTTCTTGTAACATTGTTAAAGAATTTAAGACAATTTGCATAGCTTTTGTCAAAGAAATATTGATTTTTTTCTAAAACATTCGTTTTGCAAGAACAAGAACCTCTCGAAATTTCACCTATTGTCAGAAGAATTCGCAACAATAGCGAATATTTTAAAGTATCTAGTTCAATACAAAATGTATTTTTTTCTTTTGTTTTTTTTTTTTCTATTTTATGTTCTATAGTTATTTTTTTTTTTACCGAAGGCTTTATAATCGGTTTCAGAGGCCTCTATACCTCTATTCGCGATCAAATAGCCTAAATTCCTAAAAAATTAATTATAATTGTATTATGGCCGCCATATTACATACACAATTTAAAATCGTCTAAATCTGTTGTTTCTAAAAGTTTAAACGTTGCTTTAATATTTTTATTATAACATGAGACAGTTCATAAAAATACCTTTCATTTGATAATACCCAGTTTGTGTATCATTCATTATTTGAAAGAACATGAAAAATTAAAAGTTTTTGATTTTTTTTATGTTAAAAGTATATTGAGGGCTTACCCAGCAAAAACTAGTGCTTCCAAGAAGCGCTTGTGGAAGGCCTTCATTGAACCCGAAGCGCTTGCAGAAGGCCTTCCAGAAGGCATGATTTTTGTTCGCGATGTCCCACTTGGTAGGTTTCTTTTAAGCAGAAGAGAAGCGCTTCTATCATGTGATCTAAGAATCACATGATAGAAGCGCTTCCGGAAGAGCTTCCAGTAGAGCTTCCCGAAGCGCTTCCAGAAGAGCTTCGAGAAGCGATTCTTTCTTAAGGGAAGCACAATATAATGCCTTCCAGAATTGCTTCATAGAAGGCCTTCTTTACTGCTTCATTGCATGCCTTCTTCAGTGCTTCTTTTCATACCTTCTTTACTGCTTCAAAAGAATGCCTTCAGGGAAGCACAATATAATGCCTTCCAAAATTGCTTCATTGCATGCATGACGGCGAAGCGCTTCTTTGGAAGCACTGAAAAGAAGTTACTGCTTACCAAATCGAAATTATTTTTTGCTGGGTATATTCAATATCCTCTATCTTAAAAATCAGAAGTTTACAGGAGAGCATAAAATCTGTTTATTTCGGTTATTGTGATTAAGTTGTATATAGATCCGAATGAAAGAAAAGAGTGAAAGACCCAATCCGAGCTGTAACAACCAACAAATTTTGAATTAACTACAATTCAAAGCTTGCAAAAAATGTTAGCACAATATAATATTTTTGCGATTGTTGCGATTTTTTTATTTTTAATTGAATATTTAGATATTTAAAAGTTTCGCTTAATTTCTGGAAATCGGACCTATCGGTATACATTTTTTTTAATAACACCAAAAAAATTATGAATCAACTACAATTCGAATATTGCCTAAAAATGCTAGCACAATATAATAGTTTTGCGATTGTTGCGATTTTTTATTGAATATTTAGATATTTAAATGTTTCGCTAATTTCTGGAAATCTGTCCTTTTGGTGTACATTTTTTTCATTTGAGTATAATAAACCAGCAAAAACATGGTAATGACAACTTGTTATTTGTTTCATTACTTTGTAATGAGTACTTATTACCTGCTGAATTACTTTAAACAATAAAATAATGGGTTACCAATAAGAAACTTATAATTATTTTCATACAAAAAATAATTGGTGAACAATAATGGGTTATTCATCTTATAACTTCTATGCAAAATATAATGATACAACATTTTTCTAGAGATCTATATTTAGACTCATTATAATTCGTATTTTTGTAAGCTAAAGGGTAAGGTGTTAGTTTTGGTATATCTTGAACGAATTTACATAGAAGAATAATGAATTTATGTTTGAAACTATCAAATGTTATATGCCTCGGTGGCTTAGGTTATAGAGCAGTCGCCTGTTAATCTGAGGACTCGGGATTAATGTGTCGCAAAATCGTATGGGAATCCCAAAGTAAATCATACAAGCTAATGTATCTAAAAGTATTAAAAAATGTGTCGATCATAATATATTGGCGAAATATCAACATCCTACGACTCTTTAAGACGGTGCACCGCGATCTTTTGTGTTGGCGATTTCAAACAAAGTCTTAAAATTGTTTTGCTTCCTTTTTTAAATACAGCCATCAGTCTTTAAATGCGGCAATATATAGTTTCATTCAAAAGAAGATCTACATTTTTCTGGTATGGAGCAATATATAACTATTAAAAGTTCAAGATATCGTTTTATCCAAAAATAAAATAAATTTGTTTGAATATTACGCTATTTGTTATTTTATAAAATTTTGATTTGTGTTATATCTAATTATACATGTATTCGCACATAATTAGATTAACCATATATAATTGTATATGTCCTATAGGATTATATATTGGTCGTTATGTAATAAAATGTAATTATATGTGGCATCGTATTAAAAAATGTTGAGGAAAAATTTTGAATAAATTGTAAAAAAACGATGTTTCCCAAAATTGTTTAAAAATTATTCAACTTTTTATGAAATTAAAATTTCGTGTACACAAAATCACACAAAACTTATATTTAAATAAAAAAAAATAAACTTCATTTGCCAATATCTCCAAAACACTCAGAGAACTATCTGCATGCTATTAATGAATTTTTGCATAGACGCAATGAAGTTACACCTAAAATTTTATGAATAATATCATTTTATTTATTAAAAGTTTCATCCATTCAATAAAGAAATTCATTAAAAAACTAATTTCATAAAAAGAATGAAGCCTTTCATAAATTTTAAGAAGATAAGTTTCATTAGTTTTATGAAATTTTTCATTAGTTTTATGAAATTTTTCATTAGTTTTCGTTTACTAAAATTCCTAATTTTAGCAAAACGTGTCTGTAATAATTAGTAGTAAAAATTAGTAAACGTTATTAACATTTTATAAAACGCGCAATGTTTATTTATTAATTTAAAAAGTTTCCGCTAATTTAAAGCAGACTTTATCTACTGACAGGTCCTTACATGTTCGCGTCGGGTAAAGCATTGATCTTTTTCCTTCAAAATTTAGGTATTAATCTTCTACCCTTTCTACATTGGTTCTCTGAAGATTTTCGGTGACGCAAAATGAAGCATGTAAGGACCTGTCAGTAGATAAAGTCTGCTTTAAATTAGCGGATGGAAAACTTTTTTAATTAATTAATAAACATTGCGCGGTTTTTTTGTTTAACGAAAAAAAAACAAATTATCTTGAACTTGAATAATCTTGCTCACATCATTTTATAAAACTTTAATAAACCCTTATTGAAAATCGATTTGCTAAAATCAGCAAATTTTTTATTAAAAATTTACAATTTTTTTATTAAAAATTTACAATTTTTTTATTAAAAATTTACAATTCTCTTTATTTTCTTTATATTTTAAATTATAAAAATGTTCAACTTGAATTATAAAAATGTTCAACTTCGTTTTAAAAACTGGTTAAAATATTTTGTTTAAAATCAGCAAACGGAAATTAGTAAAAAATAGTGTAATTTGACGGTAGAGAATATGAAAAATGTTTACTGAATAATGATTTTGTACAAAAACTGTAAATTAATATATAAAACGTTTTACTACGTTTCTACTAACTTTTTTTATGAGCGTACCAACATTTTTTTTGATATAAAAACTTTACCCTTTTTTGGTTCACCCTGTTGTTTATTTCACAACTATTTACTTTTTAATGTATTCTTCTCTTTAAGATTTACTCTATGACCTTTTAACTTTTCATTACTTTGTTATTTCATTATTTTAAGTTTTTCGACTCCAATATTCTTTGTTTATTACCCCAAATATTAAACTGACATAACATAAATTAAATGATGTCATCCACAAAAACGTACATATAATAATGCTTAAATTTTTTTTAAAAATTTAGTTTTTGTCTGTCTTTATTAGTTAATAATTAATAATTACTGACATTTTGTAAAATGTGTTGAAATTTTTTAAAATAGAAACACGTGTTTATATCTGATTAGTTAGTTTGCATACCCTCCCCCATTTCGTGGGGTTTGTTATTAAAAAAAAATATCTATATTAAAATTTAATAATTACGTTTAGGTCAAATGTTATTGAACCTTGAAGTTTCTACTTGGAACTCATACTTTCAATTAATTATGTATTATTTTTATTCAGAAGCATAGGTAAAAATTAAAGTTAGCCTGTAAATGTGTGTGGAGATATTTTTCTATACAAAATTATTATAACTTCACTGAAGTGATTTCAGAATTAGGGGGTAATTTATATAGTTAGTTTATTACGCAGTTTGCTATTGTAATTTTGAATATTATAATACTATGAATTCTTACTGTTTATTATAAATCTAAAGCTGATTTAGTGGTAACCGTGAAAATAGTGTATACACTGAGGAAATTATCTGCGTGATATTAATGAATTTTTACATCAAATCAATGAACTTGCACTCGAATTCGTCCATTGAAACTTTTCATAAAGTTATTAAAAATTTCCATAAAATTTAATGAAAAGTATCATTTTAAAATATGAAAAGTTTCATATATCCAATGAAGATGTTTCACAAAAAAACTGGTTTCACAAAATATTAAAAATTTCATATATCCAATGAATTTGTTTCACAAAAAAACTGGTTTCACAAAAATTATGAAGCTTTTATTAATTTTAGTAAAATTTTCGTTTATTTTGTGAAGAAAACTTTCATTGATTTTTCTAAAAAATGTTCATTATTTTTCGTCTAATAAAATTTCATTTGTGTACAATAGGCAAACGAGTTTGGCGCACATAGAAAAACTAAAATCGAGTTTCAATTAAAAGATTTATTATTTCAATTTAAATTTTAATTGAATTCAGTCCTATTAAGGAAATTGTAGTAATAATAAAAATAATTTGGTTTTAATTAAGATCCGAGTAAAACCTCGGTAATTAACGTATGCGGAATGAAATTGCAACAAAATGTAATATGTTGTAATTTTTTCTAAAAGTAACTTAAATTTTATTTCACTTTAAGAAAAAAAAAAAAAACAATACATACTATTAATTTAACGTAAAAAAAAATTGGTCCAATCCAATCCGCTTTGCGGCAGTTTTGGGGAACTTTTTCCATAGATGTTGAAAATATCGATGTTGGCATTTTGAGGAGTTCCTTTTTAATTTTTTCGATCAGATTTTTTGTAGTTTTCAGTCTAAAGCCACCAGCATAAACTCTTCGCTTTAAATTAGCCCACAAATCCTCGATTGGACGTAATTGAGGGACATTTGGTGGGTTTGGTTTATGGTATATGAAGTGTGTTCATAGCTTCTACGGTTTTTCGAGCGTAATGGCTAGATGCTAAATCTGGCCAGAAGATCACATCTAGGCTTCGATGCATCTTTTCTATGAAATCCTTCACTTTTGGCAAACAGTGTTCAATATATCGTTCAGAATTGACGGCCAATCCAGATTAAAAAAAACACTGGTTCCGACATCCCTTGCGGACTAATTGCAAGCCATAGTAAAACTTTTTTAGGGAACTTTGTATGCTCCAAATATTTTATTTTGTTATCAGTAGCTTTCTTTCCTTCGAAAAAGTGCCTTCCCTGCCATTCATTGCCATCTAGCGTAAAATATGACACATCATCCATGATGCAAATTATGTTGTTCTTGGCGTAAAATACATTTTTGACTAAACTTCTTAATCGTTTTCGTTGTGTAACTGCTTGCGCTTCGGAAACATTCAGCTTATTCTTCCTGGACCTTTTCTGTATTCCCATATCATTCAGGTACTTTCTTACTGTTTTTCCATGAATGAAACTTTCTTCCAAGCTCTCTATACGATTTAGCTATCTTACCTTCAGTAACTTTTCTGAGCTAAGACCTCTTCGATGAGTCGGCCAACCTGCACTTTCTTCCGGAGCCACGCTTTCTCTTTGTGGTTTTCTAGTTTTGTACCTAGCCAGTATTATATATACCACATACCGATTTTCTCCTTGCTCTACAAATTGGGAAACAATTTCCGAAGTTTTCCAATTAGTATGATTATTGAAAAAATTACAAATTGTTTCTCGACGTTGTTCTTCTTTTGTCGATATTTTAAAATAATTAAATGTCAATTAATTGATAAAATTGTCAAAGCAACATGAGAAAACATGTGGTTATTCAAATATAGCGGTAAAAAATTAATAGCTTTAGTACTTTTTTTCCAGCGTTGCAAAATTTGTTGCAATTTTTTTCCGCATACGTTATTTGGTATTACGGAACATATTACCTAATAATAAGTTATACTATAACAATCTGACATATTTAAAACTAAACAGCGAATGTGCCATCCGAAAAACTGCTTTTTTAACAAAAATCACTTCAACGAAACATACTCAACTCAAACTGTGCATAATTACAACATCAACAAACCAACGTTTTCAAATTTGTATATCATAAACGTACAAAAAAAACACGAAGAATTAAAAAAAAAATGTTTTCATATTTACCCAGTGTAGAAACATGACATTACTTTTATCACTGTGTACACTCAAAAAAAAAGTCAGCAAAATTTTTTGCTGGAAGGATGCTTGCAAAAAAATTGCTAATATCAGCAAAAAAATTGCTAAATTCAGCAAAATTTTTACTTAATTTACTAATTTGTTTGCTTATTTTAGCAATTTGTCTGCAAGGATACTCTCAGAAAAATGTAGCTTACTTTACAGGCTGTTTTTAGTATTACCGTTGTCCTGAACATTTATGTATTTCTAGTCGAATGCCTTAACTTAATAACGAGTATACCTTCCCTTATGGTAAAGTGGAGAAGTTAAAAAAAAAATTGCGTGTCCTGCGCACAAAACATTTAAGGAAATAATTTTCCTTTTATTCTTTATACTAATGCATTTTTCAAAAGTAATAACACTGATGTTTACAAAATGGTGGTAAAAACAGTAAAACATAGATACAATACACAGATACATACCAACACATAAATTTGTTTTAAGCCAAAAAATATATAGGTTAATGCAGTTTAAGTAGAAAATATACTAAATAGAGAAAGTAATTGAAAGGAAAAATAAAAAAAAAAAAAGTTGGCATGAAATTATTAGTGTCCGACCGAAGTCACTTTTTTTGGCCGAAGCCGAAGCCGTAGCCGAACTTCGGCCAAATTTTTAATATTCGGCCGAAGCCGTAGCCGAAGCCGAACTTTTTAATTTTTTTTAGTTTGAATAAAATTTAAATTTTTGTTGACTTTGACTTCAAAAAGCATCATTAAAGTATATTAAAAAATATTCAAACATCAAGAAATTTGTAAAAAAGCAAATTTAGAATATTTTTTCAAAAATATTATAAAGTCAGTTCAATTATTTTATTGAAGTTTTCAACAAAAATATGGAAATACCTGAACTTTATTCTTTTAACTAAAGTATATGACGAATTTAATTGAAAATTTCGTTTATTACGTGAAATAAATTTGAAAATTTAGTTTTTTACGTGAAATAAATCAAAAATGAACTGTTCATCTTCAAATATACGGTATTCGGCCAAGTTCGGCCAAAATTTGGCCGAACACCGAACTTGGCCGAACATCTCTTTTTGGCCGAACTCCGAAGCCGAAGCCGAACGTTCGGTCGGACACTAGAAATTATAGCTTTTGTTAGAGAATTCCCTATTTTAAAGTATGACTTGTTATTTTTTTGATTCATAATCTAAAAATATATAATTCTCACATTTTATTATCAAAGTTTTGCTAAACAAACTGACGTCATTTATTGGGGTTAGAAAAAAAAATAAACTTTTACATTAACAACTTCCATTCCATTCACACATTTATGATGTTTTCGCACACAATGGCGCTCTATATGGAGTAGTTTTATTTTGCTATTTCGTGGCTCCAAAACTTTAACATAAATCTTGTTGGTGTCTATTTGAAGAAATAAAACAGAAACAGTACTATGGGAATGTGCGGTAATGGGGCCCTTTAAGAAAAAACTAAGTAAAATATATCAAATCCAAATACAGCAGCTTATATTCCAATTCTTTGGACATTTTTTTTTTGCTATAGCTAATTTTCTTGTGGCAACTATTATAAAAAAGGTGAAAAGGTCCACATTATTGAAAATGTTCGATAAAGCGGAACTAAATCGAAAACTCTCTAAAAGCGTATAAAATTGTATGACAAATCGACAAAAAATTGTATTTAAAATAAAATATATGTAAATTTTGATCATTAAATCGTTTTATATTTCGTTTAAAGCTGCTGTAGGGGTTATCACATGCAATATCAAAAGAATGCTGCATCCATAGGACGACATACACCTATGCCAAAAGTTCGGCATTTTGTGCGCTCTTTCATTTGAGCACGAAAACGTTCCGGACTACCTGAAGAATTGAATATCCTTCAAGTATCCCATCAGTTTCCCCAAATCAGCATCCCGCAACCACTCCAGCGACAGTATAACGTCCCGTAGCCAATACCTCGCCCTGATACCCGCGAAGGCCGGACAGAAGCACTAGAAGTGTCCAGGGTCTCATTGTCTTCCCCACAAGCCCTACAAACTCTGCAGTCGCCCCTTCCCATTCTCGAAAGGTGCGACTAAACTGTAGAGTGACCCGTTAGGATTCCCATCAGCGGCCAGTTTCCTCTTCCCCAGCCCTAAGACCGCTTTCGGCTTGCGCTCATCCGGGAATCCCCACAAAACCTTTGTGACGGCACCAACTCCCTCCCTGCCCCAGATCTCTCTGTGTTATAAATTGCTAACTTTTTTAAGTTTTTTTTTTTTTTTTTTGTAAAAAGAGAAACAACACTCAAGAACAGTTGAAGCTTTTTGTTTCATAGCCCTGATTCATTATTTTACTTCGGTGGGGTTAAGTGCTATGGTAACACCGAAGGTGGGCGCAGCGATACATATAAATGATAGAAAACTCATACATATTATTTTTCTAAATTGATGTTGTCGTCATCGGGAATCGAACCCGGGACCATCTGTGTAACAGTCCAACGCGCTAACCATTACACCACAACGCCCACAACTTTTTTAATTGCGTTAAACAAACGATATTTTGTTGCTATCAATCATGTGGAGAAATGGTATACAATAGACAATAATAGTTAAAGTAATACGTAAAACATTTAAAAAAGGCTAAAACTTGAAACCCGTCAAAAAATTCGAAAACATATCAACATTTAACTTTAGCGAAAAAACAAGATACCCATTAGCAAACATTATGAAAATTTAATTTTTTAACTATTGTCTTATTTTTTTTATGGAATCAATAAGTTTTATTAAAAAAGTTTAATAAATATCCGTCGAAACTTTTTTAAAATAGTGATAGCGCAAATTAAACTTGACAGCAGTTAGCAATTTTGACTGTTTAAGACCACAACACGAAAAAAACGAAAGGTTCACTTTAACGAACAGATCACATTAGCAAATATTCCCTTACTATTATTAGTTTTGTTTATTGTTATTTTTCTGCTACCAAATTAAATTCTTTAATGTTTTCAAGCCTATTAAATATTTACACATAGCACGCAAAGCAAATGCCATGAACACTGAGGATTTAACGAGCTTTAAAAGAATGAATTCGTTTTTATGGACGTTTTTATGCGCATCGTTAAAAAGTAAAAAACCACAAAATAATTTAAAAATTTTACTACAACCGTAAATAAAAAGAGTAAATAATTTACTAATTTCCAGATTTCTTAAATATTTAAAAAAATAAATATTTGCCCCTTTTTGGTGGCATTTTTTTTCAAAATTTATTTAGGACGGGTAACTTTTCTAAAAAAATAACCTAAGTTTAACTTTAACCACAGATATTTTCATAAAAATTTGACATTCGTAGCTGTGGTTAAACCCTAAACTTTGTTTATTTTCAGATAAGTTAGCAGAGTCTAAAATCATAAATAAGAATCAGCGTTTATGTTTTTAATTTATTTATATAGTGATGAGAAAACACGAACCTTTATTTCTCTGCCAAAAACTAATTCGTCAGTTGTATATAATTTATGACAATCTAATTGATCGTATCATTTATTTCCCATTTATTCAAAGTCAAAAATACACAAAAAAATGATTGCCAATACAAATTCAATTCGACTTTTGTTTGATTTTAAATTCACTTTTAATAATATCTATTAAATGTTTAATTGAAAATGAATTTTTGGTACATACGAAATTTCGTGTTTTTTATAACATATCGCACTTGATCAACAAGAGGGTATTAACTCAAAATTTTAAAATTTTCAGTAGAGTCAAAAAACTGTTTGTGGCCACATTTTAACAGAATTCAAAAATTCAAACATATCATAATAAGCAAATTCCATTTGAAAATATATATACATTGTTTTTGTTTTAAATTTTACCACTCATTCCAAAAAAAAAACAATTTTTTGAGTTAATACCATTTTTTTTTTGGAAATTTTATCGATTTTTTTTGGTATTATTTTATCAACTCAAAATACAACCAAATATAAATAAAACAGTTTGATTATTTTTAACATAAATAAAGGCTCAAATCAAAATAATACCTTTTTTATGAAAATATACGATTCATTTCTATTTGAACTTTTGTATTAACTCGAAATAATACCTTTTTGTTGAAATAAAGGTAACATTATAATTAAAATGGTCTCAAAAGTGGTTTTCGAGATGAAAGAGTAATCGGAATATTGATGTTGTTAGTTGATTTCTTGCAAAAAGTGATATTTTAAAAATTTTGAGTTAATACCCTCTTGTTGATCACGTGCGATATGTATAACTACAAGTTGAAAACTTTTTTTTTTAGTGTTTAAGATTTTTTAATTTTAGGCGATTTATTTTCAGTTTTGTCGATTTTATCTTCCAATTTTAACGCTTTTTTTTCAAATTTGATCAATTTTGAAAATGAAAATTATTCAAGTTCGAGGCCATACTCTATATTTCTTTATTAGGAAAAACAAAAAAAACGTGTATTGAATATCCACCAGAGGTGGACCTTGCACATAACAAACAAGTTTTCAATTTATTTTTTGATCAATGGTTATAATCTTTAACTTCAAGCTCATATATTAGTTCTCATGTAGTGAGTAAACTAGTTTATATGAATGTTTGATGTTTGGCATGGGATTGTTACCTCTTTCAAAACGTGTTCTGATGATGGGAACCTAGAAAATTTCCGAAATAGATCTATCAACACATTCCTGAAGGGATCAAATTATAAATTTGAAAACAAAAAACTCTATAGATTATTTGTTAGGACAATATCCTAATAAAGAAATATGGAGTATGGCCTCGGACTTGAATAATTTTCATTTTCATTGCACAATTAAAGGTCGAAAAAAACATAATTTTTATCTTTAATAAAAATTATATCAAACTTGATCAATTTTAATAATTTTTTTCTTCAGAATTTTTAACGATTTTTTCTAATTTTAATTAAACAAAAATGTCCTCCCCCAAAATAATATTTTTCAATACAAAAATTTTTCAATAAAAAAAATTAAGAAATACTCTAAGTTCCCTCTCCAAAACCTTTCCCTCGATCCGCGCCTGGCAGATGAAGATATTTTTTATAATAACATTGCACTGTTTTCTGTTAATATATTACTATTATTATTTAAAAAATCTAATGATCTTGAACTCGTATAATCTTGCTCATGTCATAATTTATGATAAAAGATCGAAAAATAACCTTCTTCTTTTAATTTTGTAAAATGGTTTAAAATAAATTCATTTAAACCTCTGCATTATCATCATTTTATAATGTTTATAATTATAATAGTAGTGATAAAATTTCCCAGCCAGAAAAATACAATCGGCACAGTGCTAGCAAATCGTCGGCGACTGTAGATTGTGCGTTGGCAGAACGTACGATTAACAATCTTAAAAGTATTTTCATTTTAACCGATTGATATCAGCGGCCAACCATTGGTTGGAATAAAGTTGCCAACGTTGGCATAACGAAAAATTAAATTAAAAAAATTTGGTGATATTCAATCACATTAAATACAAATAATTTTGTGATGCTACTGAATGGTTGTAATATTGGTAGAAACAATATTGGCAAACAAATTTGAGAGTGGAAATGGCAAAACACTTGCTTTGCAAACAAAACGGTGTTTTTTTAGTACAATATTTTTTTGTATGTTTGCTAATTTCTAATAGGAGGGGTTTTACAAAAATATAAGTCGTTTGCCAGTGATATTTTTTGTATGGTTGTCAATTTCTGCCTTGTCAATTTCTGTCTGAGTATGGAAGTAAATTTGCTTTTTGTTTACCCGGGTAAAAAATAGTTATATCTAGTCATATATAAATAATATGTTAAAGTCATATCTGACTCTGAATAGAATCGCATTACGGCTTATATCACTATATACAAATACATCTAATAATTTTTATTAATAAAATTTTTTATATGGTACTTGATATTATTATATGTCTCCAAATGTTACTCCATATATAACTACATCAGCCATATAATAATAATTTAAACATATATTGTGACCGATATGAATATACATGGTCGCATGCTAAGTCTTTGTAAACTATATGTGACGTCATACTGAAAATATTTTTCTTATAACTTTATATAGCTTTATATATGTATAATCCCATACATATTTTGGTATAGTTCAATATTAAATTAAGTTATCTGCAAGTTAAGACTTTCACATATGGCTTCACACATATCAAGTTTATAACGAAATAATTTTCAAGTGATATTTTTGAAAACTAAATTTTTTTTCTTGATAAATTTTAAACATTTCGTTATGTTTCCATTAAAAAAAAATCGGTCTTTAAAATTATTAATTTCTAAAAATAAGTTTAATATAATTTTTATTAAAAATAAAAATTATGTTTTTTCGACCTTTAATTTTGCAATGAAAATGAAAATTATTCAAGTTCGAGGCCATACTCTATATTTCTTTATTAGGATATTGTCCTAACAAATAATCTATAGAGTTTTTGTTTTCAAATTTATTCTTTGACCCTTTCAGGAATGTGTTGATAGATCTATTTCGGGAATTTTCTAGGTTCCCATCATCAGAACACGTTTTGAAAGAGGTAACAATCCTCTGCCAAACATCAAACATTCATATAAACTAGTTTACTCACTACATGAGAACTAATATATATTATATGAGCTCGAAATAAAATAAAAAGAAAGAATAAATAAAAAGAATAAAAATTTTATTTATCAACTTAAATACTTTGAATAAGTCACAAAAAAAATCATACCCACCCACTATCGGCTAAAATTATATAAAATCATATGTATGTATATATATTTATATCCAATTAGATATGATTTAATGTCTCGGATATGGACAAATCTCGAATAAAATTGTATCAAATTATATCTAATTTGCTATAATTCCCGGATAGAACTTGCCAACCGTACCAAAAAAATAGTACTGGCAAACCACTGATATTTTTGTAAAAACCATCATGTTAAAAATTACCTAAGATACAACTAATATTGTGCTAGGAAAACACTGCTTTGTATGCAAAGCATGTGTTTTACAAGTTCCACCCGCAAAATTCTTTGCCAATATTGTTTTTACCACTAGAAGCATGTTTTTTTTTATAAATTAGAAGCATGTTTTTTATATTTTATTATATTTTACACATATAAATATGACGAATAGGACTAAGACCGAACTGTATTGCTGCTTTTTAAATGTGTTTTATTATACATATTTCTCAAAATTAATTAAATTTAATGTATTTTTAAAGCACTAAATTTTTTTAATTACAAACGTTATGCCAACGTTAGCAAGTTCACCCAAACCAACGTTTAGCCTCTGTTAACAATCGAGAAATAGGACATTGTTAATCCCACGTTCTGCTAACGCATAACCGATCTTCGCCGACGCTTTGCCAACACTGCGCCTATAGAATTTGTCTGTCTGGGTAGATACATGTAGATGACCCAGTTTTCGGATTTAGGTGCTTATATGCTTTTATGTGCTTATATATGGGAACTTATCAAATGATATATAATTATATTAGACTCCATATTAAAATTTTTACCCGGGTAATTACGCACACACCTAGACTAATATTTATGTATCTATATCGAATCGCTGTATTGCTATGTAAATAATTATTTTAGGTATTGCAAATATAAAAGTTCTGTTTTATGATAAAAAATAACTCGTAAAACCTGCCCTTGAACTATAGGTTTAATCTTTGGATTTTTTTTTTGTAAATTCCATTAGTCAGTGACATGTGCTGTAAAAAAATGTTTTTATAATGAAAAAAATTTTAAATTCAGAATGTTTTTCTAATGAAAAAATTTTAAATCCAAACCTATTTAATCTAAAAAAATTACGAAATTTTATTGTTTTTGTCAGTTAATTTTTTTTTACGGTGAAATGTATACAAACTGCTAATGGATCGGCCACTTTATGCCTTATAACAGAAATTTGTCTTTCAAGCAGTAAAATACAATCGGCGAAGTACTGGCAAAGCTTCGTCGGCGGTCGGTTATGTGTTGGCAGACCGACCGCCTCAATTTTGAGTGTATGGTCCTGTTACCCGATTGATAACAGCGGCCAAACATTGGTTGCCGCCTTTGGCAATATCTTTGGAAATTAAAAGAAATTTGGTACTTTCCAAATATCTTAAAATCAATTCATTTTGTAAAACATTTAAAAACACGTACCATTTTAAGCCACCAATCCAGTTCGGTCTTTGAAATAAATTATTGTTGATTGAACGTATAAAATATAATAAAATATTAAAAAAAGATAATGCTACTGAATATTTGTAGTAATAGTAAAAACAATAGGGGCAACGAGTTATGCGGGTGATACTGGCAAACCACTTGCTTTGTAAATAAAATTGTGTTTTTCCAATACATTATTAGTTGTAACTTGCTAATTTCTAACAGAGTGGGTTGTACAAAAATAACTGTGGTATGCCAGTACTACACACAGAGAAATAAAGTGCCAACCGAATTGAAAAGTGTATATTAATGGTAACAACTTATAAATTCAGTTAATACAACGATATTTACGTTAGATTTCTGAATATTGTGGGCGTTACAACTAAAATTGAGTTGAAGTATCCGAACTTTGTTGAGAAAACTAATGTAAAGCTGTGCCAACAGTCTGAAATTCGTAATAACCGAATTTGAGTCGTAGTAGTCGAATTTCAGTTGGCACATAGCTAAATTTTTCTCTCTGTGTATGTTTTTTGTACGGTTGGCAATTTCTTTCTGGGTTTTTACATGATTAGGACGAAGAAACCGATCAGCGAAAAATTCATTGCAAAGATTGTATATTTCCAAGGAAAACTCGTGATTAAGAATTGCAGTTTCGTACAAAACGACACATTTACAGTGTTACTGTAAACAGCTTTAAAATGTTTTTTCTCATTACTGAAGTTTTGTTTAACACGGAAATAAGCTCCTTTGAAAAATCACTCCTCAAATTGCTTTTCCTAGGTAATAGTCAATATTTGTAATATTGATAATTTTTTGCTTGAATTAACAACAAATTTAATTGACTATGATTTTGTTATGCAGCAAAATTTTAAATTTAACATATTTTTCTAGATTATGTTAAAAATTTTAAAAGTTTATAAATTCATGCTAAAAGCTGGATTAGCCAACCGTAACTTAACGTAACCGTAGCTTAACGAATCAGCTGTATAAAATTGATCGTTTTACATTAGGGGTACAACCAAAATAAGGCCCTATCACCACGCTGTAGCCGATGTTGTGCTGAAACCGAAAAATGTTTCCTCAGGTCATTTCGGAACAAAAACGTTCCGCTTTTTTTTTTATTTTTTCAAAATTTTTTGTTTTTTCAAAATTTTTTATTTTAATTTAACTATTTACTATTTAACTATTTACATTTCTTAATGTAATTATATGATTATAATCAAAATCACAATCTAAAAACTATCTTTGTTAAGTGAAATTAACTTTAGATTAAGAGTTCGTGTTGATTTCATTTAAAAGTTTATAAATTCATGCTAAAGGCTGGATTAGCCAACCGTAACCTAACGTACCCGTAGCTTAACGAATCAGCTGTATAAAATTGATCTATTTACATTAGGGGTACAACCAAAATAAGGCCCTATCACCACGCTGTAGCCGATGTTGTGCTGAAACCGAAAAGTGTTTCCTCAGGTCATTTCGGTACAAAAACGTTCCGCTTTTTTTTTTATTTTTTCAAAATTTTTTGTTTTTTCAAAATTTTTTAAAAAACAAAAACATTCCGCTTTTTTTTTTATTTTTTCAAAATTTTTTGTTTTTTCAAAATTTTTTATTTTAATTTAACTATTTACACTATTTACTATTTAACTATTTACATTTCTTAATGTAATTATATGATTATAATCAAAATCACAATCTAAAAACTATCTTTGTTAAGTGAAATTAACTTTAGATTAAGAGTTCGTGTTGATTTCTGATCCCAAATTTAATTGCATTTGACGCGGAACCTTTTTTAACGATATCGAAAATCTAAAGATGCAGTTCTTATTGTTTTTTTATGCACTACATGGTATGGATAGGGCCATTTTGATATTTTCAAAAATTGTATCACTAATGTACATCCATAAAAGCGATTACCCATTTCAAATGTCACGTAAACGGAACGGCTGAGCATGTAAAAACAAAATTCTACATTACATCTACGTGACATTTGCAAACATCTGATTGATAAGAATGCCATAGATTGATTTGGTTACTTATTTTTTGTTTGTTTGTGTGAAACACATACGCTACGTTTTTTAAGTTCTATAATTGCAGTAAATTCCAACGTTGCGTGTACGTTAAGGTTTGCATTGCAGCTACGGTTGGCTAACCCAGCTTTAACAGCCATTTTGTCCTTTTCACACCCACTTTTAGAGTTAACATTCCACGATATCCTCTGGGTATAAGCTAAATATTGTGGTATAATCACACTAATGTAAATGTTGGCCCAATTAAATTCCATATAATTTATTATTGCCTTCTCTTTAAGTTGGTTGTTTCTTATATTTCTTAAATTGTTTACAATTACATCATTATGTATTCTTAAAGTCCTTGAGCTGGTTCATGTTTTCAGTTTTTTTGTTTTTTTTTTTTTTTGGAAACTTTAATTTAGGTCGTTGTTGTCTGTAGTAAAAGGAAAATCAATAAATGATATAAAAATGTGTGTTGTGTTACTTATGGTAGCAGTCAAAACGTGCTACATAAACGTGTTGATGATGAGCTGTTAAAGGATTTTTGTGGTTTAATCGATATTAACAGTCTAATTTTTTTTGGAGAGGGGTTTAAAGGAATTTAATGTAAATTTTGAAGAAATGGAATAAACATTTTTAGAATTCCTAAAGTTATAAATTTAAACATTTTTAAAAGGGTCTAAATCAAAACCTTCAGCTGGCACAAAAACTAGTTTTGGAACTGGAAAATTAACGACAGTTTTGTATATTGGCGAGTAAAAATAATATTATATAATCTTGTATAATGTGATACAGTTTTGTACTGACAATTTTACTTGTCACTGTAATTTTGTGTAAAACGACATATTTAATTGTATCTTGCAATATGTTATTAGACGGGCAATATATAATTGGATTGGGAAAATTAAATTAATATATGGGATTAAAAAAAAAAAACAAAAATGTTTTTTAAGTTGTGGAAAAGTTAAGTTTTTGTATTGAAATCATACACAGAAAAAATTAGCAACTTCTTTCAATTAAAAATTTTGTTGAATCAATTAATATTTTAATTGATTTTGTACCTGTCACGGCAATGATTATATTAATTAAAACTTTTATTGAAAATTAAAACGAAAAAAAGCTATAAATAACTATATACAAAATAATGACACTCAAAGATAGTGTGTGAACGACACATATGTATATGTGTTTTTAGTAATGCTTTGGCTGTTTGTGAATTTGTGTGTGTTCTTGTTTTGCTTGTAAACTACAAATGCATTTGGTATTTTATACTGAAACTTTTCAATTTAACATACAGTATATGAAAAAATAATTTGAGAATTATGTCTATAATAAAACATGAATTTATATATTTAAAAATCAATAAAAATATTAAATGATTCAATTAAATATTTGTTTAGAAACAAATTTAATTTAATACAAATCAAATCTTTTATTAGATATTTTAGGGTTGTTAATTTTTTCTGATATAACATCCTACTCAAATGTTTAATATCAACTCGAACATTTTCATTGGAAATATCTGTTAAAATCATCCTTAATAAACATCACAATTTAAAATATCAAACTCCAAAAATGTTTTATTATTTAGAACATTAAATTTAAATTTAACTGTACATTAAATTCGAATTGGGAACTCAATAGTCGGGCGCTGTGGTGTATTGGTTATTGCATTGGACTATTACACAGATGGTCCCGGGTTCGATTCCCGGTGACGACAACATCTATTTAGAAAAATAATATGTATGAGTTTTCTTTCACTTATATGTATCGCTGCGCCCACCTTCGGTGTTCCCATAGAACTTAACCCCACCGAAGTAAAATAATGAATCAGGGCTATGAAACAAAAAGCTTCAATAAATTCGCCAACTCTACATCAGGTGGCGAGCAACAACTGTTGTAAGACTTATCTACTCGCGCAATTGCAGTGTTGCCATGTTTGAAGCCCTTCATCTTTCACCACCTTTCATCTCTCCACTATCCCCTTTCCAAAGAAAGCAAGACATTAATTAATATTAAGAATTTCCTGAGTGTGGCTTCTCTTAAAAAAAAAAAAAAAAAACAATTTTGCAAATTTATGTTCACTGAATTGAATCGTATCAAATTATATCAAACTCAATGTAATATAATCCATTTATATGCAATACGATACACAATTTTTCTGATCTAATTGTATTTCAATTAGATATAAGGCTATATCATATTATTGCATCCTTTTATTTATTCTTTAATAGCCCGATAAAAACAAAATTAATATGATGCAACATAGAAATGTATCAAATTTGATATATTGATATACAATTTAATCCGAATAGTGGATAGTATTGTATATAAATGGATTATATTACATTGAGATTAAAATAATTTAATATAATTCAATCCAGTGAAACTAAATTTGTTAAATTGAAGGCAGGGTTATTAAGAGCCTAATTTATATTTAGCGTACAGTTAAATTGAAATTTTATTTGCTTAACAATCAAAAAAATTTTAGTTAAACTAAAATTTTTGAAGTTTGATATTTTAAATTGTGATGTTTTAATAGATATTTCTAATAAAAATTTTCGAGTTAATAATAAAATTTTGAGTATTTTCAAAGCAAAAACGTCTCTTTTCCACAACTTGAAGTTTTTTTATACTTTTTTAAAGTGGGACAATTGAATAAGTTTTGTTGAATCCCATATATTAATTTAATTATACCAATCCAATTATATACTTATTCTCCTTCTAATAACGTATGGTATAACATATCGCACACCTAGTACAAAAGTGACTAAACTCAAAATTTTTAATTTTTCAGAAATCGAAAAATAATATTTGTAACTTTATACCAATTGAAACATAAATAAAGACATAACTGTTTTTTAGCAACAGTTAACAACAACAAAATACACTGATATTTTTTTTATAGATAAACAAGTATATTGCGCATAGTTTAAGCATATAAAACCGAAAAATTAAAATTTTGAGTTGAGTCACTTTTGAACTGGGTGTGCGATATGCTAAGATACAATTAAATATGCCGTTTTACGAAAAATTGCAGTGGCACTTAAAATTGTATCTTACTATTCATGATGTCATACTTAACTATAATAAATTGTACAAAACTGGATCACATGATACAAGATTATATAAAACTATTTTTACTCGGGTGGGTTATTTTTTTCTTCTAATATGTATATATATTTAGCTTATCTTTCTAATTCGATTTCAAGAATTTTGTTCTGTACTCGCTCTCCCAAAATTTGTAAATTTTTAAGGGGAAAAAAGTGTTTTCATTGGCGTGTTAAGTGCTTTACAAATTTTTTGGTGTAATTAAAAAAAATAAACTTTGACATTGAATTAAGTTAAATTTGTTACTAAAATCGTCTTTATTTGATTTTTGTTTTATAGACTTTATAAGCACGCACTATATAATAAAAAATAAATTTAAATTACAGCAAAAACAATTTTGTGAAATTTGAGTATATTTTATTGATACAGTAAAAACTCACAATAGCGGACAGAGGCTGTCACACTGAAATTGTCGCTTTTATGGGTGTGCATAGAATAAAAAAAATAACAAACAAATTCCAATATTAAATCTAAGAATTCGCAAAAATTGGTATAAACATAGACTTTTACCCAAATATGATTTTTCTGTAATTAGTATTATCCTACCACTCCATTTAGCGACCAAAAAAGTTAATATAAAATGTGTCATATAAAATTTGGTCCCATTGCATTGTTGTGAAGCTGCACATAAAGTTTGTTTTTTTTTTATTGTAAAATTACATTTCGCATCCAACATTATTATACCCAGAAAATGTTTGTCTTTTGTTTTATTGAGCTAAAGATCCTTTATTTTATAATTATAATTATTTATTTCCAATATTTCGTCTTCGCATTGGAAGACTTCTTCAGGAAAAATTTTTTATAATTGAAAAAAATTAAAAATAATAATTACAAAAAAGGCGGGAAATAAAATATTTTCTAATGTCAAATTGAAAATTAACCCAGAAAACAAAGTATAAATAATTGAAATATCATAACATGGCAAACAATTTTAAATTAATAGTTTCTTAAAATCTAAATGAGAATTATAGTAATTTTATTATTTCCTATTGACTAAATGTCTGTAATTCTGTGCAATATTGCATGTGTCTGTTTTATACTTAATCCTTTGTGTTGATGGTACTTTTATGATCTGTAACATTTCTAATGTATATCTTCGTTTATAATTGCTTTCTGTGTTTAAAATTGATGTGTTATCAAAATCTGGATAATGATTGGAGTTGCTGCAGTGTAATGATAATGCTGTTTTTTGCGTAGAAGTGGTTTTATTATATTTTTGATCGGATTTATGACCTGCTATTCTAGTTTTCAGTTTATTCTTTGTGGTACCTACGTATACTTTAGTGCAATTTTCTGTGTCAGAAAAAAAAAGAAAAAAAGAAATTTTTTTAAAACTGGTTACTTCTGAAACCATTCCAGAACAGCTTTTTTTACACAGAGAGATTTTTAGGAAGAGCTTTAATAAAAACTTTTCACTAAACTGATGAAGTTTTCTTTATAATGTGAATGAAAAATTTCTTAAACTTTATGAAAAAGCTTCATAGTTTTAATAAAACTATTTTTTATGAAACTTTCATTCGTCTTATGAACTCTTTAATAAATAAAATGAAATTTTTTATAAAATCTTATGAAAAACTGCATTCATTTAATGAAAAGTTTCAATGGGCGAGTTTCAGTGACATTTCACAGATCTAATGCAAAAATTAATTTATATAATCCAGAGAATTCTCTTAGTGTACCATCGGTTGCATGAAACTGGTTCTAGTCAAAATGTAAGGAGTCAAAATGTAAGGTTGTACTGACCCAGATCCAGTTATATAACTGGTTCTAGAACCAGCTCTAATGTAACCTGTTCTTGTTTGGAGATAAAGTACCTATTGCAAATAGGACAAATTCCATACAAAAATAATCGGTTATAGAGCTTATATTAGCACCTATTATAATACAGTATAACTTGTTCTGCAACCTGTTATTTAGATTTTACTATTTTACTGGATATAAATAAAATTTTGTGAATTAAATTTTGCAGAAAAAAATTTTAACTAAAAAGATTTTTTAAAGAATTCCGTGATTACTTATTGCTTAATTTGTTTATATACAAAATTTAGTAACCGGGTACAGTGTATGCGGCACTTTACCAAATCTTTGCCGAATAATTTTTTCATTACTTTTGTTATGAAAATACACTGTACTCTAAATATAGACGAAATTAAATAGAGCTATTAAACATTAAAAAATCATCTCAAACCAGTATAAACAGCCGTGTTTGTCATTTTAAAGAAAAATATTTTGCGAAAAACTTGATTTTCTCAATGCAGATTTTTAAGATATTTTCATTTAATCGAAAATTACAAGAACTTTAAAAACTTCGTACACACACACATAAAGCCATTCAGACAAGACGTGTTTGTAGTGCGAGTGTCTACATTTTGCAGATAAAAATCAAACAAAACCAAAAGAGCTGAAAATTCCAAATAACTAAATAAACATTTATTTTGTAACAAATCTGTTGGAAAAACTCTAACTTTTAATTTTTAACTGAATACTAATTTGTTTGGACTGTTGTTGTCAACAAGAACCATTTAATTTGAATGAAAAGTCAATCAAATAGTTTCGCCATTAAAAGTTTTAAACAAAATTAAATTGTGAAAGGCGTTGTAGAGAAGAATGAGTGTATTTTATAAAAATCATAACTACATTGTAAATTTTTAATTTTCTGAATCAGACTGCGCAGTTTCTGGTATTGAACCTTCGTCAGTGACCCAGTTTTTTTTTTGAATAATGTAATATTTGTTATGTTTTTATTTTAATTTGATTTGATCAACTTTTGTTGGTGTCCGCTATTGAATAGTTTTACTGTTATTATATTCGTGTAATTGTGTTATATTAAACTTATAAAATCTATTTATAACTCGTAAAGGAAAACTATAATAATAGAAGTTTTAATAGAATTTTAAAGAATGAATTCTTTTTTCAACGCATTCTAATGACGAAATTCGAAGCCAAAATTTCTCCCAAACCGGAAGTACTCGAAAATTTATGACACTAAATTTATTTTCAGCGTATCTGATACTTTTTAATATTTAAAAGTATACTATTATTTATTTATTTATTTATTTTATTTTCTTCATTTTCAATGACCTAGCCTTTTGGCCATAACACGTTAAGTGCTTTGCTAGTGCTTTAATCAAAATTTCTGCCAATGCTACCAAAAATAAAGCACTTTAACAGTGCTTGATTTTTCTGACCATCGTCAATTTCTGGCTGGGTATTTACTTATAAGGGCTTATAATTTTGGATAGTAGAGAGATATGATAACGCAGTAAAAAGCATGTAATAATTTGAGGTCTTTTCTATATAAATAATTTAAAAAAAATTGAAAACTTTTGTTCCAGGGTTGCCATATAATTAATAAAAAAATTAAATTTTTGTAATTTTTTTAAAGCACTTTTTGAAAAAATATTAATTTATAGACAGAAGATCGCTGTTATGCTGATTTGGTTTGGGACGTATGGAAAAATTTTGCAATAAGAAACATTTTTTGTGCAATTTGTACTTTTTTTGTAAAATTAAAACATGGGATCAAGTTTTTTCCGAACTTGTAAAAACTTTAATATCCAGTGAATTACTCCATTTTCTTTTTTAATGTAAAAAAGTAAAATAAAAAAAAATAAAAATTGATTCTCCAGTGTTACCATAATTTTGAAAAATTATCTTAAAACACCATTATTTTCAAAACATTCTCTAAAATCGTGAAAACCCTGTAGATCAAATTGTGCATTACAGCTTGATAGATATTTGCTTTAGCAAAAAATAAAAATGAAAATTTAAAACAAAATCTTTTTTATATTAAAAAATGAAAAATCATACACATTGAAAATATCTAAAAGTATAAACTCTTTTAAAGTTCGGGTCAAAACTTTTCGTTTACCTTAATTGGTTGCAATTCTCTACAAAACGATACATATCATGACTTTGCAAAATGTCTAACTATTTGTTGCAATGTAATATGATAATTGGATAATTTGATCCCACGTAACTTAGTAAAACATTAACAAAGAAATTATTAAAACCGACAAGACTTTGCCAAGTTTATACTTTTTAATTTTGGCATAACTAATGTATGCAAAAAAATTATTGGTTTATACTTGGTAATCTTTTTCTAAATTACAAAAAACTGCTCAGATCTTACACGCAAATAAAAGTTTAGTAAGTAATTTTTAAATATATCAACCAAAATGTAATGTAATGCATATTAATATATGCATTACAAAATCTTGCGAAACAAAACATGTAACTTTTTGCCAAGATTTTTTTTTAAATTTATGATAATCTTTACCAGTAACTTGGTAATTTTTCTATGGTAAATTTTTTCCATGTACTTCACTTTAATGTTATTACTACATTTTTTTGACAACCCATGTAATATTTAAAAACTTAATTGACATATTTTACCAAGTTTTACTTGTTTTTTTTTTCAAGAAAATATTTAACTAGATTGTTTTTTATTTAATAACCAATTACTGTCATAACACTTTTTTGTGTATAATTTGTATACACAAAAAAGTGTTAGTTATGCCAAAATTAAAAAGTATAAACTTGGCAAAGTCTTGTCGGTTTTAATAATTTCTTTGTTAATGTTTTACTAAGTTACGTGGGATCAACCAATGTCGGACTGGCAGTGCTTTTCTTTATTAAATTTTTTTTTTTGTGTTGTATTTATTTACACAATTAATTGATATATGAAGTTGCGCTACTGATATAAGAATTATCTTTTATCGTACAATTGGTTAACCCTTTGACTACCATTGCACACTACAGTGAACACATTGTTAAAAAAAAAATATATAAAAAATAAGACTATATTTTTGTTTAAATATGTTCATTAGAATATTGGTTATTGAAAAAAAAAAATCTATATGCATAATCCGTTTATCAGGGGAATATAGTCGCTGTATTTGTTAACAAAGTTTAATTTTTTAATCAGCCTTTATCTCCGAAAAATAGGCGTTTGGCGTATCTCCTAAGCTAGCAAAGCTAGAAACTGAAAATTCGGCACGTACCATCATCTAATGACCAGAAGCATTTTCGGATAATCGGATAATTTAGTGGTAAAAATAGGCTGAAAAGTTTCAAAAATTCGATTTTTGGACCCATTTTGCGTTGGGTAAGCGAGGGAGGGGCAACCTTTTTCTTCCTAATTTAAGGACCCCAAACAATAATCCGAAGTCCAAATAGAAATATATCCACAAACCAAAAGTCGGTAGTGAAAATGTTAAATATTCATTCACAAATATTTTTATTTAAAAAATGCTAACGCCACTTTAATTAAATAAAATAAAAAGTTTCCCTGACATCATATTGACAGCTTATTTATATTTCGTTGTATTTAATATTATGTTTGTATAGTTTTGAAAAGTTATTGATAAATACACTGGAACAAATTTAAATAAACTGGAAAAAAGAAAACATTAAGTTTACACAAGTGTTTCTTAAAGAAACCGATCGCAAATATTTTACGCAAAAACTTAGATATATATTAAATCCATTCACAAAGTTTTATATTAATGTTATATTGGTCAATGGTTTGTTTAACAAATCTGCATAATATAAGAGAAAATCCCAAATGAACGGTTCAAAATGAACTAGTTAAATTTTAACCGTTTATTTAGGATTTTCGCTTATACTGTGCAGATTTGTAAAACAAACAATTGACCAAATTAACAATATGAATAATTGAAAAAAAAAAATTGTCGAACAAACATATGAACTATAAGAACGAACTAGTTCAATAAATACAAATGAAAGATATGAACTATGAAATAGAATGCCCAACTCTACTTTACAACAAAGTGAAAAATCACAAGATTTAAAAAAACACAAAAATAAAAAATAATAAATTAAATTTCTAAAATTTAAAAAATTGCTAAAATAAAAAAAAAAAAAAATCGTCAAAATTGAAACAAACAAATAAAAATAAAATCGCAATTGAAAACAACCGAAAAAAAATAATAAAAAGCACTAAAAATTAATAACATCGCCCAAATTTACACATTTCGACGATTTTTTTCAGTTTTGACGATTTAAATTTTGGAGATTATGATTTTTTTTTTAAAATTTTGGCGATTTTTTGCAATTTCAATTAAAGTTTTAATAGTATCTGCTAAAAATTTGTTTGAAATTAAAAACAATATTCAATTTAATTTTTAACATATCCCTGCGGGAAATGGACCAGTCACTGGTCTGGTCACGTGACTAGAACTTTGTGTGTATGAACCAGTCCTAGTTTCGGTTTTGTTATATGAAAGTGACCGGTACTTTTAACATGGGCTTGTCATAGGAGGTGACAATTGCTACCTGGGCAGCACTGTGTGACGTGGAGAATAACTTGACCAAGGAAACCTATCACCGTACCGACTGAAATGAATACACTACGGGACAAGTTAGAAGTAGGTAATGATAAAGTAGGACCATATAAGGATTTATGTGATATGCAACAGAGCCAGTGGGAAAAAATTTATCACGTGACTGGTGTAGGTGTACGTATCGTGGAACTGGAGAAAAATATTCAGCGCAATGTGTTCTGTGATAGGGGTAGTGTGACTGGAAAAGTTTTGCGACATGTCGTACCCCTTAGACCGACATTAGAAAGTAACCTGTCACTTTTTATTTATTATGTACGGGTTGCGAAATAGCCCTTCCGGAACACTTATGTCATACCACCTGTTCAAAACACCTTCAAAAAGGCACAACAAAAATCAGTTTTAAAATTAGCTTATTTTGGCTATACCCAACAAAAAACTATAACTTTAAATTCATTTTAACAATTTAAATTTGGAAAAGTACATAAACTTGACAAAAAATCCGGATGTTCAAAATATAGATTTTTTTGTCAAGTTTTTTCTTTATTTCCTAACATTGATTGGTATTAAACACGAACAATTTCTACGAATTTTCATGTTCCAACACTTCTAAAAAGCACATCAAGAACATTTTAATATTGTATGCTGCATTATAATTCTAGTTCACAATAATATCTTAATAAAAAGAAGAAGCTGCAACAATTCAGCACAAATATAATGTATAACTTATAAAGCAGAGTAACAAAATATTACTCAGTTTCAATTTTGTACCCAAAGAAAATCTTACAAATCGCCAATAACTTTTACATAAAAAATCGTTACCAAAAATCTTGTAAAATATCTGAACAAGATATTTCGAAACCAATATGCAGAAATTTTGCAATTTTAATTAAAATTTTTGTGAAGTTTTTCAAGTTTTTGAATAAGTTGTGCAAAAAATCATATTCTGCCATAACTGGCAACCCTGGTCACTGCCTAAACAGTTCCGTACTCAGTTCTTTTAAACCAGTGGAGTGTTACGTCTTCATTTCTAGTGCCAAATAGTCGGTACAGATAAAATTCCTTCAGTGTTATGTTCGCTTTGTAGCAGTCAAGGGACTGAATCCTTTAGAACTAATTGCCATGTTTTCATCCACTACTAACGATTTCGAACCAGTTCAATGAACAGTAACAACTTCAACTGCAACGACCCTAGTTGCTTCAGTACACTTTGATGTTATGTTACTTTTTCTCCAGTTACATGATATATCTGGTACCAACCAGTAAATGTTTTCACACCATAACTATAGTCAAGTGATTGGTCATTTCACCCAAATTAACACTTTTTGGTGCACCACAATTTTGGTTTCACCAGTTTCGTGACGTGCCCCCCAATCATATATCACAGAATTACCACTTTGGATCAATCGACCCTTCATTTCCCTCAGGGATATGATTAAAATATTAATTGAAACTAAATCAATTAAATAGTTACACATTATTTTTATCGATACTACAATTTCTTTAATAGGATCGAATTCAATTAAGCTTTTAGTTAATTTAACAAATATTTAATTGAAATTCGATTTAAGTTTTTTTCTGTGTAGTTGTTGGTCAACAATTAAAGTGTATTTAAAAACTCAAGTTGTTTTAGGTGCGTTCTTATAAGATAATGATATATTTCTTAATTTGTTTAAAAATGAGCTTACATTTTCAACATATGATATCATTTAAAATTGATTGAATTTAAACCATTAAGGTAATGAATGAGATCATTTAAATTATCCAGAATAAAAATTAATTGATATTGCACGTGATATTTTTGGTATTTTTTATACACTTAAAAAAAGGTCAGTAAAGTCAATTAAAAGAATTATTTATTTTGACATTAAAGAGTTATTTTAGGGCAAGAAATTTCATGCAAATGCATGTTTTTAGTCAGTAGTCCAAAATCGCCTTTGACCAAATACTTTTTTGAATCTAAGAATTTGCAACAAAATGACATCGATTTGTTGTTGCATATTTTTGCATATCATGTTATAAATGCATATTTTTTGAATATTTTGCTATAAATGAATATTTTATGACATATGTTGGTATTTTTGTTGCATGTGTATATGTTGCATATTTTCAATTTAATTGCATATTTTGTAAAAATTAAAATTAAGTTTTAATTAAAAAAAAACATTTGTAGCTCCGAACATAGCATCGAGTTGTCATTTGTTTTATTTTAGATTTAGTTTTTAAACCAACAAGCTCTAGTAATAAATCAATTTTTAAAAATCCAAAAATTTTACGTGCATAATTTTTGGTTTTTAGTGCATATTTTTGGATTTTTAGTACATGGGTTAGTGTTTTTTAGTGCGTACTGACTTAGAAAAGTTTTTTTTATACTTTAAGTTGAAAATCCAAAATAAATGTGAAATCAATAATTACAAAACATTTGCTTTTAGGTTTTGTAAAATCTAACTGGTAAATACTGGATAAAATTTTTATAATAAAAGATTTTTAGAAAATTCACAAATACCCTAAATTTATATGTTTTTAGTCTAGTAAGTTTGAAGTAATTTTTTAATATTTCCAGTGTTGCCAACTTTTTGAGAGTAAAAAGCGCAACATAAATTGGAAAATTGCTCGAGTTGTCCCTATTAAAAAGGAGGGCCAATCTAGTGAATTTGAAAATTTGCGTCCTATTTCGGTTGTTCCTATTCTCTCTAAGGTAGTGGAACATATCTTGAAGGACCAAATGATTGAGTACCTTGATCTCAAATCGCTTATTCATTCATCGCAATCTGGATTTAGGCGAGGATACAGTACGACCTCTCTATTGCTTGGTTTGACTGATTCTATTAGGCAGTTTTTGGATGACCGCAAAAACGTAGTACTGCTTTCGATTGATTTATCTAAAGCCTTTGATAGGTTGATACACTCTAGATTAATATTTAAATTGTTTAATGAGTTTGAGTTTTCTTATAAGGCTTGTGAATTAATTAGGTCCTACCTCCATGGGAGGTATCAATATGTCTCTATTGGTATATCTATGTCCCGTACTCGTCGGATTACTAGTGGTGTCCCACAGGGGTCTGTTATTGGCCCACTTTTATTTATGATTTATTTGAATGACCTTTTAGAAACAGTTAATGGTGTTTCTTGTGTACCTTACGTATACGCTGATGATGTCCAGTTTGTTTGTTATTCAGATGCTGAGTTTGTTGATGTGTTAGAGATCGGGGTTAATTATGTGCTGCGTGAAGTAGTGTCTTGGGCGTCAGATAATGGGTTTCGTGTAAATCCGCTGAAGACAAAGTTAATGGGGTTTGGTTTTAATACTGAGGACATAAATGTTACGATTGGTGGTATTCCAGTTGAATTTGTGAATAAAATGAAATGCTTGGGTCTTGTTTTGGACGATCAGTTAAATTTTTCACCACACGTCAATTATTTGTCTTCCCGTATATCCTTCTTATTAAAAAGGTTATATTCGTTAAATATTTATTTACCGTGTTCGGTAAAAAGACAGGTAGCTACTGCTATCTTAATGCCACATATGTTGTACTGCGTGGAAATTTTTTCTAGTACTCCGGGGTACGTATTACATAAATATCATCTCGTTTTTAATAGAATTATTCGCTACGTTTTCAATTTAAAAAGGAGAGATCATGTATCTCAACATACATTTAGTTTTCTTGGATCGTCTTTTGAGAACTTTATTAGTATCAGGCTTTTGATATTTTTTTATAAGTCCATTGTTAATGGTTACCCTACTTATATAGTTGATAAATTTCATTTTACTCGGTCGATAAGAAATCCCCAGTTAATTCCGCCTATAAGGCATTTGGATATTTTTGCAAAATCATTTCAGGTTCGGATACCTAGAGTTTGGAATGCTTTGCCAAGGGAATTAAGAAAATTTTCTTATACATTGCCTGTATACAAGTCCAAATTATTACATTTTGCAGAACTTCAAGTTTTAGAGACACTATAGGGTTTTTTTTTTACAGTTTTGCAAGTCAGAATAAAAACGTTGAAAGTTATAATACATATTTTTTATTTTTTATGCAATTTGGAACAAATTTTTTATTTTTCTTTGTCAATAATTTTTTCTCGGCATTTATTATGATTCTGTTTTTAATAATTTAAATATTTTTAGTGATCTCATATATTTATATTATGTTATATCTTATTATTATTATTTATTTTATATGCTTTAATTTAGTAGAGAAGTTTTATTGTTTAGTAGCTTTAATTAGCCATATAAGGCCCTAAGGGCTCGGTTATGTAAATGAAGATTTAATAAAAAAAAAAAAAAAATTGTAAAATGCGCAAAAAAGATTTATTTTTGCTTAAAAAAAATCGCAAAAAAACTACCAGACAAAAAATTTTTTTTTAATGCGATTACAAAGTTATACACTCATGGAACTTCTGCTGTAAATATTTGTAGTTGTTTGAGTTGTAATACAGTAATCTTTGGTTTTAAGTGAAAAAACAGTCATTTGTAGAAGAAATTAAATTTTTGTCATATGTAGTTCATTAAAAAAAACAAACCACATAAAATTACTGTATTATGATTTCACATTCATTTTATATAGTAGTTTTTTTTTATTTAAAAAATAAAACAAATAAAAGTTTGTTTATATTTTACTGCATATGGGGTTCATTTTTACTACAATTGTGGTTAATTTTTTGAACATTAAAAAACAAATGACAATGTTAGTTGAATTTACTGAAATGTAAGTTGTACTTTCTTTAAGTGAAATTTCATTTGTTTTTAATTTTAACTACATTTGCCTACATTTACCTACATAGTATTCTAAGTGTAGAAATGAACTCAAGTGACCATAAAAAAGTTTTATAATTGGATTTCGTGCTAAAATAAATGGCATTTCTTCACCGATAAGTTCGGTGTTTAGTCGAGTATTTTGTTTGTAATTTTGCTAAAATATTTTTCAGACTCCATATTCAAAAATAAGTTTTTCGAATCTATTTAACAGACATGAACATTAGGGATACAACTTTTTTACAATTTTTAAAAATATCAAAATGGCCCTATCCATACCATGTAGTGCATAAAAAAACAATAAGAACTGCATCTTTAGATTTTCGATATCGTTAAAAAAGGTTCCGCATCAAATGCAATTAAGTTTGGGATCAGCAAGTTCTAAAAAAATAAAAATATTTTCTTTATAATTTCATTAAATGATAAATAAATTATAAGTTTTTCCATTAAATATTGAATAATATTCTGTATAAATTCAATTAATCGTGATAAAATATTGCGACTTACCTACGCTGTCTTATGCTAATTTGCGAAATATTATAATTTATTGCTAAAAGTATAAAAATATAAAATTTTGAAAAAATAAAAAAAAAAAAAAAATCTTTAAGGACTTTCAGAAATCGGCTTCGATGCGGAACGTTTTTGTTCTGAAATGACCTGAGGAAACATTTTTCGGTTTCAGCACAACATCGGCTACAGCGTGGTGATTGGGCCTTATTTTGGTTGTACCCCTAATGAACATGTAGCGAAAAAGTAAAATTTGATTGGAATTTCCTTAAGACTCTAACCAAATAGAGTTTCCGATTCTTGTTATTGAAGTTTTGGGGCTTTTTGAACAAAGTAATGTTCTCTTAAGAAGCACTAACGATTAATTACAAAAAGCATCAATTTAGTGCTTTTTTATGTTTTGGCATCATTAGTAAAATTTTGGCGTTTTGTGTTGTGTAAGAATCACCATAAATAGTGCCACAAGCAACAAGTTGGCGTCATTGGTTTCAACGGGAAACTTAGCTTGCCAAAGTTTAATAAATAAGAGGCATATTTGGTCAAGTTCAACAGGTGTCGAAAATTTTTGAAATGGCTCATATATTGTTATGGATTTTAATTGATTTTTTTAAATAAAAACAAACTACGTATTTATTTATAAATTAACTTTAATCGATGAAAGAAAATATATATGGGGAATATATGTATAAATAAGATTTGAGTTACTACTTTTTGGGGGTTAATTCAAACTTTATCAAAATTTTCGCTTTTTGATATACGAAATAAATGTCACCTTAATTCTAACATATATTGCAAAAATCTAACTACATTTCAAAACTGTATAATATTTTATTAGTAGTATACTATTAAAATTGCTATTTAAAGTCAATATACTAGCATATAATGTGTATTTTGAATTTTTTTTTTGCACTTTAAACATTGATCACTGCTTTTTATTTAAATTAAAATATATATAAATATATATAAACAACACTTAAGTCAAGGCAAACGTCATACAAATTTTTCTTTCGAACGATTAAGTCATTTGAATTAATACATTTAAGTTTATAGAATTATTTGATATTGAATATAATGGCGATTTTTTACAATTTAATTCAGTTTTAAATATTAAACAAATTAAAAACTTATTTTTTTACAGTTAGTAAAACCGGCTAGTCTTAAAAGTTTAAGTTCCAAAAAAAATGCAAAAGGACGTAACTAACATATTTACTTTTTTACAATATAAGCAAAATCGTTAGTAAAACTGATAGTTTAAATCATAAAACCAAACAATTTTGTAGAGAAATGTAGTTCGGTGCAGTGCTTCATAATCACTCAACCCTACTTCAATATTTTACAGGGCAACATATAAGATTCGAACTTTATTTATAAAACCGCAATTTGTTTTATCGTAGAAGTCCAAAATTTTGTGTAGGCATGTAGTTTAGCCAAATGAATCATAATCATCAATAAACCCGGTTTTGGAAAATTTGTTAGTTACGCCCTTTTGCATTTAAGGTGACGATGTATGGTTTAAAAGTACATTAGTTCCGATTTAAAAAAAAAAAAAATATTTTGAAAAAATTGTGCATATAAATAAACATTTTTAGCAATTTAAAGTTCGAGTGTTTTTAGTTTAACCAGTTTTCGAAGATTTAATAATATTAGAAAGTTTTAAAGTTTGCATTCTGCCCAAAATAAATGTTTCCATTCTGCCTTCAATGATATCCTCATCATGTTTTTGAAGGGGATATAAAAATTATGTGTCATGGAAACTTTATTATTGATTTTTATTTTTTAGTTCACTCTCTTTATTCTCTACTTATTTCACATTTTTAAATATTCATTCATAAAATTGTAAATATATAAAAAAAAAAAACGAAATGACACTTATATTTATTACTGTGGACTTTTGACAAAAGCATCTAAGTCGACTTAAGAAAAAATTTCAAAATTTTTGCAGTCAATAAAAGTTTTGAATATGCGTATTTCTTTGTTTCAGAGATTTTTCCATACAAAAAGCTAAATTTTGTACAGAAAGTAATTAGTTCCCTATGGGGAATGGGACCGGTTCTGCGTGTGCCACAGGATCGTTCCTTTCAGAGACCGGTTCTCTGCTAAACCCTACCCTATGTAAACTACTGGCAACTTTAACATTGGCTTGTCATAGGAGGGGGTAATTTGTCCTGCTTTAAACCACATAGTGGCATGCCACAGGACTAACCAAAGATGGGCATACCACAAGACTGTTGCAAAAGGGCCTTGTCGTATAAAATAAACGAAAACTAAACAGTTTCCAATGGGTAAAATTCTGGCCAACTGGATTTTTCTTGTTAATAAGCATTCTGGTTAAGTGGTATGTCCTCCCTTTACCAGTCACAGGATTGGTAATTTTAGGACAATTGACCACTTCAGTAATAAATTATACCAGTCCTGTGATAAGTCCTTCTTTAACCAGTCACTTTTAGGTCAATTGACTCCTCATTCCCCATAGGGTTGTAACGCTTTCGTACATAAAGTTCTATGCTTTAGTAAATCTGTTTTTAGATCTGAAAAAAAAATGTATTTTTGAAATAAGTCCTTTTGTCAAAAGACCGCGGATTTATATATTTTTGCATTAGAACGGAAATACTTGTAGTTTTTATAGTATTTAATAATTTGTACTACATTCGTATTGTTGTTTGATGGTAAAAATACTGCTGCTGATGATGATGAGATACTTTTCAATTTATCCACATGTTGTCCAATGTGGTATCATTGAGTGAATTATAAAATTTTAAATTTGTTCAACACGCATAATTTTAAAGAAATTTAAGTTAAATTTGTTAGTTTATCGCACTACCAGTGGTTATTTTATTTGTTTCGCATTCAAAATAAGCAAAAATACCGAAATATTTATGAAAGTGTGGGAATTTTTTATAAAATTTTGGTGACACACACAGAAAAAACTTAAATAGAGTTTCAATTAAAGTATTGGTTTTTTAATTAAAACAATTAATGGAATTTGAATTCAAATAATAAAAATTATTATATCAATTAAATTAAAAAAAAAAAATATTTAAACTTTTGTTTAATGACATCAATTCAAAATTAAACAAATCTTTAAAAATTTTAATAAAAATCAATTAAATTTGTTATCTTTTTATATTTAACCATACACTTAAAGTAAAAAGATTATGGGAATTATGTGCTTAAAAAAATGTACCCAAACTTTTAAGGACCAGTTCAAATTTTGCATTTAACTACAATAAAGTTTTCAAAAATTAAACATTAGTTCTATAATAATTTTTTTAAAAAATCTTTAATTACAAATTTATGGGCAATATATTTTTGTGTTAATGGAACTATTTGGATGAAGAGATACGAAATTCACAGCACGGATTACGGATTTCATAAAGATGAACAAAACTTAAAAAATATTGAGTTAAAGCCTCTACATTTTTGTGAAAACTAAAAACTTTTCATTTTTTATTTATAACGAGCTTCCAACCTCCGTATATTTACAAAAATAAAGCAAATCAAACATATTGGCTAGGTTGATACTAGTATTTCGATCTGGCTAAAGATCTCATCAGAACCCGAAGTTTTAGAAAAGTTAGAGCCTCCATAATAGGCAGAACTTTATCAAAAAAACCTATTAATCTTCAATTTTGCTCCATTCTTGTCTTCTTAGTAATCAAGCACGTGGTTAGGCCTTTTCCTAACAATCATCATGACGTTACAAAAAAAAAAAAAAAAATCTTTAGTGTGTACTCTGGCTCAAGTAATATTTTTTACAGTTATATTAGTTTTTTGTTTTTATATACATCGAGATTATTTTTATGTTATTTTCAATTTATAACCAGCTTTCAACCTCCGTATATTTACAAAAATAAAGCAAATCAAACATATTAGCTAGGTTGATACTAGTATTTCGATCTGGCAAAAGATCTCATCAGAACCCGAAGTTTTAGAAAAGCTAGAGCCTCAAGTAATATTTTTTACTTTTCATTTTTAATTTATAAAGAGCTTCCAACCTCCATATATTTACAAAAATAAAGCAAATCAAACATATTGGCTAGGTTGATACTAGTATTTCGATCTGGCTAAAGATCTCATCAGAACCCGAAGTTTTAGAAAAGTAAGAGCCTCCATAATGAAATTTTTTATTTAATTATAAAATATTTATTAGTCCGGGTGTGATTAAATGTATTCTGAAAAAAATTCATCTTAGCATTTTTCTCTTATTAATTTCTATAGTTTTGTAATTATTTGGTAATATAAATGAATGCCTCTCTCGAATAAGGGTAATATAATCCATTTTCAGAACTTTACAGGAGAAGAAAAAATGTGCGAAGCTCTTACACATGTTTTATTGTTTTTGATAATACTCGTAATACGATAATTCACATCTAGTTGTATCCATGTGGAATATTTCATTCAAATATTGTACATACAAGTGATAGAATTTTGCATTTATATCTGACAAAATTTCCATAATTTTTCGATAATTTTTATTAATTTTTAGATATTCGAATGAATTTTTTGTTATCTTTTATTAACTCATGTGCGATGTACTGTAAAGTTCGGTTATAACGTATACCGGTTTTAACGAACGATTTTTTCTGGTCCCGACGCATTTACTCACATATTTCATTACGAGTTTTCATATAAATTCTAAAATGAAAATTCTGCTGCAAATTTTTAAAGATTTAGCTTTTTAATTAACAAATTTGCTAAAAATAATTAAAAACTGTATGAAAGGTTATTTAATGGAAGAATTGTTTCAGAATTTCAAAGGAAAATTTTAAAATTAGGTAAATTTAAAGAAAAAAAATCCTGAAATTTTAATAATTTTTTGAAAAATGTTTACCTCGCTTATAGCAAACTTCGCATATAACGAACTATATCGTCCGGTCCCAGCGGGTTCGTTATAACCGTACTCACTGTATAAAAAAACATTCCAATGATTAAATTTAGTAAGTATTGCGAACCTCAAAACTTGCACTTCAAAAAAACCGTGGGCAAAATCGCATGAAACATTTTAGCAATATTTATTAACAGGATGATGTACTCGTATTATGGCTGAAAAGTTGTGTTATGCAAAAAAAAAAAAAAAACAAAAAACAAGTTTTGAAAAAGTTGTTGCTTACACCCTTATTCGAGCTAGGAATTCAAATCTTAAAATTAAAGTGACTTCATTGTTTGTTTTTTTTTAACAAAGCTTTATTAAAAAATTGTACTAACCAAATATATTAAATATGTTAATTGCGATTGCCTTTAAACAAATACAGGGTGGGCCAACTTCGACTGAGTGACTTATTTTATATTTTTACTTAAATAAAAGTATAACTTATACAATTTTTGTTTAGCTAAGTATAAAAAATGGCATTCATTAAATGGCATCCATTTTCCTTTTGGTATTTAATGGCTCTTTTCAAGACATTTTGCATTACGTTGCACAACGTTTCTGGCTCCAATTCTGCAATTTCTGTGCAAATAGTCTGCTTAAGTTGCTGAATGTTTTGTGGTTGACGTAAATCCAGCCCTACAAAAAACCCCTCAAAAAAAAAAAAAAAAAATCAGGGGCTGCTAAATCTGGGGAACTAGGTGACCACGCAAATTCACAATATGCTGATATTATTCGGTCATCAAAAAGTTCTCGCAGAATCGCTTTGTGTCTCTTGTGGTATGATCTGTAGCTCCATCTTGCTGAAACCATATGTCCGGATTATTGAGAACTACCGGACGTAAAAAAATTTTCAACATGGTGCGATATACCGCCCCGGAGACGGTTTTTGGTTTCCCAGCTTCATTTTCGAAAAAAAGATGGACCGATAACTCTATCATACATAATTCCACACCCCTCCGTGGATCTGATAGGGTGTAATTGTCGCTGATGCACTGCTCTAAGATTTTGGGTACCCCATTTTACCATAGTACATAGTATCCTAATGATAATAAATAGGATCGCAAATGATCATATTTTAATCACTGCGACTGACATCATAATTAAGGATCATATTATAATCATAAGTCCATGCTATAATAATAACATATTCCCAATAATAATATGATGCTATTAAATCATATTTTTTCTCTCTGCATTAAATTAGCGCACGTTTTTTTTTACAATTTTATGAAAAAGTTTAATTAAAAAGTAGTATCATGAAAATTATGAATCTTTTCATTTATTTTAAGAAATTTTTTGATTTTTTCATGAAATTTATTTAATTTTTTTTATTATTTTTCGTCCAATATAATTCTCTCTGTGTAGCTACATTAAAAAATCATTAAAGTTTAAAACAATTTAAAAATAGTAATAAAATAAACAAACACTCCCTCTGTAAGACTAATTATTATGTACTAAATATGACTTTTAGTACTATGGTCGATTAATTTGTTTAATTTACCGGCTTTTTTTTGGCATGTTTAAAAAGTATTTATTATACGAACAATTATTTATGTACATTATTTTTTCCACAGACTAACAAAATATATTAATGGAAATAACAAATAAAATATACTGAAAATGTATGCACAATTTATTCAACAAATCGCTTGTCGGTATGGAGGAGTTAAAATAAAAAATTAATGTTTATTAGAAATTCTGAAAAAAGAAAGACAATTCAGTAATAAAATGCTAATACGCCATTGTTGTTATATATATACATATATATATATATAAGTATGCGGTGTATCGAACCAATTGTCCTCATCTTATACGCTAAATGTATGAAAACTTTGAGGACAGTCCCCAAAGTAAGTAAATGTCCCTGTTGGGACATTTATTCGTTCCCCCGAATAGTTTAGGGACATTTGCTTAATTTGGGGACTGTCTGCAAAGTTTTCATACATTTTCATACATCTAGCGTATAAGATGAGGACAATTGGTTCGATACACCGCATACTTAGAGGGCATAGAACCAATTGTCCTCATCTTACATCTAGCGTATAAGATGAGAACCGTTGGTTAAATACAAAATTGTCCCCGAAATATGCGGTGTATCGAACCAACTGTCCTCATATAATACGCTAGATGTAAGAAAAGGCGCGAAAACTTTGCGGACAGTCCCCAAAGTAAGCAAATGTCCCAAAACTATGCGGGGAACGAATAAATGTCTCTAGAGTATGCGCTGTGCATACATATATATGTATACATATATATGACATTTATTCGTTCCCCCGCATAGTTTAGGGACATTTGCTTACTTTGGGGACTGTCCCCAAAGTTTTCGCGCCTTTTCATACATCTTGCGAATATGATGAGGACAATTTTTTCTATACACCGCATATTTCGGCGACAATTTTGGGCGTGTCCCTAAAGTATGCGCTATGCATACATATATATATATATATATATATATTTTTTTTAACTAACAGTCATTTTTTTTTCTTAAACATAAAATATTGCACTCGAAAAAGTTTCGCAATAAAATCTACTGAAAATGACAGTTAAACAACTGTAAATTCTGTTAAAAAGGCGACAAAGGTAACTACGGTTAAAATAACAAAAAATTTAGTTGTTTTAAACTGTTGAAAAGCAACTAACAAATACAGTAAAATTAACTAACAATGTCGTAAAAATACTTGCCAATTTTTTTTTACTACAAAAATAAAAACTGGTAAAAAGTACTGTTATTTTAACAGTTATTTTTTCGGTATTTTAAAAATATTTTTTAATAACAAAAAATATGCTTTCTTTTAAATACAACACAAATTTGTGTTTCCTACACACTTAAAATGCAAAGTCAAAATTCCAAACGGTACTCCGGTTGACGTTTTTATGCATTAGAGTTAAAATGATATTTTATAATTATCATATGCAACTATCATTAGTAACAAATATAAACTAAATGAGAATTCCAAAATGTTTTAATTTTTTTATTAAAAATACAAAAATTGGTTTTGCGAGCTTTCTTGATTAGCATAGATTAAGTTGGAATATTGTTCTATCAGTTTTTTCACTTATGGGCCAGATTTTTCACAAATTTGCATTAAAGCTTTAACACAGTTTTTTATACATACAATTTTAAATAAATTTAGCCAAAGCCAAAAAGTTAATACAGTGCACTCGCGATAACGTGAACTAATTAAAACCGGGAGTGTACACGTTTGTGAGCTGTTCACCTTTCCGAATGCCAAAAATTTAAGGCAAAATATATCAATAATGCCATAATTTTAGACTAATTATACGTATTAAAATAATAATTGACATTTTTTAGAATAAAAGAAGTAAATGATTTATTAAGAAAATTATTTACATACATTTGTATGAAGATTTATGTAAAAATACTACATATGTATACTATATTAACTATATTAACTGTTAATAAAAAAAATTGTGTTTATATAATAAAAAAGTCAGTAATCTTTTTCTGCTGCTTTTTCCTTTCTAATAATTGGAACACAGCTTAACAGTTAAAATAGGGGAATCCCAAAACTTAGAAAAAATTTAATTCTTAACGTATTACCACATTTCCAACTAACACATTGACTTTTTTTCTGTTCACATTATAGGGCTTTCGTACTTTGTTCACCTTTTAGAGTAGTCAATGTAAAATAAAATGTATCCACATTAAGCGGTGTTCACGTAATGCAGTGTTCACATTATCGCGAGTGCACTGTATTTGTAAACGTTATTTTAACAAAATCTTTCATTATAGTGAATGTCTAGAAAATATTTAAATTTTTGTTTTTTTTTTTAATTTATTCAAAAATTAGTATGCCCGAAATATATGGTCAGAATCTTATTCATTTTTTTTATGTCAAAAATTTCGATAATTTGGTGGCGTATGAGTATTATTAATCATAAATTATAATGTTTATCATACGTCTGTTGCACCCATTGTAATTATCTTCGCCTTTTTAATGATATTTACGGTTGGGAATTAATTCTTTTGTAGCTTATTTTGATCGTAGACCTTAATACATTGTTTTAAAAATAGTCTTAATTCAAGAAGTTCATTTACCTTCTATTCTTCATTTTTTTAATTTTTTTGTCACTGTTTGCGGCAAATTCTCGTATGCATGAATATGTAGAAAACACTTTTCTATAGAAATTTAATCGTACATTCAACATGTATATCAAGTTAGTTAAATTTTTAAATATTATACTAACACCATTTAACGTTCTTTTTGTTGTCATTTCATTTTTAAGGCTAGCGCAAAAAATATTTTATTTGTAACTAACGGTCTACTAATGTTGAAAGTGACACTATTAATTTTTTTTAGACATATACCAATATAAAAATCACTTGGTATGGTATACAAATGTATACAAACCAGTGTATTCGTTAATGCCACCATAAAAGATTATGCAAATTCTAGTCTAAATGTAGTTTTTCTTTGGAAAAAGTATAAAATTTACGACTATGCACAATGGGGCAACTTAAGGTTGAATTAGTTTGTACAATCATAATAATCCATGTATAAAAATACGAAAAAAATGTCAAAATAACAAAAAATTTTGTAAAATAAACGAAATTTTGTACATTTGAAGAAATTTTTCGTTGTTTTGACATTATTTTCGTATTTTTATACATGGATTATTATGAGTGTACATTACGTTCCGTGACGAATCAGCTCATTTTTTTTTACTTTTTAAGCTAAATTGTACAAAATAACAGAAACAAAATTTTTTGTGACACATTATGATAATAAAATTACAACCTCATTTGCAACTAGTCAAACAATGACTATAATCGTTTGGCCAAAGCTGCTATGTTATTACGGAGCAGACTAACCACGCAAAACAGTCATCCGGAACGGCACGGTACAGAAAACGTCACGGAACGCAGAAACTAATGGAGCCTTTAATGGAACAATTTTACAGCTAAACTTATTTTGGTTGTATGTTGAGTTTTAACAAAAAAAAACTGTTTATCATATTTCTGAGCAATGAAATTTTCAAAAATAAACAAAATCTGTCGACGGGTTCAAAAGATATATGTAGATAAAGGGTTTTTCAACAGGGACGCTACAAAAGTAGGCCGAGGGACAGCAAACGACGCTATATTTTTTGCCGCTCTTTTGATATTTTTCTTCAGTAAGGTTTGCCATTTCATAATGGAAAGATATACGAGCCAACAACGAGTTGAAATTATTAAAATTTACTACCGAAACTCGGAGTCAGTGGCCTCAACGTTAATAGCGCTACGTCCAATTTATGGTCGTCATAATCGTCCTAGCAGATCAACAATTGAATCCACAGGCACAGTACAAAATGTTCCCGTGCCAGTGAGACAAAGAAGTGCCCGTAGTGTCGAGAATATTGCTGCCGCTGAGGCTTCAATTGAAGAAAGCCCAAATGTGTCTCTCTGTGTCTACTGTGAATGGAATCGCTACCGTTCAATGATAACCGAATATTTTTGGCCCCAATTGGATGATATGGACTTTGAGGACATGTGGTTCCAACAGGACGGCGCCACAAGCCACACAGCGAATGCCACAATCAATTTATTGGAAACCAAGTTTGGAGAACGTGTTATCTCACGAAATGGTCCAGTCGGTTGGGCGCCTCGGTCGTGTGATTTGACGCCGTTAGACTATTTCCTGTGAGGCTACGTCAAGTCTATGGTCTATGCCAACAAGCCAGCGAAGATTGATGAACTTCGTACGAATATCGAACGTGAAATTGCAGCAGTATCAGCCGATTTATGCTTGAAAACCGTCGAAAATTTGGTTCAGCGTCTGGACTTCTGCAAGCGTACCCGTGGTGGCCATGCAAAAGAAATCGAGTTCCATACATAATGGCATCGAACGTACTTTCACTGGAATAAAGAATTTCATTGATATCCAAAACCGTTTTTGTTTTATTTAAAAAAACTTTTGTAGCGCTCTTACAAATGTGAAAAAAATTTATTGTATTTTTGTAAAACATCCTTAAAATTGTTGTATAGACCCGTGCTTTTTATTTTAGTATGAATTCAGTTGAAAATAGCAACATTCCTTATTTTCTTAAAATTTCTCAAATTTCTCCTTTGTCTCAATTGATTATCGCACCCCATTGTACCCTTTCGACAAATGGTTACAACAGCTGGTAGTATAATTTGAAATACAATTGCTAAACTGTTGTTAATAGGTCAATAATCTGTGGCTTTAGACTATAATTTTTACAATTTTCAATAACTAATTTCACGGTTTAGATAATCTTGATGTTCAAATTATTTTTTAAATTTTCAAAAAAAAATCCCAAAAAAAAACAAATATCAACTCTCTAATTTTAAACATTTAGTTTTTTTAATAATGTTTATGAATGCAGAGCTCATGATGATGACAATATTGCTTTGATTGTCTTGTGGCTTTTGAAGCGTGGCTTTGAAGCGTGTTTGCCATGTTTGAATACCTTCATCTTTCCCCACCTTTAATCTCTCCACTACCCCCATTCCAAAGAAAGCTACATATTAATAAATACATAGTAATAATTTCCTGGGTGTTGATTTTCTTTAATATATATATATATATATATTTTGTATACACTAAAAGTTGACAAGAGTACTACACGAACATCCCAGGTATAACAAATCTTAATTCAAAGTACTGTCAAACCCCAGTTTGCGACCCAGATCAAATCGCCTGTCGCGTAAATTAGAGCCGATATATGTTAAACGATTTGTTTTGAACTTTTCAACATATTTTGATTAAAAAAATATAGTTTGAAGTTTATCTTTTAAATTAACGAAACTGAAGTCGACCCACTCGGGGACTGGAATAATCCGTGGTTTGACTGTACTACTTAATTTTAAGAATTTTTTTCTTTAGTTAAACTTTCAAATAAAACTTTACTCTAAACTACATATTTTACCATATCAAATCGTGTTTACAAAATGGGTTTTTTGTTTATGTTAAACAAAAAGAGATTAATGACCTAAGAAAAGCTTTTGTTAGATTTGGTTAAAATCATTTTAAATAAAATGAAAGCATATAATCACAGTGACTAACAAAAGTGATCGAATATTTTTTTTTGTTAAATGATAACAATAGCAAAAATAAATCTGTTGAATCTACAAAAATTTAGTTATATTTAAGCTTAATTTTAGTTACTGTTTGAAAATTGATCTGCTAAATTAAGCAACAAATTTGCTAACTATTAGCAGACAAAAAAAATCATAAAAATGTAAAATTTTCAAAGTTTTTTTGATTTTTTTTAAACTAATAAAAATCTGCCCTTCTGAAAGCAAAAGTTTACAGTTTTTAAGCAAATATTTCTGTTGATTTCAGAAAAATATGCTGTTATTTTTTTTTTTTGTTATTTTCATTCAACTATATTTAAGCTAAATAATTCTAAAAAAGAAACTCAAAATTTAAAATTGTTTGTGCTTTTTTTTATCACTAATTATTAGAAAATTTTTTGCTGATTTTAGTAAATCAATTTTGTACTTTCACTTAATTAACATTTAGCTCAAATATAACAAAATTTTTGTAGATGCAACAGATTTATTTTTGCATTTCTAATACAATTAGCAAAAAAATCTGTTAATTTTAGCAGTTTTTCCTGCAATGTAATTTTGAACTAATTTTTAGTAGTTTTGGGAAAACATTTTACAAATTTTTTTCTTTGAGTGTACTTTTGGATGTCTCATAAAAAACAATTTAATTGCATATGGTTCCAAATGAAAGAAATTATTTTTTTTTTACTTGTAAAACAAAATGTATTTTTATTAAAAATTCCCAAAATTCTAAATGTTCAAAAATGCTAAATATTAATAGAAAAAAAAATCACAAAAAATGGGAAACTTTCAAAGTTTTTTTTTTTTTTGATTTTTTTTATACGAATAACAACCCAGTAAAAAATTTCCAAAAAGGTAAGCGGGTTTGTAATCAAGCATTTTGGGCAGAACGCATTCCTTACTAGATTACCTACTCGATTCTTTTAACAGGGCGTGAGACTAAAATAATTGATTCTTTAGAATTGATTATTTTTTTTTAACGAGGAACCATTTACTTTATATTTTTAAGAACTACATACATTTTTTAATAAAGAAATAGTTCCATTGTAAAACTACGAAGTACCTACACAAAAAAATAAATAAATAGTTCCCTAGAAAAAATAAGAAGTACTTACAATTAAAAAAAAGAAGTAGTTCCATAAGTAAATTCAACTTTTACTCACACGTGATTCTACTAAGTCACTCAAATATAACGATCAAAATTCATACGGAAATAAAATCCTAAAAAGTGAAACATCGAATTGTTATGATAACATGGGTTTGTCATAATTTTGGAGCTATAAACCACGAAAATATAAATTTTTCAAAAAAAAATAACAATTCTAAATTGAAAAAACCAAAATATGACTCACGCACAATCACCCTCGAAATTTTTCTTACACTCACTCACGATAACGTCAGTAATTTCAACTTCCACTAACAATTTTCTGCTCACGAGCGCTTCCCTAATTTATACCTAACCACAGTTTAACAAAATTTAGGCAACATGCAATTTCTGTTTTTAGTATTATTTTCCTGCAAATAAAAATTTGTTTGAAAAAATATATGAGATAAATTCTTTAAAATTGTATAACTTCTTTTTCAAAATGAGGAACTACTTCCAATAACGTCAATTTATTCAGAAAAAGTATATGATTACTCTTGATTACAAAAAGTTAAATATATAAGTTAATAACATTGTTATTTTCTTTTAAGTAAATAATTACTTTGTTATTGAGTTCATGCTTTCTGGTTTAAATTTAAAGAATTGATTACAATACTACTATCGCTGGAATGAGTTTGGTATTGCAGTTACTAAATTTGGCAATGAGATATGTAAGCAAGTGTGAGCATCACCTTCTTTTTGGAATGTGTAATTTTTTCCTGGGAATATATGCCCTACTGAAATCAGAAGTTTACAGTTTTTAAGCAAATATTTCTCTTGATTTCAGAAAAAATATGCTGTTATTTTCATTCAAGAAACTGAAAAAATGTTTATCATTCATTTTTAGAAAATTGTTTGCCGATTTTAGCAAATAAATTTGTTACTTTCAGTTAACTAAAATTTAGCTCAAATATAACAAAACTTTTGTAGTTGCAACAGATTTATTTTTGCTTTTCTAATCATAATTATATTTAGCAAAAAATCTGTAGATTAGGATGTCCCTTAAAAAAAACAATTTTATTGCAAATGGTTCCAAATGAAAAAAATCGCGATTTTTTTATAAATTTGTGAAATAAAATGTATTTTTATTAAAAATTCCCAAAATTTTAGATGTTGAATAATAAAATTTGATATTTCATTTATTCATTAAATATACTCGACTTTTTCGGATATCATTAACCCACTTTAGCCTAGAATCAAAACGACCATGGTAAACTTTTTAAACATATTAATAAAATGACAGATTTTTGTCTTAAATTCTCCTAATTTTTAAATTTTTGTTTGTTATATTGAAACAATTCTTCCATCTAATTAAAGTAAAAGGTTTAAGTTTATTTATTCATGTAAAAGGTTTAAGTTTATAAATGTTCAGTACATTTTTCATAAAAAAATTTTGATTTTTTTAACAGGTTCGTTATAAGCTTAACAATTTGTTTGAAAATTCGTAAAAGGGTCCAAAAATTAGTTCGTTATATAAAAAGTTCGCTATAAACGGTGTTCGTTATAACAATATAAAAAACATGCTCTTTAAATATCCGTATTTTAAAGCTTCCCAGCCAGAAAAATACGAACGGCAAAGCATTGGCCCAGTGCTTCGAACGGTGGTATGAGCGTTGGCAAAGCGTTGGATTTCTGAAGATTTAAGTGCTTTGCCAACCCCAAAATGATAACACCGGGCAATAAGCGATTTGCGATTTTTACTGTTGTAAATTTTGCTAACTAAGCACTGGCAAAGCACTTTTTACTGACGTTGGCAGAGTGTTGTAAATCAGTGCTTTGCCAGCACTTTATTTGTCGGACCATTGGCAAATAGTGCTCTGCCACTGCTTGATTTTTCAGACCATTGACAATTTCTGGCTGGGTTATTTTATACTACAGTTGGACACACTTTTGTAAAATTTATTTCAATTTCTAACAGAAAAGAAGATAAAAGGTTAATGTACTTAATTAATTGCAATATTTCATTTCCGCGATGTAATAAATATGCTGTTTATCATAAAAAACAGTGCATTTATTTCAAAATGTTTTTTTTAATTAATATTCGAAATATCAAAATATATGACCTAAAATATACTTGTATATACGTACATATATAAATCTTCACCGAGATAAATATCTGCATGATATCAATGAATTTTTGTATTAGATATATAAATTGTCCCTGGAACTTGTTCATTGAATTAATGCAGTTTTTCATAATATGTAATAAAAAATTTCATATTACGAGTATTTATTAAAAGTTTCATACGCCTAATGAAAAAGTTTACACAGAAAAAACTAAAAACGGGTTTCAATTAAAAAATTTATTGAATCAATTAATATTTTAATTGATTTTGCACCTATCACGGCAATGATACTATCTATTAAACCTTTTATTAAAATTAAGAAGGAAAAAAAAAGTTATAAATAACTTCTGCAAAAAAAAAAATATGATACAAAAAAGTGTGTGATCTATACGTTGGTATGTGTGATTTTTGCAATGCTGAGTCTGTTTGTGTGTTTGCTTGTTTTGTTTGTTAACTTCAAATGTATTTGGTATTTTATACTGAAAATTTTCTATTTATGCATTCAGTGTATGAAAAAATAATATGATAATTGCGTCTAAAATAAAATATGTATTTATATATTTAAAAGTCAATTAAAATATTAATTGATTCAATTAAATATTTGTTTAGAAACAAATTAAATTTAAATCAAATCTTTAATTAGATATTTTAGGTTTTTTCGACCTTTAATTGTGAAATGAAAATTATTCAAGTTCGAGGCCATACTCTATATTTCTTTATTAGGATATTGTATTAACAAATAATCTATAGAGTTTTTTGTTTTCAAATTTATTATTTGACCCTTTCAGGAATGTGTTGATAGATCTATTTCGGGAATTTTCTAGGTTCCCATCATCAGAACACGTTTTGAAAGCGGTAACAATCCCATGCTAAACATCAAACATTCATATAAACTAGTTTACTCACTATATGAGAACTAATATATGAGCTTGAAGTTAAAGATTATAACCATTGATCAAACAATAAATAGTTTTCATTAAAACTATGGAGCTTTTTCATGAAGTTTTCGAAAATTTTCATTCACATTATGAAGAAAACTTCATTAGTTCAGTAAACAAATTTCATTAAAAATCGTCTCTCTGATAATAATATATGATCATTCTCACATGGGTTGTCTAAATATTTTATGAATATTTGTGATTTTTTTAATTTCATCAAAATTTATGATTCATTATAATTATCTATTTAAAATTTTGAAAACTATATAATCACAATATCTATGTTACTTTTTTACTTCTGTGTATTCTCTCCCATTTGTCTCGAAATTATTCTTATTAAAATGAGTTGTAGAAAAAAAAAAATCTTTCTGGCTAAAATTAACATAATTTTTCTACATTTCTTTTTGGTGTGAATAGTATTTTTTACAAAAATAAACATAGTCAGACATAAAGACAGCAATAGACCGGAAGAATTATTATTTTCTTTTTCAAAGAAAATTTTAAAATCAGGTCAACTTAGGCTGCAATTAAGTCTAAAAGATTAGAATTTATTTTTCAAAACTTAAATATAAACATTTTAGGGAATAAATTTTAAAATGTAATTTTAACAAAACAAAAAAAAAAATCGTAATTGGAACAGTGGGTTTTAACATGTCTGTATATTAGGGCGGGTCGATTTAAAAATCGCTCAACGTTCAAGGAAAATCGTATTCTAGGGATCAAAATAAGAAACTTTGCCGAAGGAACCATACCTCTAAAACGAATTCTGATGTCCCGACTTTTGACCCGTAGGGTGAAATTTTGAAAAATCCCACTTTGACCCATTTAGAGTGCCCCAATCGAATCCAATCCAATCGAATATATTTATACTCTTTTTCTTCCGGAGAAGAAATAGAGACCCTAATCTTGGAAAGACTCCTACTACTTTCTGAAATATCTCTATCCCGAGATTTGTACATTTTGCTAAACAAACACGGCTAAAAAGGCCCTCTTTTAACTTAAATTTTAACTCCTAGAATGATGATTTATGCATTAATCTGCTAGCGCGTCTCCCGGAGAAGAAGTATCTCCCATAATCTTGGAGAGATTCCTCCTACTTTCTGAAATATCAAAGTGGGCTTTTTCAAAAGTGGGCTATTTCAAAAGTCGGGACATCAGAATTCGTTTTAGAGGTATGGTTTCTTCGGCAAAGTTTCTTATTTTGATCCCTAGAATACGATTTTCCTTGAACGTTGAGCGATTTTTTTGCCTCCATACAAATCGACCCGGCCTACTGTATATATTATGGTTATTAGGGTGGGGCGATTAGTATGGAAGGAAAAAAATCTTAATGGGCGCTTCGCGTTTCTGGTTCTTCGGATTGTACTGAGCAAAAAAGTCCACTAGACCATACGTCTACGGTGAAAATCGAGCTTCGAGATTTTGACTTTAATGCAAAAAAGCCCTATTTTGAAATTAAAAACTAACCCCTTAAACCCCACCCACAAATATGATTGATGCATTAATCTGCTAGAGAATCTTCCAAAGAAGAGATTGATACCATAATCTTGGATAAGCTCCTCCTACTTCCTGAGATATGTCCATCCCACACATTGTTACTTTCACAAAATACGGCTAAAAAGTCAAAATCTGGAAGCTCGATTTTCACCGTAGACTTTTTTGCTCAGTACAATCCCAAGAATCAGAAACGCGAAGCACCCATTAAGATGTTCAAATCGCCCCACCCTAATGGTTATATTAAGATATGCTGTTTATTTTAAAATATTTTAAAAAATCTTTTTTTAAATTATATTATTAATTTCAATATTTACATAAATCCTGCAGTATTAATTATTTAAACTTGTATCTGTAATTTAAACAAATGCAACACTGCGTAACAATATTAACATTATTTGATTTTAGCCATTATATATATAAACAAAACAAATAATTTAAATAAGTTATTTACAAATCATTGCACAACTATGTAATTTTATAATAATTGCAATGAATGAAAACTGAAAAAAAAAATTAAAAAAAAACTCATAATATTAAATTTTAATTTCACTCTAATACAAATAGACGTTGCGATAAAAATAAATCTAAAAAATACTGCAATAACAATGATGCTGATTTTTTTTTAAATATAAAGATTTGTTTTACGAATTTCATGTTACACGAAGATGTTATGTTACTTGTAATACATTTCGCTACACTGTGCCAAAGGCTGTTATAGGTTTCTTAACATGCTTGTACAGGGTGGTTATTATGTAAGCAGATTCAAAAATTTTTGTTCCAATTCGGGGATTTTAAAGCTCTAGTGAAAATATATTGGTTCGTAAATGTCCAACTTTGTCTGACTCTTTTTAAATCTTAAGTTGAAGATATTTAAAAAAATTAAATTTTTCAAAAATTTACAAAAAATAAATTTTTAAAAAATTTACAAAAAATAAATTTTTAAAAAATTTACAAAAAATAAATTTTTAAAAAATTTACAAAAAATAAATTTTTCAAAAATTTACAAAAAATAAATTTTTAAAAAATTTACAAAAAATAAATTTTTAAAAAATTTACAAAAAATAAATTTTTTTAGATTAACCGATTTTATTTTATTTTTTTTTTTTTTAAATATCGTGTTGTTTTGCCAACTTTTTTAAAATGTTAAATGTCAACCCTGACATATTGTTTGTTTTTTTTTTCTACAAATATTTAGCAGAAGTTATTGCTGATTTCAGCAGAGTAAATTGCTATTTTAAATTTAAAAAAACTCTGCTATTTTTAGCAGTTATTTCTAGTAGGTTTTCTTGTCATTTTTATATGTTTATTTCTTTGAGTGTAGTTGAAATTATTTAGTATTTTTTTTGTCTGAATTGTAGAATTTAAAGAGTAGAACATCTCCAGAATCTTGAGTTTTTTATAAAAGAACAAATTGCTAAAAATCTTAGATGTTTCCACTGAAAAAGTGTTTTATAATTGGTAATTGCTTTTTGGTTTTACAAAATGCATTCCAAAATTTTAAATTGAAAGTAATTTTTTAAAAAAGTATATAAAATAAAAAAAAAATATTTTTGATTTTTTTAATTTTTTTATTCTGTAGTATAAAATTGTCTACACAGACAGATTTTTTTTAGACGAGTTTTAATGAAAGTATTCCCCAAACTACTGAAGTTTTCTTCAGAAAGTGAATGTAAAATTTCTTGAACATTATGAAAAAGCTTCATTATCTTTATGAAATTATTTTCAATCAAACTTCTTTATTATGCGTATGAAATTTTGTAATAATTAAACTGCAATTTTGCATAAAACTTTATGAAAAACTACATTAATATAATGAAAAGTTTCAATGGACAAATTTCAGTGACAATTCATAGATCTAATGCAAAAATTCATTGATATCACGCAGATAATTCTCTCAGTGTAACTTTATTGCTTTTGTCAAACAGTCAAAAAGTTTCAATGGTCAAATTCCAGTGACAATTCAGTGATATCATGCTGATAATTCTTTCAGTGTAGCATTAATGTTTTTGTCAAACACACAAAAAATGTTAGTTAATTTGTTAAATAGGTAGATCCACCCAAAAATTTCATTTACTTAAATTAGTTAAAAACTTGGGAAAATTTTAAAAGTGTTTCTTACTTTTAGCTAAAAACTTGGTAAATGTTTGAAAGTTTTAACCAAATTGATACAAACAATAGTTAAATAGATTATATTTGAGCAATTTTTTATCAAACATTATTTTGTGTGAAAGATTGTTAAGTTTTTCCCTTTTAAACTTATACATAGATAAACATTTGCTTGTTTAATCCGAATTGATACAATCAAAATCAAAATTTATTATATATAAGCAATTTTTTAACAAACAATATTTTTGTGAAAAAGATTGTTATTTCACAAAACTTAAAAAAATTGTTTTGTCAAATACACAAAAAATGTTAGTTAATTTGTAAAATAGGTAGATCCACCCAAAAATTTCATTTACTTAAATTAGTTAAAAACTTGGGAAAATTTTAAAAGTGTTTCTTACTTTTAGCTAAAAACTTGGTAAATGTTTGAAAGTTTTAACCAAATTGATACAAACAATAGTTAAATAGATTTTATTTGAGCAATTTTTTATCAAACATTATTTTGTGTGAAAGATTTTTAAGTTTTTCCCTTTCAAACTTATACATAGATAAACATTTGCTTGTTTAATCCGAATTGATACAATCAAAATTCAAATTTATTATATATAAGCAATTTTTTAAAAAAAACAATATTTTTGTGAGAAAGATTGTTATTTTACAAAACTTAAAATTTTACCAAGTTTTTCTTATTTTTAGCTAAAAATTCGGTAAATGTTTAAAAAGTTTTAACCTAATTGATACAAATTAAATTTTAATAGATTTTATTTGACCTATTTTATAGCAAACCTTATTTTGTATGAAAGATTGTTACTTGGGAAGCTTTAGAGAATTTAATTTTTTTTTTCTCTTTTGATAAAAAGAACTTAATATATGTTAAAAAGTTTTATCAAAATTATTATAAACAAAATTTTAATAGTTTTAATTTAAGAAATTTTTTTATCAAAAACTATTTTGTGTTAAATAATGTCAATACACAGAACTTGTAAAAATTTTCCAAGTTTTTTCATTTTTAGCTAATAACATGGTAAATGTTTGACATATATTAATTAATAAATATTTTTTTTATTTTATTAATTAATAATCATATAATTACAAATTATATACTATTACCCTAACCGAGCACTAGCTACTATGGCCTTCGGCGCGTTGTAGCGAAAAACAGACCAGTGCCTCTGGTGGGAATCGAACCCACGACCCCCGCACTGATAAGCCAGCACGCTACCAACTAACCTACCAGGGCGCACGATTAATAAATATATTTTATTTTAACAATATTTTAGACAACATAAGTATGTGTAAAAGATTATTACTTCATAAAACTTGAGAAAATTTACGAAGTTTTTTCATATTTTGAGCTAAAAACTTGGTAAATGTTTAAAAGTTTTTTTTTTTTTTTTTTGGTTTATTCAACCATAATTTAAATAGATTTTATTAAAGCAATTTTTGAGCAAACATTATTTTAATGGGGAAAACTGTTACCTCTCCAAATTTTTTTGTAACTCTGGGTTTTTTGAAAAACTTTATCATATCATATGCTGTGACTTGGATAGCGTAGGGTAACTTCTATAGCAGATATGGTTAAAGTTTTTGTAAATAGATTTTTATCACAAATAAAAAGGCATTTTTAAGCAGTTGTAAGAATTTGGCATTTGTTGAACAAAAGTCAAATAAAAACATGGTAAACAAAATCGAAATTTATGGGGTAAATTTAATTGATTAGGTGAAAAATAAATACCAAAACACAAAAGATAAAAAGGCACCACAACAATTAAATTTCAATTCTTAAAAAGAATTGAACATCTTTTACTAATGACGTCAGTAATGAGGTGTGTGATGATGATGATGGTACTGTGATGCAATTCTAATACGATTTAGTGCCACATGCCCCTTTCAATAAAAAAAGAAATAAAATTTAAAAAAAAACTAAAGTCTTGTGTTGGCGTAGTATCTTTATAAAACACGTAATTTATATGAATTAAAAAAAAAATATATATTGAATATTTTGGTAGCATCAAAATGTTTGAAAGACCATTTTATAAAACATGTTTGATGTCGTCATATTTATACACCTTTATAATCTCTATGATTCGACGCAGTTATTAAAAGAAAAGCTATACCATTAAGAAAATCGTGTTTTTTCTCTCATTTTTCACAAATTTTGAATAAAATTTTGTAAAAACTGTTTCAGTTTTCTTTTGATTTTTGAAAGCAAAATTTTTCTTTTTTCGATTAACGCTTTAATTTTTTTTACGTTTTGTTACTTTCCGTTAAATTTCGATTTCGATATATTTTTTTTTCTAAGTTTTACTCTATTTTTTTTTATAAAAATTAAAATTGTTACTAAAATATTATAATAATCAATAAAATATAAGTGAGGTTAAAGAATGAAAACTACTAAATTATTAAAAAAAAAAGAAATAATTAAAAGAATATAAAAATATATATTGAAAAATTCTATAAATAGATTTTCGAATACACCAATACCTCGCTTTGCGTCGTTTCGGTTTGCGTTTTTTCGAAGTTGCGTCGCTGCTAAATTAGTACTAACTTTCACTGTGCGTCGTTAGATTTTCCAAGTTGCGTTGTTTTGGGTTCGAGATTTTTGTAAAAAACGATCCTGACAGCGGAAGGAGTTTTAAAGTGTCCCAGGCGGTAGCTATGAATATCAATTGCTACAAGGAAATTTATTTTTAGTTGGAAAAAAAAGCTGTTCAGCAAACATTGGACCAATTTTTTGTGAAAGAAAGCCGATTTACGACAACAGCCACTATGGACTCATCAGACAGTGATTAATTTTTATTTTGTTTTTATAAATTAATTGAATTTTTTATTTTGTTTTAATTGAATTTGCTTTTTTTTTTGTTTTTTGAATGTATGTAATAAAATTTTATATTATTTTTGTTTTTTAAATGCTTACTTTGTTCAATTTTCTTTTTAAAAAGTAGTATTTTCCTAACTGTGGAACCTATCTTCAATCTTTACATGGTTTGTTATAGAAAATCATAATTCACTTTGCGTCGTTTCAATTTGCGTCGTGTTTTTTTGGAACGTAACCACGACGCAAAGTGAGGTATTGGTGTATAGTTGAAAATGATGTGTATTTGGGTTTTAAAAAATATTCTGTGCGGTCGTCTTTTTTTTGTGTATTTTAACTCGTAAATTTTTGTATTTTTTTTTTTTTTTTTTGTTATTTTTTCTTATATTTTTTTGGTTAAATCGTTTATTTAAAATCCCAGATGAATTTTCTCAATTGTTAGAATAATTGCAAAAACAAATATTAATTTTTAATGAAAATCGTTTAAATTTTCTCTACTTGTTTTATACACAATTTTTAGTACAAAAAAAAAAAAAAAAAAAAAAAAACAAATAAAAATATAACGAAGAAAAAATAATTTTACTTTTGTATGGTGTTTTCTGTGTTTATAACAATCCCATTATTTATATAATTTTATTGGATTTTACTAAAATTCGAATTTAATTGGTGTTTTTTGTCTTAATATGCTGTGTTTTTTAAAATGGTAATTATTAAAAACTTCATATTGAGCAACAAAAAAAAAAAAAAAAAAAAAAAATAAGAAAAATAAAAAAACAAAAGAAAAAAGAAAAAAGAAAAAAGTTATTAAAAATAAGTTCAAATCTAATTTTAATAAGATTTTTTATAAATCTACTAGATTTAATTTAATTCTTACATAGTTGTATTTCAAATCATAACCTTAACAAATTGGCATTACACTATTTGAATGCAACTCTGCGTTAGTGCAATTAAACATTGTCACTTAGTTTTAATTATTTTGTGAATTACGGATCCAATCCCCATCAATATTTCTCTAACAAACAAATTTCAACTGAACTTTCAGAATTTTTGATTTTTTCTGAAAAAAGCTTTCTCATGACTGTGATCTTAAACATGGGCACTTAGTTTTAATTATTTTGTGAATTACGGATCCAATCCCCATCAATATTTCTCTAACAAACAAACTTCAATTGAACTTTCAGAATTTTTGGTTTTTTTCTGAAAAAAGCTTTCTCTTTATTTTGTGAATTACGAATCCAATCCCCATCAACATTTGTCTAACAAACAAATTTCAATTGAACTTTCAGAATTTTTGGTTTTTTCTGAAAAAAGCTTTCTCATGACTATGATCTTGAAGAAGTACATTTTTCTCTTGGCAATGTTTTTCAAAACCTAATAATTTTCTGATTTTAAAATTTATCTTAAGATCATCATCTCAGCATACAAGATCGTCTATAAAAGTCTAAGAATTCGCCTATTTGTAAAAAAAAATCTATTAAATCTATAATTCTCTTTTCCGCTGAGTATTCCCTGTCCCACCCAGCACCTTTAAATGTCGATATATTTTTAGATGAATACGTATATTCCAGTGCTTAAAGAACAATAAGACAAAATATAATCGTTATTTTAATTGCGAATTAAAAATATCCAAAAGTATTTATATAAAGTTGCCATAATGTTAATTTAAAAATAGGAATTATTCAAAAATATAAAGAGATTAAACTTAAATTGTATGGGAATTAATTTTTGTAAAATAATGTATGCTAAATTTATGTGTTAAAAAAATATCTGACCGTTCAAAACAAACAGTAAAAAATACCAACATTTTTTCAATTACAGTTATTTTTCTTTAAAATAATACGAAAATTATAGTTTTAGGGTTGCCAAGCTACAATTTTGAAAAAAAATCTAAAAATATATATGTTAAAGAAAACACATTTTCACAAAATGTTTAAATGTTAAAAATTTTGACATCCACAGAAATTATTGAAATTTTTTATTTGGCTATTATAAGCCAAAATTTTCCATTATACACTCAAATAAAAAAGTTAGTAAAGTCAGCAAAAAATTTTGCTGAGTCAGCAAAATTTTAGTCAGGAGGGTGCTTGCAAAAAAATTGCTAATGTCAGCAAAATCTCTTGCTGAAAATCAGCTAGCTGATTTTTAGCAACAAAATTAGTAGATTTAGCAAAAGTTTTGCTAAAACTTTTGCTGAATATTAGTAGACTGAAAAAAACTCAAAAAATTTGAACAAAAATTTTTACTTTAGTTAATTTATTTTGCTGAAAATCATAAAACATATTTTTGTGATTCTTTTTATAATAATTTATCTTTTAACTACTTACATCATTGGTTGTCTAAATGATGCTATATTTTAAAGGAACGCTAATGCAGTAGAGAATTATAGAAACAAAACGAAAAAAATAACAAAATGTAACATATACAACCCTTTTTTTGCAATAAGAAAAAGGAAACATAAAAATTTACCTAAGATGTATGTCTTTCGCTTTAGTCTGTCTACCTGCTGTATATTTGTTATCAACTTGACCACTCAATTTGACTCAAATACACGTTTAATCTTTTTTAAATTTATATATTTTATTTTGTCTTTTATTTAATTAATAGACAATTACTTTCACAAGCCAGTGAAAACGCAAAGTTTAAGTTGTTTCAATTCACAATTATGTTTTATGTATGAAAAACAGATACAAAATCTTCCATGGTTGATTTTTTTTAAGTGTCTTACAAGAGTTGTACTTTTTAGTATAATTTTCCTCGTCACTACTACATCTTGACATCTAATTCATTCTGCGTATAACTTTTAATCTGGTTGTCTTTCGCACTATTGATGTGCTAATCGGCACAATTTTTTTTAGCAAAATAAATTAGTAAAACATAAGTAAAATATTAGTAAAACATTTTTTCAAAACAGTTAAGTGCTGACTAAGTATAATGTGGCAAAGAAAGCAGGTTCAAGCCACGGTCAGGATTGCATTTAATAAATAAACATTTCATATAGATGCAATCAAACAATAAAAACCATAACAAATAATTACAGTATTGTCAAAAAGGATTACTGATGAAGGTTGTGTTACCAGAAACTGCGCAGTCTAATTCAATAAAAAAATTTACAATGTAGTTATGATTTTTAGAAAAGTATGCTTAATCTTCTCTACCACGCCTATCTCAACTAAAATTTTAGTTTAAAACATAATTTTAGCAAAAAATTTGCTGAAAAACAGTATACCTGATTTATAAGATGTTTTACTGACTTTTCTACTAACTTATTTTTTGAGTGTAGTTCCTTAAAAAAGCAAGCCCTATGACCAACAAACTTTTGTCGTTAATAACAAAGGAATGTGTACTTTAAAACTAACAAACATACACTCATAGAAATAAACCTGTAAAAATATCCAAAAAAGCTACTACAAATAAGTTCAAAATTATCTTGCAGAAAAAACTGCTAAAATTAGCAGATTCTGTTACTAAATATTTGTAATATAAGAATAGGAAAAATAAATCTGTTGTATTTTCAAATATTTAGTTATATTTGAGCTAAAATTTAAGTTAATTGAAAGTAGCAAAATAGTCCGCTAAAATCAGCAAACAAATTTACTAAATTTTAGTACACAAAAAAATCATTAAAAAATTTGAAACTTTTAGTTTTTTTTAATGCGAATAATCAAAGTCTGCCATTATGAAATTAGCAGTCTACAATTTTTTAGCAAAAATTTCTCTTGATTTTAGAAAATTAAACTGTTATTTGCATTCTACTAAATTTGTGGTAAATATAGCAAACATTTTGTTAATATTACAGTTTTTGTTTGCTATTTTGAGTCTACAAATATTTATTAAAACTTTTTGCTAATTTTACAAATAAAATGATATTTTCAATTAACAAAAATTTATATTGTATATAACTAAAATTTTGTAAAGTTAACAGATTTATTTTTGCTGTTCTTATTTTATTAATATTTAGCAAAAACATCTGCTAAATTTAACAGTTTTTTCTGCAAGGTAATTTATAAATTATTTTGTGTAGCTTTTTCTGCTAATTTTACAGGTTTATTTCTATGAGGGTATAGTTAAAAACCGGTCTATTCACTTTTCTTTTAAATCAAATGTTTTTTTTTCGATTTTTTTAACTATAAAAAATTAACTCAAAATCAGTGAAAATTAAAGATTAAAGAAAATTTTGTATGTATTGTTGATCTTTTAAAATTGCATTAAATTTTGAATTGTCAGGTTTGAGATCATAATTAAAATGTTGCTATTACAAATAGAAAACACTAATTGTTAATAAATGTAAGAGAAGATGAAAAAAATCTTATGGGGGGATCAGCGCAAAAGGGAGTGCCGTGCTTTCGCCCTAAGCGACGAAGATGACCTAGTCGCTAATTTTATCTGTGCGCCCCGGTAGGCTAGTTGGTAGCGTGCTGGCTTATCAGTGCGGGGGGTCGTGGGTTCGATTCCCACCAGAGGCACTGGTCTGTTTTCGCTACAACGCGCCGAAGGCCATAGTAGCTAGTGCTCGGTTAGGGTAATAGTATATAATTTGTAATTATATGATTATTAATTAATAAAAAAAAAATAATTTTATTTCATTAAAATTCCTTTGTCAAAAATTTAACATATTTTGTAGGTTTTCAAAATAGTTGTGCTTAGACCAAAATATAAGAATGTATCCTAATTTTTGTATTTTTTTACAATTAAAAAAAAAATTACTTAAAATAAGTGAAAAATATGCACTAATTAATATTTTTTTTATTGTTCAATAATAGTTATGATTAGGGCAACCAAAAAACAGCTCTAAAACAATGTTTTAAGCGCTTAAAAATAGCTCTAATAACAGTAAAAAGAGCCGTTAAATTTAAAAATTAAACCGTTTAATTTCATAATTTTGTATTAAAATTCTTACTACAAATAAAATTTGAACTTCAGTCAATTAAAGTTGTAATAGAAAAAGTAGTTTTTCTTAAGCTTAAATTTCAAATTGGATTGAAAAAAAAACAAAAAATAACCCTATATTAATCTAAAGAAGCCGAAATAAGTCAAAAATAAGCTTATATTTACAAAATAAACTAAAATAAGCATATATCAAAAAATAAACTTAAAACAGCTCTAACAAATATAGCTCAAAATTTTCATAATTTCATGATCAGTAGTGCTATTCAGTAACTTGTTTTAACGATAATCGAATTGTTTAAAAAGTAAGCAACAGAACTAACGATTTTCTTTTCATTTACATTTTTAAACGATATTTGCTATTTTTAAAGTCAGCTGTTGTTGTTATCTAAACGACAACAATTTTTGTTTTGTTTATTCAATCGAGAAAAAGTTAAATTTTAAAATAAAAAAAAAAAAAGATTTGTCGACTATCGTTAAGGTGTACTTAGTGAATCACCTAATCGTTAGTGCAAACAACAAAAGTTGTCGATATATTTTGCGATTGCCGGATCGTTAAAAATTACTGAATCGCACTACAGAACTTGTGTTTAATCTTAATAGTTCTATTATTTCAAATAAAAAACAAGCTGTAAACTATTTTTGGTTTGCACTAGTTATGAGTAAAAATAAAATGCAAATTTGTGCACTATATTTGAGTTTAGTCGGGAAATTATGCATGCGTTGGTCTTAATTTCAATAGAAAAATTTTATTTTAGGAATATATTTTTGTTTTCAAATCAATCTTAATATAGTTTTGAGCATGGGTCAATACTCCTGCTATCGATATTAATTGCAAAATAATAATTATAATAAAGAAATATAGAGTATGGCCTCGAGCTTGAATAATTTTCATTTTATTGCACAATTAAAGGTCGAAAAAATCTTAATTTTTATTTTTAATAAAAATTATATCAAACTTGTAAAAAAGACAAAGTACGGTCTTGTTTACTCCCCCTTTAGTTCTTGTTTTTAAACAAAACAAGTGTGAAAATAAAAAGAAGAATAACAACAAAAGGCGCATATTGTATATCTACCAAAGGTAGAGGAGCTTGCACATAACGAACAAGTTTTCAATCTATTTTTGACCAATGGTGATAGTCTTTAACTTCGAGCTCATATATTAGTTCTCATTTAGTGGAAAAAGAAAAACTAGGTTTTATGAATGTTTGATGTTTGGCATGGGATTGTTACCTTTTTCAAAACGTGTTTTAATGATGGGAACCTAGAAAATTCCCGAAATAGATCTATCAACACATTCCTGAAAGGGTCAATTAATAAATTTGAAAACAAAAACTCTATAGATTATTTGTTAGGTCAATATCCTAATAAAGAAATATAGAGTATGGCCTCGAACTTGAATAATTTTCTTTTTCAAAAAATATTTTTTTTTTTTCGTTGCTGATTAATAATTATAAATTAACTCTTAAATATGATAATAATTATTTTGGATTCTTGCTTTTAAGTAAATAATTTTTGAATGATCCGTTTTTTTGGTGGATCTAAGTTTAAGATTCCAGTAATTTTAACATAAATTTATTAATCATATTTTATTTATTTCTTCCATTACAGAAATGATGCATATGGCAACTAACGTTTAAAACATTCGCGTTTTAAAAATATTATGGATTTAGCAGATCAAATCGATGATTATATTTGTACATTTGAAGGTCTTGGTGATATAACAATGGATTCATTAGCAATGTTTATATTTATATGGGCCGTATTGGCTCTATTTTTAGTATGGCTGTGTAAATTTTTATACCAAAAATATTTAAACAAAGAAAAACCAGCCAGTGCCAGCAATAGTCGACAAAGTAGTGTAGCTCCGGGAGGAGGAGTTATTAAATCAGAGAAACGTTTATCAGAACCCCGTGATATTTTAGCTAGCAAAAGTGAAGTTAAAGATATTTTAGCTAAACCATCAGCTGGTGGTGGTAGGGGTAGAACACCTGTGGGTGGTGCCGTTGCTGGTGGGCCAGGTGTACGCAGACGCATGGTTAGACAGGGTTCGGCTGGACCAGAAAATCGTAAAAAACGTTATGTACCACCACCATCAAATGTTGTTGGACCCGAAACAGTAAGTTTTTGTTATATACATGCATATTTTAAAGAAATTTATGTACTAATTATGGCATATTTATTTTACGATTTCTATAGACTTCCGTCACTTGGACCAGTCAAGTTTTTCGTTGGCTTTATAGCGATTTGGTGATTGTTAATGAATTATTAATGTCTTGGGTTATAGCCTTAAATGATACTCTACATAAAATTGAAGAAGAGGTAAGTTTCATTCGTTTATTAACCTTTAGTTTAATGACATCATTTAAATATTTTTTTTAAATAATATAATCAACTTTATTGTCTTCATAATTGTGACATCAGTTGTTATAATATTTATTTGTTGTTGTTACTGGACAATAAAGAAGATGTGAAATATATATAAGGGTTTGAATTCTGCGATTTTCTTTGGAATGATGTCATATATTTTTTTAATATTTATTTGATTTTCAAATACAAGTATTAGAAATTTCTATATAAATATTAGGATGTCCCTTAAAAGACGATTTGTCGAATTTTGCCGATTGCACCCTCCAGTTTTATTGCAAATTGTTATTAATGGACAAATTCAATTATTTTTTATTTTTTGAGAACGGTAACCGGTGCCGAAATTCTCTTCGAAAATGGCCAATTTGGAAAAAAGTGTTTTATTATCAAAAACTCCCAAATTTCGGAAAATTTAATTTTTTATTTAATTTATTCATTTAATATGCTCAAATTTATTCAGATATGGAATTCTGACTTCATCGCATATATTTAACCCACTTTAACCTAATATCCAATATGACCCACAAATTTAATTAAAATGCAGAAACGTTTTTTTTTTAACTAATTTTATTTTATTAAAACTCCTTTGTCAAAAATTTAACAAATTTTGAAAGTTTTCAAAATCCTAGTAAAAAGGTTTAGATATGATCATATATATAATTATATACAAAATTTTAGTATCCAATTATATCAGAGTTCAGATATATTTATATATACCTTCAGATGTAATTTTATATCATTTTAGATATGTTATATATAAACGTTATATATAAATATATATAAACGTTATATATAAATATATATAAACGTTATATATAAATATATATGAAGTTATATATAAATATAAATTGACTCAGATATAATTGGATAGACTCAATTCAATTTCAGATTATATATGGTCATATATGATCATATCTAACCTTTTTTATACAGGAATAGTTTTGCTTAGACAAAAATATAAGAATGTATCCCAATTTAAGTTTTTTTTTACAAACTAAAAAAACTACTTAAAATAAGTGAAAAATATGCACTAAAAACGACATAAAAGGTCAACAAAAACATCCACTTTTTCCGAAATATGCAAATATGCAACAACAACCGATTTAAATTTGATGATTCGGATAAATATTTAGTCATGTCAGTTTTATGTTATCGAGAAAAAATATGCATTTGCCTGAAAACCCTTGCCCTAGTGATACAGAGTACTAAACTAAGCAACAAGCGCAATTCTTTATTACCAATCTTGATTTTAAGTGTTAAAAAGGCGGGGTAAAAATTGCTCCAGATTCATTTTATTTTTTTTGTTACACTTATTTAAAGAAACTATACTAAAATGGGTTTCAAATTAAAGGCATTTCAATAAAAATCTAACGATTTAACAAATTAAAGGGGTATATGTTGGATTTGTTTTCCCTGGAGCCATTTTGGTCACCAGCTTTTTAAGATTAACAGTAAGATTCGTGCGATAAAGAATTGTTCGTTAGTTTAGAACTCTTTAATAAAAATCTAAAAGATTTTATTCTGTAAATTTCCTAGTGGGTATTTTTTTGGCGTTTTCGCTTTATGGATCAAGTTACATAAAATACTAATTTATAGTAATTAAATGTGCTAAAGTCCCTAACTTATTTAACAAATTGTGAAAAACAATCTGTTGTTGGCTTGTCCCTATCCCTATCTCATTCCTGCCCAAGGAAATCTTCAGGGGACTTTGTTATTAGAATTTCTAGAGATATTTGTTATGTTAAATCACAAACTCAATGAGAATTTCTTGTCCTCGTCTAGCAGCGTGATTCAAAATTTAAAATATCAGAGAAAAAACAAAAACAACAACAAAATATTTTCACAACTGGCTTTGTCATCTTCCAAATACTACTCTGTTTTTTTGACAGACCAAGCAATGTAGTGACGTTTATACAAGTAAATCAACAATAGAAAATCATATGTTTATTCATTATTCATTTAAGGGCTTTATAATCATGTATTCATATTTTAAATTAAGTTTTAGTCCCCCGGCCACGAAAGGTTGAAGATTTTTTGAAAATAAAGATAAAATTTAAGCAATATTCTTTCCGAAAATTTTTAAAGGTTTTATTCTGTAAATTTCTATTGAAACTCGAGGAAAGAAAGTTCTTCAGAAAATACTCAATAACTCTAACAATACAACATTGATTCAAAGCAAATAAATATTTTCATAATTGACATGCCGCCAATTCACAATCAAGGTAACTTAATTAATTTAAATTTTATAAAGCGGCAAAGTATAATTTCATACCTGGGTTATAAATATGAAACGGACCTTGTTATAAAATAGTAGTCGACAACTCCAATTTAAAAAAAGTTTTCAAATTAATTGAATATTAAAAAAAAAACGTTTATTGCATTTTTTCAAATTCGTGGGTCGTTTTGAATTCCACGCTGAAGTGTGTAAATGTGTCAGAATTTTTTATAAATATCGAATTTTGGGAATGTTTTAATTAAAATACACTTTTTGCAAAAATGGGACATTTTCAACACGGGTTAACATTTAGAAAAAAAAAATCTCGATATCTTCCATTTGGAAACATTTGCAATAAAACTAATGACAAATCTATTTTTAAGGGACACCCTAATAAATATTTTACATCAAATGAAAAGAAGATTTTTTTTCAAATGTATTTGCATATTAATATAAACAATTCAATTATTATTTTATGCATTTATTTCTATAAACAAGATATCAATCATACATTTCATGTTGTTTAAAAATACACTCAAACAAAAAATGTTAGTTGAAAAAATTCACAAAATATGATTAACAGGCAATTTTATACAAAATGTCATAAGATTAATACTTGTTTGACCTTATGTAACGTAACTTTTGGTCTATCTTGATCGAAATATACGGTTCTTAATGATTTTATTTGCAGTTATGCTTGGTTAGTTATCAATTTGTATCAATAGATTGTTATTTCTATACGTGTTTGGTTTTGATTTACATTACGTACTCATCGTATGCACAAATGTAAGTTTATAATGTCTTGTGTCACAGTTTATGCCCAATGATGTCAATGTTAATGAAAGTTTTTATTTATTCATAATTACAGTTGTTACTATTGTTGTTATTATTACTATTATACTTGTGGGGTGACACTTGTTAATTTTATGGTATTTGAGTTCTGATTAGGTTCATATTTCGGCAATTAATAAATAATAAACTAATATAGTCGTTTCAACTGACCTAACCTTTTAATTACATTGAAATAGAGAAATTCAAATATTTAAAGTATTAAATTCGTTTTATTATTCAAAGCTATTCAAAGCTATATCTACAAACAATTATACTCTACAATTTTGTTGTTTTATACTGCTCGATACTTTTCAAGAGGAAACTCGATCGATTTTACGATATCACTGAGAATAAAGTTTTAATAAACACTGTTTTGTGACAGCGATAAATTTTTAACTTATCTCGCATTAATCATACGTTCTGTAGTCCTTTTAAAATCATACATTTAATAAGACCTGAGCGCGTATGATTTATATTATGTATGTGTTAAATATTAATCATACGTTACGTAGTTCTTTAGAAGCATAAAAGTAGTAGTGTCCGACCGAACAGTTCGGCCAGAAAATGCATTTGGTCTGTATTCGATATTTTAAAGCATTATGGATAAATTTGGCGGATGGAAAAATGTTTGTTGGGCTGATTAGATGCTATTTTGAGTGTCAAATTTGAAGAAAAGTCTGTAGTTAAGTAATGAATTCACTGTTCGGCCTCAGAAAGTACGGCCAAATTGAAATAGTTCGAATTAAAATCGACTCAACAGACATGTTTCCAATACCAAAATTTGTCATCATTGCCTCTAGATATCAAAAAACCGACAAAATATAAGTTTTTGGCCGAACTGTTCGGACGGACACTAAAAATGAGTACAGAATTAATCATTTTTGTCTAGGATGGATATCGTAACCGCTGAAATACTGATTTTATTTAGCAACCATAACCGATTGAAATACCGTAACCATTATTTTTTAAAAACCTCAACCGAAATAAAGATCAGCATTATTAGTGTCCGACCGAACTAACTTTTTTTTGACCGAAGCCGTCTCAAAATTCTTTAATTTACTTTTTAATTGGAATAATGTGAGTTTCGGTTGGTTTTGACAACGGAAGTAGTCTTGTGTAGTTATTTCTTAGCCATATATGGCCCTTTGGGCTCGGTTATTTAATTGATGCATAATAAATAAATAAATTTGTTTAAAGTAAAACAAAATATATATAAACATGAGTAAATCTCCAAAAAGCTAATTGAGGAATTTCTTTTAATAATACGAAATGATGAGATCAATTATTTAATGACGTTATTTGAAAAAAAAAATGGGAAAGCTTGAACTTGTTTATATTTACTAAAATATGTAACGAATTCAATTCAAATTCTTGTGTTTTGTACTCGAAATTAAAGAATTCAATCAGAAAATGTCACTCAGTTCGGGGTTCGGCCAAGGTCAGACATAATTTCGCCAATCTTGGCCGAACATCACTTTTTGACCGAACTCGAATCCGAATACTCGGTGGGACACTAACAAATATACCAGTAAGAAAACCGTAGTCAATATTATTTGTGTTGCTATTTTTGGATCACTCTTTTAAAGTTTAAATCAAAAAACCCAAACAAATAGGGGAGGGATTTTTTTCGTATCAAATATTTTTTTACTTTAACCTTCGCACACCTGAAACACAGTGGATTTTGTAGATTTTCAAGCATTGATAACTTTACGGTTTTTAGTCAAAACAATTTTTATCAGGAACTGTTAAATTTTTCAAAATTCGAATATTCTTTCTAATTTTTTTTTTAATTTTTCAATTTTTCTATGTCGTCTCCCGAAACCTACTCAGGTGACTTGTTTCAGAATATTGATTTTTTATCAGTACTTAGTAATTAATTTTTTTTTTAAATATTGATTTTATTTATTTATTATTCAAAATACAATAACATTTTGACAAATTTATCTAAAATTGTAGCACGAAGTAGATTGGAACATATAACAATGTTTGCACCTTGTTTAAACAAGAAGTGATTGATTTCTCTAATACATATGCTCATTTCTGCTTATGCTTTACTGGAATGTATTGTTAACCCATTAATGACTGACCCCCGACTTCATTTTCACATATCGATGAAATTTCACTCATTAAATTTTTAATATCTTAGAAGATAGTTGGTCTATTTTTCCCACCACACTAGCGACTTATGAATTAACCACTGATATACAAAAATTCCTCGATGTTTTTTGAATAAAACATATGTTTTATGATCTTAAGTGTAAAACTCCGTTTATACTTGAAAATAATCCATATTTCAAGCAAGTGTATTTCATAGAACTGTAAAATGAGTATTTTAATGGTCATGTCACGAAATCAAGCATATCGGTGAGTGGTCTTAAACAGGTAAATATTTTTTGTACTCTTAAGACTATTAGCTAACTCTATTAGAACTCTTAAGGCTATTAGCTAAAAGCAAAGTTTTCCGATATTTTACTTCCCCAATTTTTCAGAGGCATTTCCGCACAATTTTTACGATTGTAAATTTGCAGACTTTTGAACCGTTGTGCTACTTTACAAAAACATTTTCCTAATGTAGTTTTATCCTTTCTCTACCTACCTGTGAAAATCAATATGATACAACTCTTTCCTGTATTTAGTTAATTTTTTTGAGTATTATATTTTTAAGATGGCTCCTTTTTGGGTGTTTAAATACAAAATAGGCAGGAATGGGTTAACGGTACTTGCTGTAGTTTTTTTATATTATTCGTTTTTCATCTCTTCTTCAATATCAGTAACCCATTGTGAAATGTTGAAGTAAATGCGAAATATATGTGAAAAATTTGAACCACACGGTTGGGTTTCAGTACACTACGTATGTAAAAAGCTTTGGGAGTGCGAAGGTTAACATGATTTGTTTTGCAGATGTCACCATCGTACGGTATTCTGAGCAATCGGCAAGCTTCCTTCGTTTGACATACTACTACATTTAAGACGAATATAAGGGTTTATTTGGCTAAAATACTCAGTTTAAGGATAATTGTATTAAAAATCTGTAATCTTGATTAACAATTGTTTTTTTGACATTAAAAAATCAGCTCTTAAATTTTGACCTGAAAATCCAAAAAATCCCTTAAATATTTTTTTTAATGATTTTCACAAAATGTAGCAAATAAAACACATAACGTTAAATGTGTGTGAACTTTGTACCTATTGAAACATACTTTTTTTTGAATTTAAACAAAAATATTTTTTGTTTAAAAAAAGATTTTATAAAAAAATTTTGAGTGACAAAAAATTAGGATTTTTTTTAGTAGCTTTAAATATTTTTAAGCGCTTTTAATTGAAAAGTTTACTTAAAATCAAGCACGTAAATGCAAAAGTTATTAGTCATAAAGGATTTACTAAAAAAAGTTGATATTGCTGATTTCATGATGCCCTAATTATGACACATACACCAGTCCCATATAATATCTAGCATTCAACCGAACAGCTCGCCAAAAACGATATTTTGTCGGATTTTCTGCATTGGAGGAATTGCATTGAAAGTTTTGATATTGGAAAAATATTTGTTGATCCAAAATATTGCGATTTTGAGTGTAAACTTTAAGGAAAAACCGAAAGATGTAAATTAATTTTTCAATTGCCGTCATAATATTTTAAAATACCGAATACCGATCAAATAAATTACTGTTACGAACTGTTTGGTTCGTAACAGTAATTCGATTTCCCGAAATGCATTTTTGGGATTGTAGCACATTTAATTAAATTTGTGCGTAAAACATTTTACATTTAATAATAAAATGTATTAACAAAAAAAAATCGTTTTGTTTCCAATTGTGCAGAATTGTATCTTGCACTCAATTGTAAATATGTTAATAGTTCCGGGAATGTTCGAAAAAATTTACCGATTCCAGGGAGTTGAAAAATGGTCGGGAAATTGAAAACCTTATCCGTTATATATTTTTTTTTTTCAAGAGCGGTTTAATTTGTATGGAATGCCTTATATCTTCACCTTAAATGCAAAATAGCGTAACATCACTTTTTACAAATTTACAGGAGATGTAAAAAACGTTTTAAAATTCAAAATATCTGAGATATAAAAAAATGCTTTTCTAACTTTGCCTTAAAATACGAAAACAGATCCATTTTAAATGGAAAACATGCTTTTTGTAAGGATTTTACAAGTTATGTGTCTTACGTTATTTTGATTTGTTGTTTTCTGAAACAAAATAACGTATCATCAATGATAATGTTTTAATATAACGTGACGACCAATGTTTGATTTATATAACTTTTATTTTTTGTTATATTTTTTTTTACAAAATAACGTCGCATCTCTTTTCATAAGTTTACATGAGAGCAAAAAACTAAATTCAATTGAAAATTCTTGAGATATTGAAACAAAATTTTCAAATCTGCATTAACATTAAAATATGAATATATGTTATATATGTTATATAAAAAATATGTTTTTAAAGAACACTTTATACTGTTTTTTAAACTAAATCTGTATGAAAAATAAAAATTTAAATTAAAATATATTTTTGCAATCATGTTTTAAATTAGAATTAAACAAAACAATATATTTTTTTCAATTTATAACGAGCTTACAACCTCCGTATATTTACAAAAATAAAGCAAATCAAACATATTAGCTAGGTTGATACTAGTATTTCGATCTGGCTGCGATCGGAACCCGAAGTTTTGGAAAAGCTAGAGCCTCTATAATAGGCAGAACTTTAACAAAAAACCTATTAATAATCGATTTTGCTCCATTCTTGTCTTCTTAGTAATCAAGCACGTGGTTAGGTCTTTTCCTAACAAGCATCATGACGTTACTAAACTTTGAAGACCAAAAATGTTGTATTTATATAAAAAAATTTTAGTGTGTACTCTGGCTCAAGTAATATTTTTTAAAGTTTTGTTAGTTTTTTGTTTTTATATACATCGAGATAATTTTTATGTTATTTTCAATTTATAACGAGCTTTCAACCTCCGTATATTTACAAAAATAAAACAAATCAAACATATTAGCTAGGTTGATGCTATTATTTCGATCTGACTAAAGATCTCATCAGAATTTATTTATAATAAAAGCAGTAAAAGTTAAAAAAAAGAACCTTCCATGTTTTCATTATAACTATTTTCGATTAAAGAACACATTTTATTATAACACTTTTTTGTTTCATTAAAACTTCTTTAATAACTTTTTGTCTTTTGTTTTATTGAGCTAAAGATCCTTTATTTTATAATTATAATTATTTATTTCCAATATTTCGTCTTCGCTTTGGAAGACTTCTTCAGGGAAAATTTTTTATAATTAAAAACTTAAAAATAATAATTACAAAAAAGGCGGGAAATAAAATATTTTCTAATGTCAAATTAAAAAATTAACTCTTTGTGGTACCTACGTATACTTTAGTGCAATTTTCTGTGTCATTACCCCTACATGGTATCTTATAACCTAAATTGGACATATCAAATTTACTTATTTTATCTTTTGTCTTGCTAAATAGTGAACCTAATGTGTTATATGTTCTATGTGCTACTAAGTATTTCTTATCATCGAAAATTTTGGATTTTTCTAATCTTTCAGATATAAGAGGAACATAAGTTAAAGATTTATAAACTGAAAACTAGAATAGCAGGTCATAAATCTGATCAAAAATACAATAAAACCACTTCTACGCAAAAAACAGCATTATCATTACACTGCAGCAACTCCAATCATTATCCAGATTTTGATAACACATCAATTTTAAACACAGAAAGCAATTATAAACGAAGATATACATTAGAAATGTTACAGATCATAAAAGTACCATCAACACAAAGGATTAACTATAAAACAGACACATCCAATATTGCACAGAATTACAGACATTTAGTCAATAGGAAATAATAAAATTATTATAATTCTCATTTAGATTTTAAGAAACTATTAATTTAAAATTGTTTGCTATGTTATGATATTTCAATTATTTATACTTTGTTTTCTGGGTTAATTTTTTTAATTTGACATTAGAAAATATTTTATTTCCCGCCTTTTTTGTAATTATTATTTTTAAGTTTTTTAATTATAAAAAATTTTCCCTGAAGAAGTCTTCCAAAGCGAAGACGAAATATTGGAAATAAATAATTATAATTATAAAATAAAGGATCTTTAGCTCAATAAAACAAAAGACAAAAATTTATTTAAAAAGATCGAAGAAAAATAAGAAAACTTCTTTAATAACATTAAGTTTGATCACAAATTCCACGAAAACTGAGATAAAATTGAACAAAACATAAACAATAAAAAAATCAATAGTAGCTGTGTTCAAAAAAAAAAAAAAAATCAAAATTTGAATATTTTAATATTCTTTTATTTTTTATATGAGTGGATGATACGTTATTTTGTTTGAGAAAATTTTGTAATTTTGATGATACGTTATTTTGAATTTTGGTTATAACTTGCTTATTTCGTATAATAGTGGTTTAAAATTTTGTACATATATGTAATATGATGTAGTGAATAGTAATCAATCAAAAACCCGATTTTGATTTTTTTGATGATACGTTATTTTGCATTTAAGGTGACGATATGCAGGTCTTAATGGGTCACTTCGTAAGGAAACTCCCAGTTTAACAAAAATATAAATAAATAAAATTTATAAAGTAGTGCATATTTACTTTTAAATTATCGTGCATTTATTTTACTATTTATTATGTGGTTTACTAATTTATGATACAATTTATTTATTCTAATTACTCTCCAAATAAAGCCACAGTTTATTTTTATTCCATTATTTGTTCGTTATTTAAAGCTCATACCACGTACTTGGTTAAAAAAAAAATTAAATATAAAAAATTCATTTAGAATATTGATGATGATAAAAACTGATTCATTCGAAAGGTTTTTAAACATACAAAATTACGTAAGCTTTTAGGCTTTGTTTAAAAAAAAAAAAAGACTCACAAAAAACGGGTTCACCAGTCACCACTACTTATCTTCATTAGACAGCGCTGTACATTTAAATAAACAAAAAAATAAACACCAAAATTTTAAAAAAATGTGACCTTGGCCTTAGTATTGAAAATTAAGAAATAAAAAATAAAAAAACACAAATTCTTATATGTACGAATATTTTTTTTAATTGGTAGAAAGAAACTTTGTTTGTCCTACCCAGGAACAGTGGATAAAACGAGAAATTTTCGGGTCTAAAGTTGTTAGAGTTGTTTTTAGGCCTAGTTTTTGGGAAGTCAATTAAACTTAGGTTATTGATCTTTTAAGTTAATCTAAAAACAAAACTAAACTCAACGTGTCACTTATGTATTTTTTCTTTATCACATATTCAAATTTCTTTAAGATCGTAGAGAACCCATCTGGAGACTCCCCTTGTCAGGCAAAAAAGTTAGTACACAAATCTGTTTCTATTTTTGTTTAGTGATTTTTAGTGCAATATATTTTTCAGTGACAATTTTTGCAAACAAATTACTGAATTTTTTTACTAATTTCTGTTGCTACATTTTAGTAATTTTTCAAAACCAAGTGCTAAATTTATGAAAATTTGAATTTGTTCAAATATTTGTATCCAAGATATTGTACGGGCTTATTCAATTCTAAATACGAGGGCGGATCAATATGTCCGTGACTTTTCGAACTTCCCTCGTAGTTATATGAAATGCAACACTGCTCCCATCAAGTACCATCTGTTAATAGACTACTGTCAAATTTTGAGCAAGGTTTCGTCATTTACTTTGCGTTTTAACAGCTGTTCAAAATATACAACCTCGTGGATTTTTTTAAAAATGGAAAAAAGTGAAATTGGATTGCTCATTAAACATTGTTTTTTGCCAAAAAAAAAGTCAATCAAACCAAGAAAAAGCTTAATAAATACTATGGGGACTCTGCACAATCGGTTTCAATGGTAAAAAAGTGGTTAACTGACTTTAGTTGTGGTCGCACAAGTACAAATGACGCTGAACGTTCTGGACGGCCAATTGAGGCCAATACACCCGAAACTGTGGGCGTTGTGGTTAGCGCGTTGGACTGTTACACAGATGGTCCCGGGTTCAATTCCCGGTGACGACAACATCACCTTCGGTGTTCCCATAGCACTTGACCCCACCGAAGTAAAATATTGAATCAGGGCTATGAAACAAAAAGCTTCAATAAATTCGCCAACTTTACATCAGGTGGCGAGCAACAACTGTTCTAAGACTTATCTACTCGCGAAATTACAGTGTTGGCATGTTTAAATCTCTTCATCTTTTACCACCTTTCATCTCTCCACTATCCCCTTTCCAAAGAAAGCAACACATTAATTAATAGGAAGAATTTCCTGAGTGTTGCTTCTCTTTAAAAAAAAAAAAAAAAATAAACGTAATCGTAATTGTAATCGTGGCCAATAAGGTGATGACAACATTTTTTGGGATGCACGCGCGATAAACCACATCGATTGCCTTCAATATGGCCAAGAAATGCCTATGTTATTTACCTCGAAAAATACTATTTTTTGGAAGGAATAAAAAAATTGGAGAAATGTTGGACTAAGTGTATTTTTAAAAACTGTGTTTCATTCAAAAAGTCACGGACTTATTGATCCGCCCTCGTATTAACCTTTAACTCCCGATTTTTTTTTACTTCAGATTCCTGTTAACTGTCCTTCATTAAAATGAAAAAGGTTTACTTATACGTCCCTTCCCCCTTTTTAAAACGCGATTTTTCAACAAACGTAAGATCTATCAACGATCGTAAGATCTTGGACGATGACGTACATATGTATTTATATGACACTTACCTTTCATACAAAGTTAAGTTAAATTGGAAGGGGAGTAGAGGTTTTATGCTTTTAAATGGAATGAGTCATTTAGTCCATGATAGTTTATAACGCAAATAAATGATAACTGATAGCTAACTGTTGTTTGTTCTACTTTGACAGCACTGGCACAACGTTTGTTGGAATAACATGCCCCTGCTGGGAAATCAAAAAAAAAAAAAAAATTGGTCAAAAAAAAAATTTTCACAAACATAACAAAATACAGTTTTTTTTAATCCCTGCTTTGAAAGCACTTTTTACTAACGTTGGCAAAGCGTCCTCAATTAGAGTTTTGCCAATGCTTTAATTTGTATTTCAACTAATTGTACTGTAAATAAAGTAATTTACCAGTGCTTGATATTTTTGACCATCTGCAATTTCTGGCTGGGTCGGAGTCTGAACGACGTTAGTTTTATGCTCGTTGTATATTTTTCTGAACAATTTCTACCTTTTTTTTTTGTCTTACAGCAAGGAGTATCCGTTGAAATTGTACGTGTTTTACCCGACAGTCCACCACCCGGTTTTAAGCAACATATTCTGTAATGCCGATGAAGCAAATCCAGCCGATATGGTAACACTAGTCATATTTTATTAAAAAAAGAAATAAACTATTAACCTCTATATAATTTCAGCTCATTACCTTTGATTGTGATGCCATGCCGGTATTACAAGTTAAAACTTTCCGTCAAAAATCGGGAAAAGTAGAAACCTCACACTACAAAGTTACCGTATCCAGATTCCGAGCTCGCATTGCCAATGCTATGAACTATAATACCTTAAAGGGTGATATGCGTGTTGAAGGATTTCCAGATGTAAGTTGAAATATTTTTTACTCAAAACCAAAAAGTATTAATCCAAAAATGTTTAACATTTTAGATCCGTATTGCCATGAATAGTGTGGGTGCTATAAAGCCTATTGATCAGGAAGAACAACAATTTCAGGGTGTTGTAACGGATTTATTGTCACGTGCCTTACGTGATACTATCTATCCAGTAGATTTCTCTGTGTATACGACCTGTCCTCGTGCTGAAATTGATCCCATGGATTTACCTGTAATATATCCAGTTCCTTATGATAATATGGCGGTGAGCGTAAGAACATTGAGAAGAGGGTGATAGAGAGAGAGATATACATACCGCATTGTCATTTATAAACACGATGACATTTCATAACTTCTTTTCTGTTCCTTTACAAACATGTTTTAGCAAAATTTGAAAGCATTTTTGTACAAATCGTTTTTATACTGTTATAAAGGGTCCGCCAAATAACTTTTTTTTTTTGAACTCCTGAACCAATTGGACTTTGTATGGCGTCATACCAAGGTCTTTATGCAAAATTCGTCTCAATGATGTCTCCGAAATGTTCAATTGTTGAGAACGACGGTGAATTGATGTTGATGGCGCTTCACGCACACTTTCTGCCACAGCAGCAATATTCTCGGGTGTACGCACTGTTTTTGGCTTTTCACGCTTTGGTTTATCGATGAGGATGCCAGTTTCTTTCACTTTTTTCACAAGATAACGAACATACGGACGGATAAAACTAATTATCTGTCAAATCGGACATGAGCTAAGTGTTACCATTCACGAAATATGCACTAGTTGAAAAAAAAACGTTAGATGGCGCACCCTTTATTTTGACTAACTTTAACTGTTATTTTAAATACATTTATATCCTACACTTCTCTTTGTTCTTTATCCCTTACCAAAAACCATTTCCTTTTATTAAGTTTAACATTGTTTTATGTCATAACTTTGTTAAGTTAAAACTTTAAAATCTGCCTTTGATCTCAATTGACTGTCATTTTAACAATTTTTTTTTGTTAATTCATAAAATTAAAAAAAAACAAATTTTTTTGTTTGAAAATTTTAATTTGTAAAATTTTTTTGTCTTCTCTCTTCTATTACAGGGACCTTTTCGATATTATTACAATTACTAAAAAAAAATATAATTTCATAAAAACAAAAACATATTTTAACTATAAATATGTTCCTTTTAATAAATATGTTCCTTTTAATAAATATGTTCCTTTCAACCAAATTAACTAGAACATTTGTAAATTAGACAGTTTTCAATAAAATTCAGCAAGAAAAATCAAAGGCTTATTTTAAGTTTTATTTTACAAAAACACACTTTAAAAAAATGTCATTATAAATATTCTTTACATTTCCTTACACTATATACATTTTCTTCAGAATCAAATGGATATGCAACAAAGTGGTCTTCAACCCATGATCTCGGGCAGACGTTTATTGGTAAAAATTGTTAAAGGCGAAGGACTTAAAGATGCCAAAGATCCATTTTTGGTAGTCGAAATGGATGAGCCAGCACAAAAAAATCAAACTGGAGCCCGACAGGGTAATAATCCATACTGGGATGAACATTTCTTATTGTAAGTTTAATACCTAAATAATTCTTTTCAATATTCTAACTTATATGTCTTATCTACTCTCTAGCGATTTGGCTCCCCAATCGGCTGAAATCCTCTTTGAAGTCTATGATCGTTCTGCGGATCCTTCAGGTCCTTCCAAGTTTTTGGGTCTAGGTTTAGTAGGCATTGATGAGTTGGCTGTGGGTCCTGCCTCGACTCAAGTCCTTGCATTACAACCTCGTCCTTATGAAACACATCCTGTCTTTGGTTCCATTACCGTAGATTTTGTGTTTATCGAGGGCGCCGAAATACCTGCCGGCCCTAGACCGTATAAACTTAAGGAAGCTCTGCATATAAGTACGCCTGCCATTAATGAGCATTTGAAAAATGGTTCAAATTTGGCTGATGCTGCCGTACGTGCCTTACAAGACGGTGCTTTGGCCACAAATGGTCAGGCCAATAAGAGTACATTGATCATACACAGTGTTCAAAGGGTAAGTTGAATGAAATCAGAGGGATTTTAATTTCTTTATCAAAAAAAAAAAAAATACTTCGATGTTTATTAGGTATTCAAATTACACTGGTTTTCTTTTGTTCAAGTAAACGAGTAATTCGATTTTGAACTTTTTCACTTACTCGATTAATCGAGTAAATTTTTTATATTACTCGAGTAACTCAAAGAATTAAAAACCAGGGACCGTAATCATTATGAGTTTAATAATAAAAATTACACAATAATGATTATGTTATGAGTTTTAAGGATTTTCTTCAATGGTAATGATTATTTTTGAGTAATATTGATAAAAATCAGCTATAATCATTATTTTTGAGCAAAAAAAAATAAAACTCAAAAATAATCATTATTTATGATTTTTATTTTTTTCGTTCAAAATAAAACTCACTTTCATGTAGGTGTAAATATATAAACATATGCATAAAAATATGTAAGTACATCATATATAAAGTCGTAAATTGAAAGTGAGTTTTATTTTGAGCGAAAAAAAATAAAAATCATAAATAATGATTATTTTTGAGTTTTATTTTTTTGCTCAAACATAATGATTATGGCTGATTTTTTTTATTATTACTCAAAAATAATCATTACCATTGAAGAAAACTTTAAAAATTAAAAATTTAAAAATCATGACGGATACGCAAAGATTGTCAAAAAATAATAATAATGGTGCAATAAATTTTTTTTTATGTCTGTTCTAAGTGATTGATTTTTTTATTTAAAAAAAAACGAACAATAATCATTATTTACGGTCCCTGTTAAAAACTTATTTTTGGCTCCTACATTTTTCCTTAAAAGTACACAATAAATACGAAAATAGCAGTTCGAAAATATTTTTTTTTTTTTTTTGTCAAATATTTAACGGTTAACCGATTAAATACCCTAATGTTTATCGAAATGATCAGTAAAATGTTGAAGTTTTAAAAAATAGCATTTTTAATTCATAAATAATGTCTTCTTGTAGAAAAATAATTCAGTATTATTGTAAATATATAATTTTTTCTTAAATAAATATTTTTAAAATGCCGAAAAATAACTGTTAAAAACTGTCGTTTTTACCAACTTTTACAGTTGTTTCATTATTTTTGTAGTAAGATGTATGCCTGTTAACCTGTCACAGGATAAGTCTTTTAAAGAACAATTGACTCATTTGTTGGCTAGTTACAAAATTTTACTAAACAAAAAGTAAATTAAAATTTAAAATTATTAGCCACATAGTCAAAAGCTCCGAAATCCGACCTTAGGCGGGTTTCTCTAGAAAGCTTAGCGACATACCACATAATTCGCATACCGCATTCGCCGTAGTTGTTCATAGTCCCAATTTTTGTCTGAAGGTTTTATCTAATATTTTTTCAAAATAAATGAAATTGCGAGTCGAAAATTACAGGATATGATAGCACAATAAACATTTTTAAAAAAGCTTTTTACAAAGCTTTTAAACTTGTATCCAAACTTCAACATTTTACTGATCAAAATTCACCAAATCAATCAATCATAAAGAGCTTTTTTTTTAAAAATATGTTTGCACAATTTATTTATTTTTCTTTTTTAAATTTATTTCATATCTTTTCATGAATCGTGTAAAATCACGCTGCATATCAAAATATTACCATTGACTATCATAAATTTTATTTGATTTTTTCCATCTATTGCACAATTTAAGCAGAATTCAACAAATCCAAATGCATTTAAGGTAAATTATAATTTTCTTTTCAAAATCATTATCATTAACAACAAAAGTTTTGTTTTGAGCTCGACTATAACATAATTTTGAGTTTTTTTTTTTTTTAAATTCTGAATTTAAGTTGCAAACTCACACATTCTCACAAAAGAAAATAAAAATTGAAAATATTTTGTGAATAACTTATTAGTTTATAGTGTTATGAAAATCCTAACATGTTTCTTTTTTTACCAAATTATTTTGGAAACTTTTATTCTTTTTTTTTTAAAAATATACTGCGCTTTAATTAACCCTGCTCTGAAATACTTATTTGCTTCATAACGACAAAATACACTTAAACACCACAAACAAAAGGTTGAAGTAAATAAAGACGGTCAAATCGAAGTTAAAGAATCTCAAGATGTATTAAAAGCCGCCGTGTCAAAAGCTTTAGATAGTTCAAATGTGGTTGCAAAAGAAGCTTTGCCTTTAGAAAGCCCCGAAGATATAGAACAAATTATACAGGATATATCAGAGACTACAGATATAACAGCAAGTCCTACTGATTCATATCCAAAAGTCGAGTGCCTAAATACCGAAACACCATCCCTAAACAACACAGGTAACGATAGTGCTTTGGGAGAATCAGCCACAGAGGTAAGTGTAGTTGAAAAGCTTTCTTTTTCCAATTTTTATTTTTACTAAAATTTAAAAGCATGAATTTTTAAAAAGTTCCATGTATTGTAGAAAAAAAAAATGTTTTCGATTAGTAATTACCAAGTCATTGTGATTAATTTCTCCATATAGTTTGGACAACCTAATGCTGCCTCTTCACCAAATGGTCATAATAATTATCAACTCAATGGCAACTCTAGGGGTTTCTCAAACGGCAATAATTCAGCTTACTCGAATAATGGTTACTCAACGAATAGTTTGCCTCGCAATGGTATTATGACCACACAGCCTTTAAGTCCTCCGGGTCTGAGCAACACTAATGCTGAAGGATTCGATGATCGTGGCCGTAGTAAAAAACGTAATTTCTTTGGTACACTGAAAAAACGTTTAAGCCGTTCCAAGACACGCACCCATTCAGCTGATCGTGGCGTTTTAACGTCACCACAAAATAATAATCGTACAACTCCTACAGGAACACTAAACGGTGATTCACGTTCATTATCTGTCGATCGTGCTGTTTTGTCTAAAAGCAATTCACTTGGTAATTACCTTAGATCCCAACCACCTCATCCAAACGCCTATCACCAACAACACCATGTCACTAATATTTAATTCATTAAAATTAATCAATTTTCATTTCCTTTTTCTTTTACAAAGCACTTTCATTAGATGTTCTCTTTTAAAGCACTTTTCAAGTGGGAGGGAAAAATGCAGTTCCACTGATAAACTTTATTAAGTTTTGTCTTTAGTCGTTGTAGAAGCAAGTTTAGCGTAGACTTTTAAGTAAATTTTTTTAATTCTATGATACAAAAAGCTCAGACGAAAGCTTAAATCCCGATACTAAAAAAAGTTGTTAGGTTTTAAGTTTAGATTTTTCTTTTTTTTCATTTTAAAATCTTGTTAAAAACTCAGATGTAAACTGCAATCGTAAAACCAAAAAAAAAAAAGCTTTTAGCTTTTAAGTTTTACTACAAGTGACAGTAATACCTATTAGCTTAAAAATTTAGATTTTAAAATTCAGTGATACTAAAAGCTCAGATGCAAAGCTTTTAGCATTTAAAATTTGGTTAAAAACTCAGATGTAAACTTCAATCGTAACAGCTAAAAAGCTTTTAGCTTTTAATTTGTAATACAAGTGAAAATAAAAGCTTTAAGTTTTCATTTTAAATTATGTTAAAAACAGCATATTTGTGGATTTGTAATCCAGTTATTGAGCAAAAAAATTGAAAAATGGGGGAAAATAGGCATTTTTGCGATTTTTAAGGCACCGGATGCACTTTTTTCGGCTAGGATTGTTCCGCATTTTTTTTTCTTCAATTCAATATCTACAACTTTGCTTCTGACACAAAAGAGATATTCTGTACGGTATACCGAGATATAACCGTGTTAAAATATAGAAAAAGTGTTAAAAATCCGGCTTGAGCCAAAAACTTCGTATGCCATTAAATTATTACTGTAGCCAACTTGACAACACGAATGATGCAGAAGTTCTTATTTTTGGGGCTACTTTCATGTGCAATTTTTAGAATTGAGTCCCAAAAACATGTGTTGAAAAATGTTGTACTGTGTTTTTAAAGCTTAGTCGTTGCAAAGTTAAAAACTTGGATGTAGGCTTCAATTGTGGTACTAAAAAAAGCTCCAAGCTGTTAAGTTTAGATTTTTTCATTTTAAAATTATGTTAACATCTCAGATGTAGACCATGCTCTTTTTCCAAAAAAATTTTAAAAATCGGTTAACTTAAAAAAATAAATTTTCATATATTTTTGAATAAAGATTTGTTCACAAAATTATATAAAATTTTAATTTTTAAAATATCTTCAAACGTCTAGAATTTATATGCTGTCATAGTTTCAACGTTGGTTGCCAATATTTCCACTAGAGGGCGCTTTAAAGAAAGAAAAAATACCAAAATTTCTTAATGAGGCATAGTTCTATATATCTGGAAAGTTTGTTTGAAAAATTACCAGCGGATCTATGACGTGCCATTAATGAGTTTAATGTTTTGAATAAAGACTTTTTAGAATTGTTATTAATTAGTAGTGTCCGACCGAACAGTTCGGCAGGAAAATGCAGTTGGTCTGTATTTGGTATTTTAAAGCATTATGGACAAATTTGGCGGATGAAAAAATGTTTATTGGACTGATTAGATGCTATTTTGAGTGTCAAATTTGAAGAAAAGTCTGTAGTTAAGCAATGAATTCACTGTTCGGCCTCAGAAAGTTCGACCAAATTGAAAATACAGGTATCCCTCGATTTACGCGGCACGTTGGGACCGGAAGAAAACCGCGTAATTCAAAACCGCATAAATAAAGGTTCTATATCAATACAAAATTCTGTTTTGGGACCAGCAATATAATAAACCGACCGAAAATCAGTGTTAAAAGAAAAGCTTATTAATATAATTTAAATTAAATTTATTTTATTTGTACTTTTCAATAGTTATAACAAAATATTATTTGTAAAAATAGTATATTTAAACTTTAAACTAGCTTTGAAAAAAAATTCAAAATTTATAAATTAACAAAAAATAACAAAAATTTTATAAAAAAACTTCATTCCGGCTTTTTAAACCAACAAAACATAAATTAATAAAAACAAAAAATTCATAAAAATATAAAATATTATACATATTGCTAATCTTCACAGATTTCGTCATAGTTAAAATCTTCAGTATCTTCGTCAAAGACTACTTTTTCAGAGTCTTTGTCATAGTTAACGTCTTCAGAATTTTGGTCACAATTAACGTCTTCGTACACTTTAAAGAAGTCTGTTATGCGCTTTTGCTTTTTTTGCTGTTCCTGTTGTTTTAAAAGTTCTTCGTATGATGCCAACAATTTTTTTATTGAACACTGAAATAAATCTGATCGATTTGTACAAGGGTCATTATCAGTGGAAAATGTTATCAAATCCTGAGCCATTTGTATAAAGTTTTTAACTTCGGAGAATCAAAATCTGGATTATCCTCACTATCACTTTCGTCTTCAGTTGATTCATCGGGGTCCGTGGCTAATTCAATGAGATCTTGTTCTGTCAATTCTGGAACATCATTTATCATCTCCAATATATCCTCATCCACAATGTTTTGAAATAAATCAGATGTTTCAATTACTTGTAGTATTTGAGCAACTTCCGCTGTTAACGGAGTAACAACATTATTATTAGGAAAATCAAAACCACAGCAAATTGTTTATTTTTTATTACCTTTAAAGTTTTTTTTACACTGCAAATTAAATTTAACCTCTTCTTTTTTGCAAACAGCTGATAATGTTTTAAAAAAAATGGTGTAATGCGCGCAATTAGAAGGTTGCCACTATTTTTAAATCGCGTTATACTAAAAACGCGTAAAAAACGCGTTATACAGAAAAATGGTCACTATTATAAATCGCGTTATATCGAAACCGCGCAAATAAAGTACCGCGTAAATCGAGGGATACCTGTAGTTCGGCGGCCGAACTTTTAACTTTATAGCTAAACTTCGGCTTTTCTCCTTTATTATTTTATACACAAAATCGAATTAAATCAGCTCAACAAACATGTTTTCAATACCAAAATTTGTCATCATTGCCTCTAGATATCAAAAAACCGACAAAATATAGTTTTTTGGCCGAACACTTCGGTCGGACATTATTAATTAGCTTTTAAGATAATGTAATTATTAATCAATACTTATATTTAAAGCTCAGATGTAGACTTCAACCATGGTACCAAAAATTTTAGGCTTTTAAATTTAATTTTGGTACTAAGAGAGTTTTTTACAGCTTAATTGTTGATTGGTTAAATTTGGATATAGACCTCAATCGTTGGAATTTTAAAGTTTAAATAAAAAAAAAAATGTGTCAGAACCAGTGCAGCCATTTTAAGCTAATTCTTCAAGAACGGGATAATTTTAAAAGTTTCATACACAATGACTTTTTATTAAATAATTGAGCTCTAGGTCACGTTTGTATTTATAAAATATCCTTTATTATTTTATATTTCTCCAATATTTCGTCATTCTTTGAATGACATCTTCAGGGAGTATGAACAACAACAAACAATATTAAAAACAAAACATTTACATTGTAAATGTTGTGTGGACCAGAGTGGAGGGCAGCGGCAAAAAAGTTTTGTTTTTAATATTGTTTGTTGTTGTTCATACGCCCTGAAGATGTCATTCAAAGAATGACGAAATATTGGAGATATAAAAAAAAATAAAGGATTTTTTATAAATACAAACGTGACCTAGAGCTTAATTATTTAATAAAGTCATTCATTTCAAGGGTCAAAAAACTTTTCATAATTTACAAGTTTCATACACATTTTAGATAATGAAATTTTTTTTTTTTTTTTTTATATGACATCAAATATTACAAAGCTTCTTTCATAAGCTCAAACACTACATTGAGAGAATTATCTTCATAAAATTAATGAATTATTTTTTTAAAAATATATAAAATTTCGTTGAAATTCAGTTAATAAAATTTCGTATTGCATTATAAATATTTATCAAAAATTTTATTTCATACATAATTTTTCATGCATTTCATGAACATTAGGAAACTTTTCATTTTTTTTTTTTTTTTTTGAAAATGTTTATTAATCTAATGAAAAGTTTTATTGATTAAAAGTTATCTCTGTGTAGTGCTTTCCTTTTTGACCTTAATTGCCATACATTAAAGTTTAAAGGATTTTTGAATTACTTTTATAACATTTTCAAGTGATTTTTAAAATTTTATTTTTAGAATATCATAATTATAATTTTCAAATTCATTATTTTCATTTTCATTTCCCTTTCCTCTGTGTAATTTTAAATATGTTCTTTCTCTTTTGTTTCTCTGTCTTTGTCGTTACTTTTTTTTTACCAAATCAAATAAACTCAACTTTCAACATTTAAACTCTGTAATACAAACTCAACTAAATTTGACACTAAATGTTAAACTAAATGTTTTTTTCTGTGTAACAAAACTTAAAAAAAACTGTATGTATTAAAACACTAAACACCTATTAACAAAAAAAAACACGCTTAAACATGCACATTTTACACCTACACACACACACACATGCACATAACGTATAAAATTTTTAAACAAATTTTTTAATTTATAATTTGCTTATAAAAACAACAACTTAATTTATACAAAATTTTAATTTAACTTTTTTTTTTTTCTTAATTTCTCATTTCATATCAAAAACAAAACTTTTAATTTACGTTTTTTGGGTTTTATTACTTGGCGTTTTGATTTTACTTACCAACTATACTTCAACATATTACCAACCTCAAAAACCTCAACTATTTATGGTTTTTTTTTTGTGTGTAAATAACTGGTGCTATGGTTAATTTTTAAAATTATTTTTTTATAATTTTTATAATGGACAAACAATGCACGCCTTATTATAATTTTATGCGATCAAAAAAAAAATTGGTTTATTTGTGTAAAATTTGAAATGTTGGGGTTTCAGGACCTCGCATGGGCATTTCACCTACATTAGATCACTCAAGACGCTCTTCAATTTCAGAGTCCTCAGCAATCTCAGGTTTTTCCTCAGCTAGCACAAAAACTTATGTGCATGAAGCATCAACATTGGTGCTAGAAACTATTGAAAATGGTATTAAGCGGTAAGTAAGGCATATATGCTGAGCGCAAAGTTTTTCTTTATAAAAACACAAAATAAAATCTACACTGATGCCAAAAGCTTTATAAATGTTCGTGCACTAAAACATTTACCATACCAATGAAATGTTTTCTTAATACGACAAAATGCTAGAAAATGTGTTCTAAGAATTATAAAGCTTTTTTTGTCAGTGTATTATAATATATGTTTCCATATTTTACTTACAATGAAGATCATCTAACTGAAATCTTATTACATATTTGGATTAAATTTGGAGAGAGAAAAATAATATTGGTCTGTTTTAGCTTTCGATATACTTTTGGATTATAGGGGATAAAAATGAAGGGGTAGAAAATAAGCCAGTTTTGGCTCTAAATATCAAAAGTTTCCTAATAGTCGAAGCAGATCAACGTTAATTTTTTTCTCTGACAAAATTTCCATATCGTAAGCTTAAAGTTGGAGAACTTTTTTTTGTAAGCCCCTAAAAGCATAAAGCTTTACACTATATGTTTTTTTTTTTCATAGACACTTTATTGTACCTCTCGAGATTGCAAAGCGTCCCAGATGGCGCCGCAAAGGCACAAAACTTCACATTTACAATGATCATACCTTTATTGCCAAGCATTTAAGCGGGTAAGTCTAAAAAGTTTAATTTTATTATATAAATTATTTACATTAATAAAAACTAAGCAAATTTTATACTTAAAAGATAAGTTTTTTAATAATTTAAATTTTAATTTTTAAATCTATCGTTTAGTTTTCTAACTTTAATCGTGGTATTAAAAAGATTTGTTTTTAAACTCCTATTTTCATACTAAAAGCTTTAATACTAAATGTTTATACAAAAAAGCTTTATTTTTATTAAAACTGTGAATTTAGAAGTTTATTTTTAAAGCTTCAATCTTGGTACTATAAAAGCTTTATTATTTTTAATTAATTTGTTATAAAGGGTGATTTTTTTTATCAACTTTCTTTTTGTCAACACTATTTTTGTTACTGTTTAAACATGTTCAGTTTAGTTTCTTTATCGGAAAATTTCTTTATCGGAAAATTGTGTTCAGCCACGAAGCTCATTTCTGGTTGAATGGATACGTGAACAAGCAAAATGGGCATATTTGGTGTGAAGAGCAGCCAGAAGCATTGCCAGAACTGCCAATGCATCCCGAAAAATGCACTGTTTGGTGTGGATTAGGGGCCGGTGGCATCATTGGAGCATACTTTTTGAAAGACGGCGAAGGCAGGAACGTTACTGTGAATGGCGAGCGCTACTGTGCGATGATTACAATTTTTTTTTTTTTTGCCCGAAATGGAAGAGCTGGACTTGGGGTTTCAACAAGACGGTGCCACATGCCATACAGCACGAGTTCGGTGAACAGTTTATTTCACGATTGGGGCCGGTCAATTGATCGCCTATATCGTGCGATTTAACGCCTTTAGACTATTTTTCGTGGGACTATGTTAAGGCTCATGTCTATAGGGACAAGCCTGCAACGGTTGACGCACTGGAAGCCAATATTGAAGAATTTATTCGTGAGATACCGGCCGATATGTTGGAGAGAGTATGCCAAAATTAGACCCAGATCCATTTGAGGCGTAGCCGTGGTCAACATTTACATGAAATCATCTTTAAACATTGAATTATATAGATCGTTCTACCGACTCAAATAAAGATTTCATACATTTCTCTGAATTGTATGTGTTTTTTTTTTGTAAATCAAATCCGAAAGCTCTTAAAAAATCACCCTTTAGGTACACTAAAAAGAATTTGTTTATTGACTTAAATCGTAAAAATAAAAAATATTTTACTCATCGACCTAAATCCATTTTTTGTAATGGATAAAAGTGATTATAAAAAGCTTAGTTCTTTAAAAAAAAAGCTTTTTTTGTTTACCGAAACTCTGTAGCTTAAAATCTTTAGACTTTTAACTTTAATCCTGGAATTTAAAAGCTTGTTTTTTTCTGGCTTAAGCAATGAAACAAAAAGCCCTTGTAATTGAAAATACAATTGTTTTATTTATTGACCCAAATCGTTGAATTAAATTTAATTACTTAAACAATAGACTTGAGTACCCACAAAAAATTTATTTTAAGACTTTAATCATAGCACTAATGAGAAAAACTTTTACACTGATAAAAAGTTGTATTATATCTTCAAAAAGCTCTGTCAGGTTTTGTCTAATGAATTTGATTAGATTAATAAAGCTAACTAGTATTATGAAGCAAGTTTTGTGAATTTATACTTTCATGGCGAAATATATTTTTTTTTCTTCTTATTTTTAAGTTTATTAACTTTAATTAGAGATTTTATTATACTTTTTATCCAATGTCGTTTTTGAGACAGTTTTTGAAAACTTATTTTTTTTCATATTTTAGAAGCGGCTTGCAATGTACTATATGTATGAAATCAATACCTCGACGACCTGGTAAACAGGGCTATGAGTGTCGTGACTGTAGTTTAATATGTCACAAACAATGTCATGTCCGTGCACCACAAGCATGTCCTAATCCTACTGTACTCTCTATGGAATTGTAAGTATTACTTTTTTTATACATAAATCTTTACTACTATAAAATCCAGACTACAAATTTTATGAAAAATCAAAAAATCTTTTAGTAAAAATGGAATCTTAAATAAGTCTAGAAATAGTGTTAATGTATTTTCAAAAGCTTTACGAGCAATAAAACGCTTCATCATATTTACGAAACGTTTAATTGTATTAAACTGAAGCTATTTTTATTAATAAAATACATTTTTCTTATTAAAGTCAAAATTTCAATTAAAGATTTCTCACGATTTAAATATTCCTTTATTTCAAAATCCATTTTCTAAAAGTTGTGGTCTGGGTTTTAAGAATTTGTAACTCTATTTATACAAAAATTTATTTTTTATTTCTTTATATTTTTCTTTTTATTCTAATTATTTCTATCTATATTTAAAATAACGGTATTAAAAGGGCCTCATTTCCGGTACTCACAGAACATGATTTACATTTAGTTAATTATCTTAATAATCGTAATTTATTATTTTTTAATATATAATTTCTTAAAAAGAAACATTAAATTTAGTTTATTAATATAATAAACGAAAGCTCTTAAAAGCTTTTCGTATGAAAATTCATTTAAATTAATATAAAATATTTTTGTAAAAAATATTACTTCTAATACAATTTGTTTATTATGCAAAAAAAATTCTGATTTGCCACGATTTTAGATTGCAAAAAGAAATTACAAAATTTGTTAAGCTTCTTATATAGTAGTTTGTTTTCCTTTAAGCTTTGTAAAGAATTTATTATTTTCGCTAACATTTTTTAAAATTGTACTTTTTGGGCCAAGATCACAAACTTATACAGTCGACAAGGCACAAGTGAAATGCTTAAAACTACTGCACTATTATGCTTTCATTGATAAGATATTTATTTTTTCCTAAAATTTATGAATTATATGTAAAAGCTTTAAAGTTTCTAGATTTTTCAAAAGCTTTTGTATTGAGTCAGTATAAAAAAAAATTGTGTATTTGCAGTAAGTTTGATAATCTTGGCATATTTAAAGCTCTTAAAATTGTAGATACAGTTTAAAAGCTTTATTTTAATTTTATAATTGCCCTGCTTTTTTTTGTACATAAAGCTAAGTACTGGTTTGACTTTAAAAAGTTGTTTTAAACAGGGACCGTAATCATTATGAGTTTAATAATAAAAATTACACAATAATGATTATGTTATGAGTTTTAAGGATTTTCTTCAATGGTAATGATTATTTTTGACTAATATTAATAAAAATCAGCCATAATCCTTATTTTTGAGCAAAAAAAATAAAACTCAAAAATAATCATTATTTATGATTTTTATTTTTTTCGTTCAAAATAAAACTCACTTTCATGTAGGTGTAAATATATAAACATATGCATAAAAATATGTAAGTACATCATATATAAAGTCGTAAATTGAAAGTGAGTTTTATTTTGAGCGAAAAAAATAAAATCATAAATAATGATTATTTTTGAGTTTTATTTTTTTTTGCTCAAACATAATGATTATGGCTGATTTTTTTTATTATTACTTAAAAATAATCATTACCATTGAAGAAAACTTTAAAAATCATGACGGATATGCAAAGATTGTCAAAAAATAATAATAATGGTGCAATAAATTTTTTTTATGTCTGTTCTAAGTGATTGATTTTTTTATTTAAAAAAACGAACAATAATCATTATTTACGGTCCCTGGTTTTAAACCCTTATTAATAATTTTTCTCATTAATATCTTTCTTATATTTCTTTTTTCTCTCTCTCTCTCTTTTCCTAATCCTCTCAATATTTTATATAAAAAATTTTGAAATCCAATTTAACAGGATTTTTAAATATTTGTAATTTTTTTACACTATGTAGTCCATACTAATCTAAGATTCACTTGCAATTTTGTAATTCTTTTGAAATTCATATGGCTCAAAATGTTTCACTTACTGAAATAAAAAATCAATATTAACTTTATTCAAATTTTTATAAATAATTACTTGTTATTAAGGAAAGATATTTTTAATGAAATCTTCAAAAACGTCCATTTAAATATATTTAATTTAAAAACTGGGTAAGAATTTTTTGCATGTTTCTTTTAAAAGATTCCAACAATTTTCACGTTCTTTGTAAATTGTTTTAAGCGTTTCAAATTTAATTGTTAAAATAACAGCATGTGGTAATTTTTTTTTTTTTTTTAAATAATTACATATGTCAAACAATCCATTTCCATTCCCTATTAAATTAATAAATAATTCTGTTTTAATTCGTAAAGAATGTAAGATAATATTATTTCTTTAAGATCGGCTAAAAAAAATAATATTGTAAAAATCAAAATTTTTGTAAAAGATATTTGCGGTCAGTATAACCGAAATAATAGCCATAATCGATCAAAATTTCTGTACAGAGAACGAAGCCTGCTAATAGCCGCGGCTAAGCCACCGCCGATCACTTTTCAGGTACTCGAGCCGCCGCCGACCTGAGCGGCTAATTTCGGCTACAAAATATTAGCCCACTATATCAGCTTAGCCGATATTTTTTTATTTAAATTCATTTTAACTAAAAAATCATATTATTTTAAAAATCCTCCGCCTTCATCCGGCTTTTAGTACCCACCAATCTGGCAGCCATAGGTTTTCATAATGAATTCTCTAGCGTTTGCAAAATGTGCCGTTATATTGCGCTTCACTAGAAAAAGAAAAAGTAAATTTTCCAAATCTTACAATGGCTCAAAAAAAAATATAAAAAACTTTTTTCATACTACACAAGCTAATCCCTCAATTTTATCTGATTCTGATTCTAACTCAGATGCTTCTACTGATGTAAATACATTTATTTCAAAATCTGCCGATATAGCATATTATGAAGACTTGTTTAAAAGAAAAGATGATATAAAAAAATTCCGAATGTTGGAAGCATTTTGGTAGTCTATACATAAAAGATAGACACATATTAGAAAACATGAAATTTTGTAAAATTTGCTTAGCCCTTTCGGTCCCATACAAAAACTAGAAGAGTTATCGAAAAACCAAGCACGTTTTCGTGATCTCTGACCCCTGTTTCTTGTTACAATTTTTCATAAAATTTTAGTTTTTTGCCTCTCAAGTGCTTAAATTTTTGTGTGACACCGGTGTCACCACGGTACTCAAAGGTAACTTTTCGGGTAACTAAAATTATTTGTTTTTTTAATAAAAACAAATTTATTTTAATATAAAACCAGTGGTTTTTGAAAATACTTGTTTATTTTATTAGGAATTCGTGTTTTTTTAAATATATAAATGATTTTTAAATACAAAAAAATTAAACTTAATTACTTATTGGCTGTGGTATTCACCGAAACAATCTCTTTCTTTTACAAAGCAAAAATATAAGTTGCAACTCGCGCATTTAATGTTGGTTTTCGATTCCCTTTTCTTTTGGGCGCAATTGTGGCAACGCTGTCGTTTATTTTTTCACGACTCATTTGATGTTCTTTAGCTACTGCTTTTACAAAAACTTTACTTTGGCGTCCTCCTTGTTTTTGGCGGTCATATGATGGCCTTTGACGACTGGTGTACCCGTTCACCAAGTGTGTACACAGCTGCATTCCAAAGTCGAATAGTGTTGTAGAAGCTCGGCCTTGTTCAGTTGCTAGCTTGTTATATATAATAGACGAATTTGTTATAGCCAAATCAAGGAGTTCAAAAAATATACGCAAGTAATACCTAATTGATCGTATTCGTAATATACCTGTAAATAATAAATAAACAAATAATAGTATGACTTTCAAAACATTGAATGTTATACATTACCTTCTTTTGGTCCATTAAGTCCACGCCACCCATTCCTTTATTATATTATGATGAAACCATAAGTGGACAATGTATCTTAATTTTTTCAGGCGAGCCCTGAACACGCCGTTTTACTAAAGTTTTTTCGAAAGGATCGATGAAGTTGGATGCAAGGAACACAGCTCTGTTGTCCATCCATTTTACCACTGCGATGCCAGCAGAGCAGAAGCTTTGAATATCTCCGCGTTTCATAGTTTTGTCGCTTACAAATTTAGGAAGGTTTTTTTTTTGTTACTTCGGATCGTTTCACAACCACGAATATTCATACCTTTGAGTTTAGTTAGCAAATGTATGCTGTTAAAAAAGTTGTCAAAGTATAATTCAACACCAAGGTTGCAAACGTTCCCTACCAATTCTAGCACAATCGATTCGCCAAGCCCGATTTCCGCATTATATTTCCTCCCGGTGTAAATATTACACTCAAAGAGGTAACCAGTTTCAGAATCACATCGGCACCACATTTTAAAGCCCCACTTAATTGGCTTATTTTTCATATATTGCTTCATTATATTTCTTCCTTTGAATTTAATCATGTGTTTATTATTGGTCGCACTTTAAATGCTCGATCATAATTACTATCAGAACGATCTGGTTGACTTTCGTTATTGGTAAAATGCAGATTTTTTTTTATTTCTTCATATCGCGTCCGAGTCATTACATTGGCAACAAAAGCCACTGATAAAAGTGGATTCGTGGACCAGTAGTGCTTATAAGATGGTAATTTGTGAATACTCATTGCAATCGTTTTTTCGCTTATGCAAAAACAATCGATATTTTGAATTTTCATGGCCAACCTGTGCAATTTGTAGTTATTCTTAAAATTCGTAAATAGTTATCTTTGAGTACCATAGTGACACCGGTGTCACAATATAATATTTAAATTTGTGGCGAAACTAAGCTAAATTTTAAAAATCTGACATATTATGTTTTATAATATAGTTTTTGCTACAACATATCAAAAGAGTTTATCAGACGAAATAAATTTGTAGAAATTCAGAGCGAATGAAAATTAATAAAAAAAAACTCAATAATGTCACTTTGATCAGCTACAGTACCGTTAACAAAAAAATATTTGTACATTTTTGTTAAAGAAATTAAAGAACCATTAATTCTCTTTCCAAAACACGTCAACTTTTAAAAATTGGATGGATAGTTTTTTTAAAAAACCAAAAACTAAACTTGTGACACCGGTGTCACCATGGTGCCGAAATGGTTAGATTACAAATAAATAAATGAATTAAATTATAATACATTTTTTAACCATCGGCTTAGTCGATTTTTAGTCGCCGCCGAGTTTGTTTTCGTTTAGCCACCGAAAATTGTTCGGCTTTAGTCGACTTTCAGCCGCCGCCAAGTATATTTTTGATTAGCCGCCGCCGGCGACAATTAAATGTCTGCTTCGTTCTCTGTTTCTGTGGCGGAATGATTGGTATTTTTTAGGATTATTCTATTTTTTTAATTATACAGAATACTCGTTTAGTCATAAAAATATACTTTCATTGCGTTGGGCGCCATATTTGAGTTAACGTCTGTGAAATTTGAATAGTAATAATAATAGAAAAGAGTGAGTGCACATTTTAAAATAAATATATAAACTATTTTGGAAATGTCTAAGCCATATTAAAAATGTGGTTCATTTGTTTACAATAATTTTATACATATTTCGAAAAAAAGTAAAATATATTAATTCAGTTTAAATAATTTAGCTGTTATATCTTTGTCCAAATTCAAGGTTATTTCCTTTATTGCAAATTAAATGCTCTTAAAATGTTATTTTTGTTTGACATATTCCTAACTTTTTTAAATTATTTTAAAGTTTTTACAGTTTTGAAAGTTTTCTGTGAGTTTAATACTATCCGGATTTTGTTCTTAATTCTTTAAAACTAATTTTCTAAAATGCTTACTAATGTTAACATATTTAAACCTGAAAAAAAGTTTTCTTAAATTCCTCCAATTAAAAATTTGGTTGAATAATAACAAAATCACAGTCAATTAATTCTTTGATTGATTCAATCATAAAAATGTTTAATATATATTAATATAATCCCACCTAATGGTCATTATATAATGCATATTGAATTTTTTTTTTTTTGAATGCATCAATTACCGAATTAATTAACTACGACTTTGTTATTGAACAACATTTTTAATTGGGGCAATTTAAACTTTTTTTTTTTTTTGTGTATTACTTAGTTTATTAAAAAATTATGTTTTTACTAAAAAAAAAATTAATTCAGATTTTCATTACAATTTTCTCCGATTGTATATAATATGTCTTTTTTTAGACATAATCTGTAAATTTAGAAAGGTTGAAATTAAGAAGAAGAATAAACGTTTTTCTCTAGAAATTATAAACACTATTTTTTTTTTTTAATCAGACTAGACTAGTTTCTGCCTATTTTTATGGTCATCAGTGATTTTCCATTTAAATTGTATAATTATTTGTGTCTTATAATTGTCAGATTATCTCTATATGATAAATATTTTCAACAACCTGCGGCTGTAAGTGAATCAAACCTGTGCTTCTTCTAGATTGACGTAATGTTTTTACGTTCAGCGTAGCCAACTTTGCGTTTATGTTGAGACATCGCCACAAGGCAAATTTTATAATGTATTTTAGTACAGTGTTATTTTAACGTCATATAGACAGTCGAAATTAATTGTCAATTAATATGCATTTGACAAATTTAAGGTTATGAAGAAAAATAAACGTTTTTCTCCAAAAATTATAAACACTATTAATTTTTTTTTTAATCAGACTAGACTAGTTTTTACCTTTTTATGGACATTCGTCATCAGTGATTTTCCATTTAAATTGTATTATTATTTGTGTCTTATAATTGTCAGATTATCTCTATATGATAAATATTTTCAATAACCTGCGGCTGTAAGGGAATCAAACCTGTGCTTCTTCTAGATTGACGTAAGGTTTTTACGTTCAGCGTAGCCAACTTTGCGTTTATGTTGAGACATCGCCACACTATTAATTTTTTTTTTAAATCGGACTAGACTAGTTCCTGACTTTTTATTTACTGGCGTCATCAGTGAAAAAAAAGCTCTGGAGTTTTCCTATAAAAAAATATTGCACTCTTAGGACTTACAAGTGAAATCAAAATTTCCCGATTTTTTAACTTTCGATGTTTTTTCAATAGGCTTTATGAGCCGCTTAACGGAATTAAAATGTTCGTTGACTCAAGCGATTTTATTTTATGGGTGTATTTTAAGTAAAAGACGTACATATCTTTTTTGAAATGAATTTATTTAGTACTTATTTGTCTAATCTTAAATCTAGCAATGATGGCAGTTCATTTTTTTAGGATACAATTCATTTATATACAATTCGAAACGTCAGGGTAATAACCTTTGACTTATACTGATATCTGTTAGTTCCGTGTCACATGGTTCGAATCTTCAAATTTCCTTCGAAAACATCGTCTCAAAATTAAAATTGAAATATCTTTTTATTTTGACCTGACGGATTCAACGACCCAAAATTAAGTTTACGTGTCCCGGGATATTGGTGTGTCATTTCAAAAGCTGAAATTTCACTTACAGTGTAATTAGAAAGTTTCATTGTATCTCCAGGTATACACAGAAAAAAAAATTGCGCCAAGTACACATTTTGTTGAATAAAAAAAATAATCAATTACTTTTTTAATTGATTCAATTAAAAAGTAATCAATATTTTTGTTTATTTAAAGTAATCAATATTATTTAAAATATTGATTACTTTTTAATTGAGTCAATTAAAAAAGTAATTGAGTCAATTAAAAAAGTAATTGATTATGTTTTTTTTATTCAACAAAATGTTTACTTGGCGGAATTTAAGAAATATTTTTTTGTGTGTAGCGGGGAACGAAATGGCTAATGAAGGAAATGGCTAGGGGAGGATCTTCCCTGGAGTTAGTAACTTTGGGGAACGCTAGACCTTTTCGAGCTCTCAAGGCGAAGCTGGTGGATTGGGCTGACACCATGCATAGGACCATCTGGGAGAATGCGGGTGTTGGCAGGACCACGAGGAAACCCGGACAGGGACAGGACGAGGGAAATTCTGAATCTTAGTAGGAAGGAACTGAGTCTTTTGATGGAAATCCTCACGGGACACTCGACACTGAGGACCCATCTCCACCGTATTTGGTAGAGCGGACTCGGGAGTGTGTAGGGCCTGTGGGGAGGACGAGGAGACCTTGGAACACTATCTTTGTGAATGCCCGGCATTTGCAGGGATCCGGGTCGAAATACTATCCAGTGACCCAATATCCACAGGGGGGATCTTACACTGATAATAATCCATGCGTAAAAATACAAATAAATGCCAAAATAACCAACAATTTTGTAAAATAAACGAAAATTTGTTGATTTTACAAAAGATTTCGTTGTTTTGACATTTTTTTCGTATTTTTAGCATGGATTATTATGAGTGTAGGGGCATAGGATGGAAGAGGTTGAGGATTTTCGTCAGTGCAACGGAGTTCCTGAGGTAGGAAATAGACATGGGATCGATTTTTTAGAGCGCACAACAAGCCGACATTCTGGCTTAAGTTGAGTCGGATTAGGAAAGCATTTCCCTTCTCCGAATCCTCTTTTCGACCTAACCTAACCTAATTTCCAATGCATAAGAACGTTATAACTGTAGTACACTGAGAGAATTATCTTCACTTCAGTAATGAATTTCTTCATAGCTTTAATGAAAATTGCCACTGGAACTCGTCCATTGAAACTTTTCATATAATCCATGAAACAGGTTTCATTAAAGTCAATGTATATGAAATGTTTGTAGAATTAATGAAAATATTCATGAAACTAATAATTCGTTAATACAATGAAGCGTTTATAGAATATTTGAAACATTTTCATCAAGAAGTTTCCTTTAATTAATAAAACTCTTCATGAATGTAACTATGACAATGAATTGCTTCATAAGATTTCTAAACAATGTCAATGAAAAGTTCAAAATTAATAAAAGTCTACAACTAAAATAATAAATCACTTTATGAAATATGTTGAAAACATGAGAAATAAATCTTAAAAATAAAGTTTGAAATTTATAAAAATTAATGAAATTATGAAATTTTGTGAAAAAATAAAAAAAATTAAGTCTTTGAAAAAATTTCATAGTTCTAAAGAAAATTTTCATTAAATTTATGAAATCAAATGAATTTTTTTTATGAAACTATGAAATTTTATGAAAAAAAAAATTTATGAAAATTTTTCTAATCTTAATAAAATTTCTTGGATATAATGAAATTCTTCATTGAACACTAAACTCACAAAAACTTTTCCATAAAAAATCAATAGTTATTTAAAAATTTAATCGGTAAAGTTGTTTCAATGGAATATACAGTTAAATTATAAAAGCAATATAGTTTTTAACTTTCTGTCTGTTATTCAATAAAAAAAAAATAATCAAAACAAAACGGACTTTCGGTAATAGTTAAAATATTCAGTTAAAATTTTCTATATAAAACAAAAAGTTGTTATTTTAAATTTATTTTCATCGGGATAAACATTAATTGCATTTATAGTAATTAAATGTGCTAAAGTCCTAAAACTTATTTAACAATCTGCTGTAGGCTTGTCCCTATCCGGATTTCATTCCTGCCCAAGGAAATCCTGCCCAAGGAAATGTTATATTTGTTATGTTAAATCACAAACTCGATGAGAATTTCTTGTCCTCGTCTACAAGTATTGAAATTAACGAAAACAATCTATTGTTATTATGGATTTTGTCAATTAATTTTTCAACAGTTGAAAATAAACTAAAAAATACAATTGTTTTAAACGAAAAGTAAGTAATCCTGTTTTTAACTAATTTTCAGTTAATAAAATGTGTATTAGGCCGGGTCGATTTGTATGGAGGCAAAAAAATCGCTCAACGATCAAAGAAAATCGTATTCTAGGGATCAAAAAAAGAAACTTTGCCGAAGGAATCATACCTATAAAACGAATTCTGATGTCCCGACTTTTGACCCGTAGGGTCAAATTTTGAAAAATCCCACTTTGACCCATTTAGAGTGCCATAATCGAGTCCAACCCAATCGAATATAATGTATGCATTCATCTGCTAGAGCGTCTTCCAGAGAAGAAATAGAGACACTAATCTTGGAAAGACTCCTCCTACTTTCTGAAATATCTCAATCCCGAGATTTGTCCATTTTGCTATAAAAACACGGCTAAAAAGGCCATCTTTCAACTTCAATTTTAACACCTTAACGGGCACCTAGAATGATGATTTGTGCATTAATCTGCTAGCGCGTCTCCCGGAGAAGAAGGAGCTCCCACAATCTTGGAGAGAATCCTCCTACTTTCTGAAATATCAAAGTGGGATTTTTCAAAATTTGACCCTACGTGTCAAAAGTCGGGACATCAAAATTCGTTTTAGAGTTATGGTTCCTTCGGCAAAGTTTCTTATTTTGATCCCTAGAATACGATTTTCCTTGAACGTTGAGCGATTTTTAAATCGACCCGCCCAAATGTGTATATTCAGTAGTCTTTACGGAAAGAATATTGTGAGTGTACGAAAAAAATTCTATGGAATTGTTTCATTAATATCGTGAAGGATAATTCTTTCAGTGTATGTTCAAAAATCAATATTTTTTTGAAATCTTTTTTGAATTGTTCAAAAAATAGTCCAATTTTTTGATTAAATAATTTTCATCGTTTTTTTGTGTTTTTTATAAAAATCAATTAAAATATTAATTGATTCAATAAATCTTTTAATTGAAACCCGTTTTTAGTTTTTTTCTGTGTATGATACTTTTTAGATGGCTCATAATTTCGTCCAAAAAAGTAATAATTTTTGACAATAAAATTTTGAAATTTCAAAAACATGACTCATAGAATAAGAACCCTCATAAAAGTGTCCACATTTTTTGGGCTGTGGGTATACAAAAATCTTTCCTATGTTCTATTAAATCTAGCTTTTGTTAATGTTTCGCTTACGTTGTTTTTTTTTTTGTTGTAGGCTGTAAAACTGTATGCTTTTTTTTTTGTAAAATTTAAAATTTTGTTTAAACAAATTCTATAAAACAAACTAATAATAATTATTTTTTTCATATCTTTTACAGAACAAAACTTAATTCAGCAGCAGCAGATCGAAGCATTAGAAAATTATGAACAAATTAAATCTGTAGAAACAAAAAAAGAAGTAACTAACGAATATAATACAAAATTCTCTCTATCCTTTTTTTAAGTAACATAAAAAATTATTTATAGATAAACAAATTTAAGAACAAAAATAATAATTTTAAAAACTTTTACAACAAAAATCGCACATGGAACCAATCAATATTTAGCAAAAATAATAGTGTTTTTCTAACCAATATAATTTTTTTTTTTTTTTTTAACAAATAAAAACCAATATTTATTTTTTATGTTGTCTTCTTGAGTACCGTATTAATAATTTTGTGTTAAATTTAACCAAATGAAAAATTTTCTTCCTTATTAATTAAAAAGATGTGGCAATATTTTAAAATATCAATTTATGTTTTCCTTGTTTTATTTTATATTTTGTGATTAATGTAATTTTTTTTATAAATAAAACAAATATTGTAATCTCATTTTATTTTTCTGTAATATTAAAAAAAAAAAAAAAAAATTAACAACGTCTTTTATCGAAATGTTAAAGAAAATTTATATGGAATTGTTGATAAACGAAAAAAAAAATCAAAAAATTATAATAATTATGTTTTTTGCTAAGAAGAAAAAAAAATCAAAAAATTTATAATAATAAAATGGTGGTTTACGAAAAACAAAAAAAAAAAAAAAAAAAAATCAAATGTTTTTATATGATCAAATATATTTTCAGGATTTAACAAAAATCTTTTTTAAAAGCTGTTCCTGGATGTTTTTTCTTAAGGTGTTTTTTTTAAAATAACTCATAATAGTTTTTTTGTATTATTTAATAGAAAACAAACTGTAATTGTTGTTAAAACAAAATGTTTTTTTTTTATTACAAAAGCTCTGAGATTTTTTCTGTAAAAAATTTGGCAAAAAATTGTTTTATTTTACTAATTTCTTCCGTTTAGAACACGTTTTTTTAATGAAACTTTATTTTAAAATGATTAATATTAAATATGGCAGTTCAAATGAAATTGATAATATTTTTAAGATGGCAGTTCCTTGGAAAAAGTTGTTTATTAGCACAGCCAACCACCTTGCTAGACAGCGGATATTAAACTGTCCATGTAGGCCGTGTTTACATAATGATGACAGTCATGCAGTCTGTTCAATGTAATTGCATATCGTCACCAGAAATCCAAAGGGCCTTAACTACACGTTTTAGTTTTTTGCAGGAGAGACAAAAAACATTAATCATAAAAAACTACTTAAAGCTTAGTACTCAAATTTTAGACTTATGCTTAAGAAACAAAGACGGATTTGTTTCTGAGAAAAAATGCATGGAATAGTTGTTAAGTATTAGAATTATGAAACCAAAAGTCCATAATTCTAATACAAAAATGTATGCAGAAACTAAAACAAACGTTTGAGATAATAAATACTGCTTTTCGGCAGTAATTAAAAAAGTTTTTAGTGAACATGTATTTGTATATATTTATTGTGTAATTAAAAACGCGTTTTAACTATTTAAAAACTTGATAAATTAATTTATTTCGAGAAAATAAAATAATAACTGGCTAAACAAAAAACAGTGTAAATCACTATATAAAAGGGAAATAACTGCACTACACGAATTTTTTTTTATGTATTTATTTAGTTAGGTCTATGGACACAATGTCCTTACTGACTAGCTTATCAATTTTGAATTTTTTGTTTGCTACGGCCTTTTGCATGTTAGGTGACGATATGATTCATGATAGCTTTGACAAACATATGTTCAGTATATGCTCATTGAACAATGACACATAGTTGTAAGTTTTGGTGCTATATTATTCATATCATTTATATGAAAACAATTAAAAAATCTATAGAAATTCTGGATTTTGTAAGGAAATATATATTTAGAATAAATAATTTTATTACAATTTGTACTGTTTGTTTATATAAGGCGCATGTTTATATAAATGTTTTTATAAAACGTACTATATTTATGATACCTTTTTAGGCAACTGAGTAAGTTTAGAAAAATTCTTTTCATTTGCTGTCAAAATTTCGAGACGTTCGCGTATTGGTTTCGCACGAAGGCAGACAAAAAACAGAAGAAAAAAAAAAATTAATACAAAACGTAATTGAGTGAAATTTTTAAAGAAAAAATGCATTATAAAATTAAATAATTAATTATTAACAAAAAATTTATAATAATTAAGTAAAAAAATATAGTAAATTAGTCGTTTAAAAGAAAAGCAGCATTTAATTAAGAGTTTGTGTGTGTGTGAAAAATTTTCAATATTAATTTTTTTAAAGTGACGTCGCCCTTGTTTTATTTTCTTGATTGTTTTTGCTTAATGATGGTCGTTTTTTGTGTTTTTTTTTTTTTAAAGAAGTGGCTCTTTGCTATAATTTTATGTTATTAAAAGTTATGAAATTAATTTAAAAATATTTTAAAAAGTTTTTAAAAAAAATAAGAAAAAATGGAAAATTAAAAAGCTTTAATTGTGTTAGTGTGGAAGGAATTGAAAAAAACAACAAATTTTTGGTGTGTTTTTTTTTTTTTTTTGTACAAATGTGTGTTGGCGTGTCCACATTTATACATGTTAAGACACGCACGCCCCATGTTTAACCCCTTTATTAGTTTTTTGTTTTCTTAAATTTCTATTAATAATAAAAATTAATACAATTGTAGTAAATTTTATAAAAAAATAAACTTTAAAATAGTGAATATTAAAAAAAAATTTCAAATTTATTAAATAAACAACGAAATTGTGCAGAAAAAAAATTGTTTTTGTTAGAAGTGTCAAGGCAAAACTATCGCTACAAAGAAAGAAAGCAAGAAACAAACAATATCACAACAACAATCTAGCTATGCTCTGCCTACGTTAGCAGCTGTGTTAACGTTAGAGTGTATATTTTGTGCTGTTAACGTTGACGACGTCTCTGTTAAGCTGTCAAACTTTTAACACATAAAACCAACTAAACAGTTTTGTGGCCACTTGTTTTGCCTGTTTTTAATTAAAGTAAAAAAAAAAAAAAACAAAAAAAAATTATTTTGTCTTGTTTTAATTTTTGGTGTTGTTGTTGAGTTAAAATTGTGCCGACGCCTTAGAAAAATATATAAAAATACAATGCGTTTAAAATTGGCCAAAAATAACAACAATTTGCAACCACTTGTCTGAGAAAAGTATAAAAATAAAAGAAAAAACAAAAAACAAAAGCAAAGACAAGACAAGCCAAGCAAACAAAAAAAAAAAAAAAAAAAAATGTGAAGAGGAGTAAAGAAGAATAAAACTAGAAGTGAATGGTTATTTAAAAGTGACGTGTTTTTTTGTTATAAAATTAAATAAATATTATAAAAAACTTATAAAAAGACGCTAAAAACGTAAATAACACAAAATTATTAAAAAATACTCAAAATCTATAACAAATTATGCAATTTTTATTAAATTATATAAAGTATTATGTAAAACAAGCAACAACAACAACAAATTAATCATCACAAAAACAACAATAACTACAAATACCAAAAACAAAATTACCCCCCTGCACATTTTCCAAACAGTAGCAACTAAAATTACAGCTGTTTTTCATTTCTTTCTTGTTGTCTTTCTTCTTTACACCTTTTGTGTGTGGCACCTAAACACAAACTTCTTATTACAATTGTTCATCTTGTGATTCCCGGCTATTATTGTGTATTATCGCGTTGTGTGTCTTATCACTTCTTCCACTATTAACTTTGGCTGCAATTATTCATCAGTTTTTGCCAAGTCTTCTTCTAATTATTGTTCTTCGTCTACAATTTTTTTAAAATATAACCTCATAAAAGATGGCTCATCATAATGCAAATCTTTTGAGTTCGGATATATCACGTCGTAATCCACAAGATGAATATGAGCTCATACAGAAAATTGGTTCCGGCACTTATGGCGATGTTTATAAGGTAAGTCATTTTGAAAATATTAAAGTGAATGAACTTTTTTTTTGCAAATGGCAAAAGAGAAAACAAAAAATATGTTAAGAATTTATTAAAATTTAGGATATTTGGGCAATAAATACAATAAAACCCGGTTAAGGGGGACATTACATTCGCGGCAGAGAAAACAGACCTTTTTTTAAAAATTCATAACTCAGTCAAAAAACAAACATTTTTCCAATTTTTTTTTTTTATTATTGTAGTGAATTGAACAAATTACAAGAAAAAAAATTAAAAAAAATATATTTTTCACTCCAAATATAGAGCTCCAAACTGGCGGCAGAGAAAAAAACGGGGTCTCGTGGTTGCAGCGCTGGGAGTCGCAAAAATTGTCCGGACCGCGAAAAAATGACTTTTAAATCTTAACAAAATTGGTTATCGTATGACACGAGCTTTTTTTTAAATTTTTTTTTCAATTTTTGGTGATGTTCCAAATTTAAAAGTGTTTTTTGGAAAAAAATATTGACTTTAAAAATTCATAAAAAATTCGAAAAAAATTTAAAAAAAAGCTCATGTCATACGATAACGATTCAAGTTAAAAAAAAATATTAAAAAAAAAAAAAATTTCGTCAAAAAATGAACCCGCTCGTACCGCAACCAGTACCAAAAATATGGTTTCAAGATAAACGCGTTTGTGAACAAAGAAAAAAAAGGTTACCTTCAATCTGCCATGCCTGCTTCGTACTGTATGCCTTCGTTATCTTGTGTTTTGCTGTTTCTTACAGTTTTTTGCAATCGTTTAGCAATTCGGGCTTCTTTTGAAGCTTCACTCTGGCGCATTTCAAACTATTTTCATCATTTCCTTTGCAAAAATTCAATGCTGTAGCTCCAAGTATATACCAGCTGCCGTACGTAGGTAGCGCGAAAATTAAAAATACGCTCTCACTAATCCGGCTGTAACTTTTGAACCCGTAGGAATTTTTCCATGAAATTTTTTTTTCTTAGAATCTGAAGAATATTTACTAAAATACAAAATTATAAAAAAGTAGATTTCAAAAAACGGCCAATGTCATGTCCCCCCTTAACACAATTCTGAGGGTGAAAACTTTCGTTCCAATTTTTATATTTTCCGTAACATACACAGTTAAAAAAATCAAACAAATTTGATGCACCGTGATTGCGATTTATCATTTCTAAAATACTTAAGGATACAGATCAGAGAATATGGCCTGTATGAGACATGCTTTTTTGCACAACTTTAACCCTCTAACTGGCAAACGATGTTTTGCAACGAAATTCGCAAATAATAAGTTCTTCAACAACGCCTTTCACAATTAAAATTAACTATAATTGCATACTAATTATAGTATTAATTGCAATTGTCTGAAAAAGACGTTAAAATTCAAACTCAAACAAAAATCAAACTTAGCTCTCTGGCAAATCTTCCCTAACTACGTAAACGCCATCTATCGAATATACAAAGAATATATCATAGATGTGGCATCACTTACAACATATGGGAAAACAGTGGACATTAGAGTGAGGTAAGTTTCTAATAATATAACTGTTGTGTTGTTGGAGTTGTACTTCTGAGATTATGTATGCAAGAACAAAAACACCGTGTATTGAACAAAACAAGTTTTAATCACAACAAAACTCGACCTGACGATAGATCAGTGGGCTAAAGCGCTCTGTCTAACGTGTAGTGTGAGTGCATGTGGCATTAGAAATCAGTTTATCTATACCACGGTCAGTGATTGCACAGAAAATTTCATATAGACGCAATCGAACAAATAAAAACATAACAAATATTACATTATTCAAAAAAACAGGGTCACTTACGAAGGTTCAATACCAGAAACTGCGCAGCCTGATTCAGAAAATTGAAAATTTACAATTAGTTATGATTTTTAGAAAATACACTTATTCTTCTCTACCACGCCTTTCACAATTAAAATTGTTTATCGTTGCCTAATTTAGGCGATATGAGCCAAAATATTTTAGAGTGCATTTTGAAAACTAAAGCATATAAAAGAGAAGTTTTGGACAAAAATTATTTCTCTTACCAAGATATAACCACGCTCGAAAAACTATTTTTTTTCTGCTCCTATTTAAGAAGATATCGCGATTTTCGCTTTTTGGAAAAAGCGAGATTAGGCGAAAAATTATCTGAACTTCAATTTATATTGTTCAAACTTCAACGCTTTGCTATTAATACTTAATGTATTCTTTCGGCAAAATTTCATAAAAATCCGTCTATTAGTTTATAAGTTAAGACGATGTCCTTTAGAGGAATCCTGATAAAATCCTGTGAGTCCTTGGACAAAAGTAAGGATCTATTATTAAATATAAAGCTTCAATCTTACTTATATCTTATTATAAAGAGTTTTTAGTTTAAATTGTTTTTTTTTTAGATTTTTGAAAACTATTTTCTTTTTTAAATAATTAGTTTTTGAAATTTTACGAAATTTTAACTTTAAATCTTTCTCGCTTCCAAACCAATGACGGCACACGAAAATTTTCTTCGCAAAATATTTAGCAAATTTAGTTTCCTATCGAAATATATTAATTTCTAAGTATAAAACGCTCATTTGACGCATTTGTGGTAAATTTTATGAAGACTGCCCTTAGGCAGCCTTACCCGTTGAGGGTTAAGGATACAGATCAGAGAATATGGCCTATATGAGACATGTTTTTTGTACAACTTTAACAGGGCTTTCTTTCAAAAACTTTATATATTTTGCAGCGATAGCAGGTAATTCCGCTAAAAACCCGTTTTCTAACTAAAATACCAATGGACTCATTCCATATAAAACCATTAATAAATATCCAATTTTCGACCTCTACCCCTTCAAAATTGAAAATAATAATGCTACGTTTTAGCAACACTCAAATTGATACATTTTTTGTTTGTTTAGAAAACTCGTGTTGTTTCTCTTTTAATTTAGTGTAAAAATTGTTTAAACTACAAAAATTTTATATAATTATATGGAGTCTGTTACAAATCCTAATTTAAAAATTCAGATAAAAAGTAACACATGTTTTTTAATCAATACCAATTAAGTTCTAGTTAATTGCATTGCGTTTCCAAAAAAAAAATAACGATTTTAACTGATGCGTGTTAAAAATGTAAGGGAATGTTCCCTATTGTGGCCTGTTCTCTTTCAGAAATTTTCGTAAACGTTAAGAATTTTATTCACAATTTTAATAATAATAATAATTGATTCCATAAAAAACATAATGAATCAACCAAAAAGGGTAAAAATTTAATTTTTATAATGTTCCCTAAAGTGGATCTTTTATATATTTTCTTATTTTTTTTTTTTATTTTTTTTTTCCAATTTTTAGTCTTTATTTTAATTGTTTAGGCATCTCTTTAACAGTTCTTGAATATTTTTCAAAATTTTACAATATGTTTCACAAAAAAAAGATATCTTCGGTTTACCGCAATTAAAAAAGTTAGCATTAAATATGGTAACACCCCTATGGGGAATGGGACCGGTTCTGCGTGTGCCACAGGATCGGTCCCTTCGTGCCAGAGACTGGTCCTCTGCTAAACCCTACCCTATGTAAACAACTCCCAACTTTAACATTGGCTTGTCGTAGGAGGGGGTCATTTGTCCTGCTTTAAACCACATAGCGGCATGCCACAGGACTAACCAAAGATGGGCATACCACAAGACAGTCGCAAAAGGGCCATGTCGAATAAAATAAACGAAAACTAAACAGCTTCCAATGGGTAAAATTCTGGCCAACTGCCTTTTTCTTAATAATAAGCATTCTGGTTAAGTGGTATGTCCTCCCTTTACCAGTGACAGGATTGGCAACTTTAGGACAATTGACACTGCTTAACCCACTTCAGTATTAAATTATACCATTCCTGTGATAAGTCCTTCTTTAACCAGTCACTTTTAGGTCAATTGACTCCTCATTCCCCATAGGGCCTTTAAGCATCTTTAAACGATAAAAAAGAAACGTTTTAATAAACAAAATTAAAATAAATTTTAATTCAAATACAAATTTTGGTCGATTGGGCTTCATTTTCTAACAATTTTATATGCTTTTAGAGAGTTTTTTAATTTAGGATCACTTTAAAGTACATGTTCCCTAAAGTGAACCTTTTGAGTTCTTTCAAAAATTATTATATAACTTTTTTAAATTAGTTATCACAAGATAATTATTTATAGCCGAAAAATGTCCAACGAGTTGGCCTACAAACTAATGTATTTGGATTTGGAATACTTCACTTGGTTTTTTGAATCACATTATTGAACATTAAATTAGTTAAAAACACTAGTTTTCGTTATAATTTAAATTTACTGTTACATTAACATTTCGACCCCAAAAAAATGATTAACTAAAAAAACTTTTCTAAAACTTCGGGTTCTGATGAGATCTTTAGCCAGATCGAAATACAGTGCACTCGCGATAATGTGAACACTGCATTACGTGAACACCGCTTAATGTGAACACATTTTATTTTACATTGACTACATTAAAAGGTGAACAAAGTACGAAAGCCCTATAATGTGAACAGAAAAAAAGTCAATGTGTTAGTTGGAAATGCGTAAATACTTTAAGAATTAAATTTTTTCTAAGTTTTGGGATTTCCCTATTTTAACTGTTTCACTGCATTAAGGACAGAAGATACATAGAAACTATTTTAGTTGCTATGTTTACTTATTGCTGAAAGGTTGTTTTTTTTCGTATTTACATATGTAGTATTTTTACATAAATCTTCATACAAATGTATGTAAATAATTTTCTTAATAAATCATTTACTTCTTTTATTCTAATAAAATGTCAATTATTATTTTAATACGTATAATTAGTCTAAACTTGTGGCATTATTGATACATTTTGCCTTAAATTTTTGACATTCGGAAAGGTGAACAGCTCACAAACGTGATCACTCCCGGTGTTAATTAGTTCACATTATCGCGAGTGCACTGTACTACCTATCTAATATGTTCGATTTGCTTTATTTTTGTAAATATACGGAGGTTGGAAGCTCGTTAAAAATTAAAAATAGATTAATGTTAACATCTCTAAAGTTTTTCTATATTACATTTCTTATACGAATTTATGGACAATATACGTATAAATAAAAATTGCATGCGGGCAATTCCTGGGCGAAGGACGCAACATTCTCACATGTTTAGTTGAGCCAAAAACAATAAATTAATATAAAGATGCGGTATATATCCTCAGTGTATTGAAGCAAGAAAGAGTACTAAATTTGAGGATAAACATTGGGCAGAATCAATAATGTAGTAAAAAGATATAATACCGCCATCTACATTTAATAACTCAAAAAAAAAAAAATAAAGATATAAGCAAATATCAGCGAAAAACGGACGCGATGATAACTTCTATATTTGTCGCGTCCGTTTCTCGCTGATATTTGCTTATATCTTTTTACTACATTATTGATTCTGCCCAATGTTTATCCTCAAATTTAGCACTCTTCCTTGCTTCAATACACTGAGGATATATACCGCATCTTTATATTCCTTTATTTTTTTGGCTCAACTAAATGTGTGCGAATGTCTTGTCCGTCGCCCAGGAATTGCCCATATGTAAAGTTTAAAAAGAGTTAAAAATGGTCATTTAGGCCCTCAGTACACAGAAAGGGTAATGTGATAAAAAGCATCCAAGAACAAAAAAACAGATTTTTAGTTACGGCCTTTTGGATTTTAGGTGACAATATGTAGTAGATACGTTCATATTTACGGTCTCGTGAGTAAATTTTATTAAATACTTTTTTTTATATTTTTTTGCTCTTCATAAAAAAGTGTCGTTTATAATAAAAATATAAATAAATCTTAAAAATCAATTCAACCAAACGTTTCGTTTTTTATCTTAGATCAACACTAACAAATACAATTTTTTAAGTTGAAATAATTTTTGTTTGCATTTCATTCATAGACATTTGAAAAAAAAATATTAAAGAGGTTTTTCATCAATTTTAACATGCAAGTAAAAAATCACGATAACTTTTATACATTCAAATTCATACATTCCATCACACCATTATCCAAACATCTCACATATCTTTATATTATTTTTGTGTACTCTCAACTCAAGATCTGCTGATGCTGATGATGTTATTGAATATTCAATAACCATTTCGCGTTTCGTAAAGTATAAAGTAGACATTCATATGGTTGAATTGTTTGGATAAAAAAAAAATTAAATTGTAAAGAATAAAAGAGAAAAACATTTTCAAATACAGATGTTTGCATTATTGTGCATTCATCCTCATCCCTAAGTTGTGTGAAGTAATAGAAGTTAGTGCAAGGGTGATTGGAAGAGTAATAAGTCTGTTATTTTTATTCTAAGGACTTTCTTTAGAGTGATGTTTTCAAACTATTCCATAATTTTAACTACCTTATTTCATAATATTTCGTTCTTTATTTGGTTTAAAATCCTTTCAAGTTTGCATTGAAAATTTTCAAAATTTTTAATTTTTTTCCCACAAATTTGAAACGATTTTTAACAAAACAATTAACGAAAAAACTTTAGAATAAAGTTTACCCTGGTATTTCTTTAGATCAGCAGCGTAACTGGCGAAATGATCGATCAAGACTAATTCATAATGTGTAAACTCAAGGAAAAAGATTCATCGTATTTGTGGAAATCTTCATAAATATGAAGAAAAAAAAGTTTGACATAATTTTTATTAAAAATAAAAATTATGTTTTTTCGACCTTTAATTGTGCAATGAAAACATAAAATTATTCAAATTCGATGCCATACTCTATATCCTAATAATTGTCCTAACAAATAATCTATAGATTATTTCCCTATGGGGATGGGACCGGTTCTGCGTGTGCCACAGGATCGGTTCCTTCGTGCCAGAGACCGGTCCTTTGCTAAACAATACCCTATGTAAACAACTGGCAACTTAAACATTGGCTTGTTATAGGAGCGGGTCATTTGTCCTGCTTTAAACCACATAGTGGCATGCCACAGGACTTACCAAAGATGGGCATACCACAAGACTGTCGCAAAAGGGCCATGTCGTATATAATAAACGAAAACTAAACGGCTGCCAATGGGTAAAATTCTGGCCAACTGGCTTTTTCTTGTTAATAAACATTCTGGTTAAGTGGTATGTCCTCCCTTTACCAGTCACAGGATTGGCAACATTATGACAATTGACACTGCTTAACCCACTTCATTATTAAATTATACCATTCCTGGGATAAGTCCTTCTTTAACCAGTCACTTTTAGGTCTATTGACTTCTCATTCCCCATAGGGTTGTTATGACAATCTCCTAATAAAGAAATATAGGGTATGACCTCGAACTTGAATAATTTTCATTTTCATTGCTTAATTTAAGGTAGAAAAAATATAATTTTTATTTTTAATAAAAATTATATCAAACTTGTTAAAAAGACAAAGTACGGTCTTGTTTACTCCCCCTTTACCTCTTGTTTTTAAACAAAACAAAACAAGTGTGAAAATAAAAAGGAGAATAACAACAAAAAGCGCGTATTGTATATCTACCAAAGGTAGAGCTTGCACATAACGAACAAGTTTTCAATCTATTTTTGATCAATGGTGATAATCTTTAACTTCGAGCTCATATATTAGTTCTCATTTAGTGGAAAAAGAAAAACTAGGTTATATGAATGTTTGATGTTTTGCATGGGATTGTCACTTCTTTCAAAACGTGATTCTGATGATGGGAATCTAGAAAATTCCTGAAATAGATCTATAAACACATTCCTAAAAGTAGTCAATTAATAAATTTTAAAACAAAAACTCGATAGATTATTTGTTAGGACAATCTCCTAATAAAGAAATATAGAGTATGGCCTCGAACTTGAGTAATTTTCATTTTCAATGAAGAAAAACTTCATTAATTTTGGTCCAATGTAACTCTTCATAAATGGCATGTCATAAAAGAGTTAATTGATGACAGATTGATGATATTTATGAAATGTTTCATAAATACGATGATGAAGTTCATAACTTTTTATGAAAGCTTAATAAATATTATCAAACATTTCATAAATAGGATGATGCTGCTTCATAAGCTTTTATGAAATGTTTCATAAATATTTTTATACATCATTTAAAGTTAAAAACATCAATTCAAGTTAAAAAATTTCCATTTGAAATTCAAAAAATATATTTCTTTTTAAAAAACATCAATTAATTCTATTTAAAATTAAGAGCATCACAATTAGTATTTATTTGATGTTTCAGAATTTTAAACAATTTCTTGTATATTTTGAGTTTTTTAAAAATTGAATTGCAAATGATATTTTCTATATTTAAAATGAAAAATTTAAATTTATGGTTTCTAAATTTTATTATTTTTTCCTAAAAAGTAACAATTTATTTTCATAAAGCTTATGCAACTTTTTTATGAAACATTTGTCATAAATTTTTATGAAACTCTTCATCATATTTATGAAAACTTCATAAATATGATGAATAATTGATGACAAGCGATTTATGAAACAAATTCTTCAATATGATGAAAGTTTTTGCCTTAGTGTAGACAAATTTGAACAAGTTAACTTAAGTCTTGCATTCCACCAGCTTTGGGTTTAATAATTTTGAACGTAATATGGCGCCCAACAATGGAGCAACTGAAGTAAAGCCAAAATTGATAGTTGAAAAAATTAATAATTAGGATAATTACATTTTTTCTAAAGATGCTCATAATGCTAATTTGTTTACTGCAAAATTTAAAGTGGTTTTCCCGAAAACAGGTTCCGGTTCTGGTTATAAATTTGACTAATCAAATCTATAATTTTTGCAACTAGAATTTCTTTTAAAAATCTCTCATATAGCTTCTTTGTTTGTCTTCTCTGACTTCTAAACTCACCCTTTTATCATATCCAATATATTTTTAGAACATATTTCTTGTAATAAGAATTTTATGTGCTCTAGAAATTACATGAACATTTTATATACAATTTATTATTTATTATACATTCTCGTACGTATTCTTCTTAAATACATCAACTTTACATTTTGTTGTACACACATACTTAAAATTGTAAACATTTCTATATTATTTCGCGTTTAATTCTAAATGTGCATTAGACTGTCAATTTTTTTCGATCTTTCGATTTTTGATTGATTTTATCAAATATTGGGCTTTACGTATATCGTAAAAATTATATCAAAATCTAAACTTGTATGAAATTTTTGGATATTTGTCCTCACATTTTATATACTTAAACTAGTAAATTTTTTTTGCTAAAACTATTAAAAATTAGTTAAAAAAATGTTAAATTAGCTAATTTTTTCTGCTAAATATTAGTAAGATAAGAATAGCAAAAATAAATCTGTTGAATCTGTGTATTAGTTGTGTTTAGTGTGTTTAGTTATATTTGATCTAAATTTTAGTTAACTGAAAGTAACAAGTTAATCTGCTAAGACCAGCAAACAATTTGTTAATTATTAGTACACAGAAAAAATTACAAACAAATGTAAAATGTATTTTTTTATATTTTTTTTAATGCGAATAAAAATCTGCCCTTTTGAAATGATCAATTTACAATTTTTTAGCAAACATTTCTGTTCATTTTACCAAAATATACTGTTATTAGCACACTACTAATTTGAAGTTAAATATAGGAATTTTTTTTGATATCACAGTTTTTGTTGGCTGTTGTTAGTCTGCAAATATTTAGTAAAAGTTTTTACTAATTAAGCAGATTAATTTGTTATTTTCAATTAACTAAAATTCAACTCGAATTTATCTAAAATTTTGTTAAGCTAACAGTTTTATTTTTGCTGTTCTTATAACAAAAAGATCTCCAAATTTTAGCAGTTTTTTCAGCAACGTCATATTTAACTACAACCAGCGAATTTAAAAGTGTATTTTAATGGTAACAACTTATAATTTCAGTTAGTACAACGATATTTACATTATATTCCTGAATATTTTAGGTGTTGCAACTAAATTTCAGTTGAATTAACCAAATTTTGTTGTGAAAGCTAATGTTGAGTTGTATCAACCGAATAAAATTCGTAATAACCAAATTTGAGTCAAAGTAACCGAATTTCAGTTGGCAAACAGCAAAATTTTGTTCGGTGTGTAATTTTTAGTAGCTATTTCTGCTATTTTATCAGTTTTATTTCTATGAGTGTATAAATTTAACTACTTTAAAAAGAGTTTGAAAAAAAAGAGATTTTGTAACTGATAAGAATTATAATTTTAGCGTGTCTTGAGCATATTTATTAAAAATTCCCGTTTGAAGCCGTGCTTAGCATAGATCAAAATCCAGAAAACTATTAAGAGTTTATTAATTTTAATCTGAAATTCCTTACTATTATGCAATTAGTTAGGAACTTCAAATCAAAGTAAATTGTTTTTTTTTTATAATTTTCTAAAAATTTTCCCAAAACTTGCAAAAAAATGTATCCCATGACTCTAAGCCAAGCTGCCCGAATGCAACGTTTTTGAGTTTTTTGATTTGGCTCAACTTTTTACCATGAACATTTTTGGTCTAATGCTACAATAAAATGCCTGGTAATTCAACATCAGACCAATAGTTTTTCTTTGTACAAAAAATGTCTAGTCTAATGTGCATATTTGAAGTTGAGCGCCATAAGTATTGTATTTCTCGTTCCATATGTAATTTTCTTAATATTTGTCTACAGTATGTACTTAAGATAGAGGCAAGTGATCATATTATGATTACTGCATTCTTTTCGTACACAGTACTGGCAAGTTACACATGTGCAAGTACATAATAATATGCATTACCAGGGATGGAAAACTCAGCACTTATCGATTAGGTAAGGGTATCGCAGTTGTTCTAAAATTAGGTATTGAAAAAAAGTTGAAAGCACTATATTTTCGATTTGAGAAAAACGTATTTTAAAAAAAATCTGTACACGAATTTTAAAATTATGACAACACAGGCCTACAGAAATTTAGAAAGGAGAGATTTCTATGTTAAATAAAGTTAAGAAAAACAGGGTTTTTGCTATCAGCCCAATTCTAAATAACAATTCCGTGAGAACTTTTTCCCTATTCCTTGTTCCCCTATTCTTAATAAAATCTGCCCGGGGATTTTTTCACTTTTCCCTTATTCTAACGAATTTCGAAAATGGGAAACTCTTCCCCCGGGAGAAAGGAAAAGGAAAAGGAGAATTGTGATAGCATTTGTATGAATTATTCAATTATTCAATTAATATTGTTCAATTCTCTCTCCCTTATTATTCTTTTCGCCGCCTGTTTAGAATAGGAGGATTTTTTTCTCGAGAAAATAAAATCCGCAGAGGAAAAAATCTGAGGGAATATTCATAATCGGGCTATATATTTTCGATTTGAAAAAAACGTATTTAAAAAAAAATCTGTAAACAAATTTTAAAGATATGACAACACAGGCCTACAGAATTTTAGAAACGAGCGATATCTATGTTAAATAAAGTTAAGAAAAACAAGGTTTTTGCTATCAGCCCAATTCTCAATAACAATTCCGTGAGAATTTTTTCCCTATTCCTTGTTCTCCTATTCTTAAAAAAAATCTGCCCGGGGATTTTTTCACTTTTCACTTATTCTGAACGAATTTCGAAAATGGGAAACTCTTCCCCCGGAAAATGGAGGTATTATGAATGTCAATAATAGGTAGAATTGTGATAGCATTTGTATGAATTATTCAATTATTCAATTAATATTGTTCAATTTTCTCTCCCTTATTATTCTTTTCCCTGCCTGTTTAGAATAGGAGGATTTTTTTCTCGAGAAAATGAAATCCGCAGAGGAAAAAATCCGAGGGAATATTCATAATCGGGCTGTATATTCGGGACGTTACAAAATCGCGTATTATATCTTTTTCACAAAATTTGTTATGTGTTCTGAAACTCCTTCCTATTTCCTTCGAAACTCAGGAAAACCTCTCTCGTACCTTATTTCTTAGTTGAGAAATTGTCCGTTGTATTTATAGCAAAATCCCTATATCAACGATTTTTCCGGAAAGGAATAAGATATGGGAAAGGTTTAATTTGAGTTTTGAAGGCAACATTTAGTAATTTTAGAAGGAGAAAACTAAAATATAACAACATGGAAAAACGAAATAATGCAAAGGATTTACTCTGTTAAGTTTTTTGTTTTATTTATTTTTTGTAAAACTTTTATTTATTTATTATTCTTCAATTAAATAACCGAGCCTAAAGGGCCATATATGCACACAGAAAAAGAAAGTGCCAACCGAATTAAAAAGAATTAACTACTACACAGTAATGCATTTCAACGTCAATATATACTTTTTTTTTTGTTCATAACGGTTATACAATGGTTTGAAAAATATAAAATAATTTAACATCTTGACTACAGTCGTAAATGCAAATTTTTAGATAATTGTTATCCAGCGTTTCCAAATAATTATTCGTTAAAATTAACTTCAGGCCTTTTCTGATGAGACCTCTTTCACAAATTATTTAAAGATATAAAAAAGACTCGACTTTTGATTGATACGTTGATAAAAATACCTAGCTTTAAAATATGTTTATGTGCTAAAAATATGTTTATTAATTGAAAATAATTTTCAAAAATCTGACTGATCGAAGCATGAGTTTTTCAAATTTTAAAAGTGGAAAATATGAATATCGGAAAAATGGGAATTTGAACAAAAATGAAAGGATGAAAGGAGTCTAAAAAATTTTGAGTTTTGTTATATAATATTTCTAAGAAAATAGGTTTTAAACGGCTATTTCCTAAGATCTCTTTCTTCATAAATAAAAAAAAATTATACTGAAGATAAAACAATTTTTTTCATTCTGCTCCACCGAATAATGTCGTAGTACATGTGACTACTAAAATTCGGTTGGCGACAAATTCGGTTGACACTACGAATCTGTTCGCTCTGTGTACTACACGCAGAGCTTCGAAGATTGAATTATATTTTAATTGAATTCCGAAAAAATTAAATCCGATTTTTATTCAAATCGAATGAATTTTTTCTAATCAATCGCTGGGAATTCATATTTCTGAATTCTTGCTCTTGCACACAGAGAAAAATTTAGATATTTGCCAACTGAAATTCGGTTATTACGACTCAAATTTTGTTATTACAAATTTCAGACGTTTGGCACAACTTCTCATTAGTTTTCACAACAAAGTAACCGAGCTTTGTTGTGAAAACTATCAATTGAATTCCAGTTGCAACACCCAAAATATTCAGATATCGAATGTAAATATCGTAGTACTAACTGAATGTATAATTTGTTACTATTAATATACACTTTTCAATTCGGTTGGCACTTTATTTCTCTGTGTGTGAATTCAATAAATGGGAATTCAATCAATTTATCTCATTCGATTTTATCAATAAAAACAATATGAAATAAAAATCAGTTGTTAAATTCTTTTTAACAAAAACTAATTACTCTGTTGTTACCCACCCAGAAATTGCCAATGGTCTGAAAAATCAAGCACTGGCAGAGCACTATTTGCCAATGATCCAACAAATAAAGCGCTGGCAAAGCACTGATTTACAACGCTCTGCTAACTTTAGTAAAAAGTGCTTTGCCAGTGCTTAATTAACAAAATTTACAACAGTAAAAATAAAAAAGCACTGGCACAGTACTGACTTAGAACGCTTTCCCAACATTGGCAAAAAGTGCATTGCCAGTACTTATTTACAAAATTTACAACCGTTAACTTAATAAGAATAGTGGCACAATGCTTGGAGACAACAAGAGTGGAAAAATTCAAAACTAAATTGCAATTTATGATTTGAAGTAAAGAATATAATAGGAGTATAGTCAGCGCAAAGTATAGTTTTTGTACTAAAATTTTTCTTAAGAAATTTATTTTCAAATTTCTTTCTTTAGTAAATTTGTAGTAAAAAATCGTGCTAACTTTTCACAAAAATAATTTGATAAAAAAAATATTCAGTAATTTTGTAATTAACTTGATTTAAGCAAGCCTATTGTTATTTCTGTTCAAATTACCGAAATCATTCAATAAGAAATAATACAACTCTTTACTGAAGTTAATTACTAAGTAGGACTTTATTGGTAGTTTTTGGTTTTGGTACTGGCAAAGCGCTTATTGCCAGTGCTTTGCCAACGTTTTAAAAAAGAAACGGCCAAGCCCTGCCCGGTGTTATCATTTTGGGGTTGGCAAAGCACTTATTATGTTATTAAAAAGCACTTTATTGGTTGTTCTACCAATGCTTTGCCAACGTTTTAAAATTTGTTTTTGGTACTGGCAAAGCGCTCATTGCCAGTGCTTTGCCAACGTTTTAAAAAGGAACGGCCAAGCCCTGCCCGGTGTTATAATTTTGGGGTTGGCAATGCACTTAAATCTTCAGATTTCCAACGCTTTGCCAACGCTCATACCACCGTTGAAAGCACTGGGCCAATGCTTTGCCGTTCGTATTTTTCTGGCTGGGTAGCTTAATTAATATTAAAAATGAAACAAAATCGAATGATAGAATCTCCTAATTTTAAATCGATTGAGTAAAATCGATTGAATTCCCAATGATGAATTCCCAACCATTTAATTCCAACGATTGTATTCAGTGTTTGAATAAATCGAATCGTGAATAATGATTGAATTATCTAGAAATAAAATCGAATGAGACCAATTGAAAATTTATTCGATTTGTAATATTGTGGTTTTAGCATTAAATCCTTCCATAGAAAAATCTAATGAATGATCTAACGATTTAATGCTCAGACTACACATATACAAATTTTAATATGTCAGAGTTGCCAAATGACAATAAAAAACAATTGTAAAATCCACTATTTTTAAAAACATTTTAAAAATTGTTTCACTCAAAAAAAAAAAAAAATCTCTAATATTTTTAAATAAAGATTTGTCCATAAAAATATACAAAGTTTAACTTTTTGGGCTAAAAAGTTTGAATTTTAGCTTACTAACATTTCAACTAGAGGTCGCTTTAAGGCAAAATAGAATTAAAAAATTTCTTAATAAATCACTGTTTCTATTAGTGAGCCAGGCAAAAACTAAAACCTATTGCTTTAGAATCAGAACTGGTCCAGAACCAGTGAAAATTTACGCTTTGTCTTCCAGGAATAACTGCTCGAACCTGTTCCACGGAATCGATGGTAAAATAACCTGTTGCAGATAAGTTTTAAAGGTATCCGCTCTAAAAAAAGTTCTGCTTACTAATTAGACTTGAATTATTGGATGGATCTTTTAATTTTTTTTTAATCTAAGATAATGTGGGAAATTTAAAAAATCTAACTTTCCATCTCTGCATAACACAACTTCGGTATTCATTTTTTCTTCATACCCTAACTTACAATTTGTTATATACTTTTGCATATGAAGGAATATCAAAACTCATCATTTGTAAAAAAAAAACGTCTGTCGTTATGTCGATTTGTTTATTTGTCTTTCGTTCGTTATGTTTGACGGTTTATTTGTATCTGTTTGTCTGTTATATATATATGTATATATATATCGTCCAGCCTATCTATGGCTATATTTGTTTATCTGACTGTATGTTTGTCTTTCCATATTTCAATAGGATGGAAATGCGATTATTTCTGGTTGGATTTCAATTTTTTTCGCTGTTGTTTTACTTGGCTTGTATATTTTATTGTTGTAATTTTCCCTTTTGTATTTCGCTGCTGGTTTAGTATTTATAACGAGTTCAGCTGTGGCTGCAAAGTTCATCATGTTCTACAACATCGAGATGTTTTTTCACATTGTAGTACAAAGTTGTGTTATTTTTGCATTTTTTACTTTTTATATTAATTTTTTTTTTCTAGTTATTTGATGAAATACCTAAAATGCTCAGACCTTTGGGTTTAAAATTATAATCAAATGAGAAAAAAAACTAAACACATCTGTACATAGAGATTGTTTTTAATTCCTTTTCTGTTCATTTAAAAACTTTTAGCATACATCTGCAGACAAGTCTATCAAGTGCCAAAAGGTTATTCACCGTATAGAATATTAGAAAATAAATATAAACAATATTTTTTACCCATATCCTATTGTCATAAGGATATATGCAGTTCAAAAAGATTATTTTCAAGTCTTCATCAAGTCAGTTAAAGAGTTTAAAGTTTTTTTTTTCTCAATAAAGGAAGTTTACTAAATGTTATTATGCAAAGGGTAACAATTTTTAAATTTACCTCATCTGCCGAAAAAACACTCTTCATTAACAAGCCGATGAAAAAAGTTTCGATATAATCATATATGATTATATATACATTTACATATATATATGTATATATCATATATGATTATATGTACGCACAGCGCATACTTTTGGGACATTTATTCGTTCCCCCCGCATAGTTTAGGGACGTTTGCTTACTTTGGGGACAGTCCGCAAAGTTTTCACACATTTTCAAACATCTAGCGTATAAGATGAGGACAACTGGTTCGATACACCGCATACTTAGGGGACAATTTTAGGCGTGTCCCTAAAGTATGCGCTGTGCATACATATATATATATATATTTATATGTGATAGTATATAACTAAACATCACATCACATCACATCTGATCCGAAAGCTGGCATACATAAGCTGATCTCTAGGATCTTATCTTAAATAGTTTGATCCGAAAATTGCTCTAGCAAGTATAATCAAGTTATATATAATTTGATACATTTTTATAATTATCTTTTTAATTTAGAAAAATAGAAAATGTTTTAGAAATCGGTTCTTTTTATTTTAATCCAATTAAGTACTACTTGTTATCCATTTATAAAACATAATAATTTTAAAAAAAACAATGTTAAATCTAAAAATTTATGCTTTTTATTAACCTGAAGTTGGAACATATAATAAATATAAACGCTAGATAATACAAAAAAACAACATTTACCGATCATAAAAAATCAAATTTTTTGTTCAAAATATTTTCAAGAGGAACACTTACATAATTTTTCAAGAGCAGAAATAATCAGAAGGTTTACACGTCCTTGTTATACAAAATAATTAAAAATAATAACTATACGGTCGGTATAATGGATCAATACTATATTTTGTCTATTTAGTACTTCAGCAATTTCCGATTGTTCAAAACAAATATTTTGTTAATCACAAAACAGGATCAGTGTTAGAAAGAGTATTACCTAAGCAACTAAGCTAACTAAGCAACTGAAAATCTAGAGTCCATTACGCATGTTATAAGGGTTGGGGGATTTAATTTGTTTAAACAAGCCGTTGCCAACGCTCTAATCTAAAAACCGGAACTGGTTTTAAGAGTTGCAAAAAAATGTGTTAACAGTGGCACTGTTTAATAATTAATTAATTTTCATGCGTTTAAGAAATTTTAATTAAATTTTAAAGTTAATTTGTGTTGTTTAATGTATTCTCTGCATAAGTTTTGTATAATTAACACAAAATTTGTTTATAACCCATGCCAACTAAGTAAATGAACAAATTTCAAATATAAATTCCCGCTAAGTAGGCAATAAAACCTTTTATTATAAGCATTTTGTAAATATTCAAAAGTGAAAAAATTCTAAATGACAGTGGTTGAACAAAACAATTTAAGAACAAATTTCCATCCCTTTCTTGGATTGTATCATTAAAACGAAGTGTTACATAAACAAGTTCCACGTAGCACAATATATTCCATGTTCAAACGGTTTGAAAATGGAGTGGCATCAACCGGAATTAAAAAGAAAGCACGTGCAAACAAATTTACCACTGCTGAGGTTTGGTAAATTAAAAAATCGGCGGTTAATCAAATTTCGAGTTTCCAGAGAAACAGTTCGCGAAAACTTACTCCAAATGAACGTGAAACACTGCCGGAGGAAGGCAGTACCTAAATATAGTAAAAAACAATTGGCAGAAATACCAACAAAATGCAGACAACTGAGAAAAAACTTCATGAAAAAAAATTTTGAAATAATTTTGGATGATGAAAAATACCTTTCTGTTGCTTGGAACAACGGAGGTATTAATTCTGGATTTTATTCTGAGGACTTGAAAAAAACTCCCGACAAGTTGCGCTATCCGGCCAAAGCGAAGTTTGAACCAAAAGTACTAGTGTGGGAAGCCATTTCGGCAAAAGGTATATCTCCAGGATTCAAAAGCTAAGGCTTACAGCGAGGATGTTTATGTTAATAAAAAAAGTAAAACAATTTATCAGGGATAGACAATTTAAAGACGACATATTATTTTGGCCAAAAAGACGATGGAATGCCTTAATGCAAAAAACATACCTTTTGTACCGAAATACGAAAATTCTCCAAACGGCCCAAAAGCACGTCCAATTGTATATTGCTAATATATAGTTAAAAATTTGATAATTTGAGCAGTTTTTTTTGCAAGCTCTTTTTTAACTAATTTTTAGTAGCTTTTGTACAGGTTTATTTCTGTGAGTGTACATAATATCGGATACATGTTCTCTTCTGCAGACTCCACCCAGGCTTGAGGTAAACATTTTTAGCATCTACATGTTATAGGAACGATCAATGAATATTTAGCACAATGAATATTTAAACAATTCAATTAGAATGACCGTTTTTAGACATGTAAGAAAATCAGGTTGGATCTGATAATGTGTACAATTAATATCACAATTTACGACAAAGAGAGTTAGCTAAAGTAATCAAATCTGAATAACTTCATAGTACTTCGACCAGTAAATAGATATTTGGCTCTTGGTTAAACAGTTATGACAACCACTACACATATTGCCAATAATGCCTAAAAGTTTTGACAAAAGTCGCCTGCATCAATCCAAACCTCTATGAAATATGAATATAGTAAAATTCATAAAATGGGATTTTTTAGATTACTCCTCTAAATTTAAGATTACACTCAGGGAACATCTGATTTAAAAATATGTAGTTGTTTGGATTGTAATACAGTTTCTTTGTTTTTAATGTAAATGTCAGTCATTTGTAGAACAAATTTAATTTTTTACTAACCTTGTAGTTCATATAAAAAAACAAACCACATCAAATGACTGTTTTATGATTTTACATTAATTTTTACATTCGTTGTTTGTTATTTCATTTTTACTACAATTGTTAGTAATTTTTTGAACAGTAAAAACATATCACAAATGTAAGTTTAATTTAATAAAATGAAAGTCGTCCTTTCTTCAAATGAAATTTCATTGCTGTCGTCTTTACCTACATAATATCCATAGTGTACTCCTATAAATTGTATCTACATTTTAAATTTCATAAATACTTTACTTAATGTAAATTTGCATAAAACAATGTTCAATAAATGGCCACTTTTGTAAAAATTGTTGAATGCGTTAGAAAGTTCTCAAGACTTTTTTGTGTAACACTTATTTCGATCTCAGTCTTTTAATTAGTTAAATTAAATACAGAGGGATAGATATTATGGTTCGATTATACAGTTAAATTTATATTTTATATGCTTAACAATTAGCATTTGTATTTCAAACTAATTTTTTTACAGTTTGATATTTTAAATTGTGATGCCCATTTAAGATAATTTCAATATATACTTTCAATGAAAACTTTCGAGTTGATATTAAAATTTTGAATAGGACGTTATGAATTTCAAAAAAACGTTACTTTTCCACAACTTGGAAAAAATTATATTTTTTACATATGTCTATACATTGTTTTGTAGAGTTGTGTCGTTCATTAACGAACTAGTTCAATTGAACGACTTACTCAATTGAACGATATGACTCGTTCACCAATATTCGATCTTGTCGTTCAATCGTTCATTTCGTTCCTTCTATTCACAGAGCAATTGCATTTCTATACAATTAAAACTGCTTGTAAGAGCAATTATTTTTTTTTATGAAATAGTAGTAATATTGTTTAAAATTAGGAAAAGCAATTGTAGTCATACAAATAAAATGTTTTTTACACAAAATAAATAAATTTTTGTTAGAAAAGTTGCAATTTTATAACACTTTTTGTCTGTGTACAGTAAAATTTGTGAAAAAAACTCGTAAAACATGAATAGTGCGTAATAATTGTCAAACGAACGACACAGTTCACAACACGCAGATCAATCACAAGTCAAAGGAAAAAAGAACAATTTGAACGAACTAGTTCACTGACTCGAATTGAACGATACTGACCGAGTCACCAAAATGAACGATTAATCCCAACTCTATTGTTTTGGTTAATCCCATATATTAAATTAATTCTGCCAATACAATTATATATAAAAAAACCTGCTAATTTAGGTACTTTTAAATTAATTTTAAGCAAACAATTTTATTATAAAGTTTTTGGTTATAATCGAACTTTATTAATTAATTTTAAAAATAAAATATTTAGGCTCGAGGTTTATACAAAAATAGTTTTTTCAATATCCTTTACACAATCAAAGTTATTCCCTTTTAAATTTTTGAATGATGTCGCAACCCCTTACTTAGCGATATTTTAAAGCTTCAGGGTTTGTACAGTTTTCGAAATAAAAAAAAATTTTTAAAAATTCGCGTTTACTGCCAAACATATTACCGAATTTTTATCAAAATGAAGGACCACTGAAAAATTAGCCGTTGAAATAAAATCGAAATGCTCCCCTCAAAAAATACCAAATTGAGTTAGGGCCTATCTAAATTCAGCAAACGATGTGCTAAGACTTAAGCCAATCTAGTTTGTTGCAATTGTATAAATTATTTAACAACATATAAAACACCTACTACCACAACACAAATATAAAGATACACATACACTATCAGTGTAAAATATATACACACTTGCAAATATACTCGCATGGATTAACACCAGCAGGCAAGTTGGCTGGATGAATAAATGACTGGCAAGCAGACAGGCATACAATCAAGATATCCTTCATACTGGATTCTTTTTTGTGTTTGTTATTTTCATCTTTTATATGAAACAGTAGCGTTGCTAACAACGACAAAAACACCAACACTCATACAAATAAGTTTGTAAAAATAGCATAAAAATAAAGTTGTAGGAAAAAGCAGTAAAGTTAGCAGAATCTTTTTGCTAAATCTACTAACTTTTAGTTAAATTTTAGTTATTTGCACGAAAACTAAGCGCCATATATTTGTGAAAATTTTTATTTTAAATAAAAAGAAAGCTTAAATATAGCTCTGTATTTATAAGATAAATAAAATACTTGTATCTGTCATTTATTTGTCTTTATTATTTCCTTTTTAATTTTGTATTTACATCGGAATGCCATATGTCAAAGACTGAAGCGTAATCTTAAAAAGTTAAACGTTAAAATTTTATTAAATAAGCACTGATTTTTCAGTTATTTCAATATTTATTCATTGCTAAATTGATATTTTTAAATTATTTTATTAATTTTTTTTAAACATTTCAATTACGTTTTTAAACACAAAAAAACCACTTACTATAGTCCTTCAATTCAGAAAAAAATATTTCCCTCTTTTACTTTTTTTTTTATAAAACTCTTATGTATTGTGTGAGATTTTATTCGTTCGGTTTGAGATCATGACAAATTTTTCTCTTAATTAACAGAAAAATTATAATTTTTATATGATAATTTTTTTTAATAGTAAGTTTGTTATAATTTTTATTAAAAATAAAAATTATGTTTTTTTTCGACCTTTAATTGTGCAATGAAAATGAAAATTATTCAAGTTCGAGGCCATACTCTATATTTCTTCATTAGGATATTGTCCTAACAAAATAATCTATAGAGTTTTTTTGTTTTTCAAATTTATTATTTAACCCTTTCAGGAATGTGTTGATAGATCTATTTCGGGAACTTTCTAGGTTCCCATCATCAGAACACGTTTTGAAAGCGGTAACAATCCCATGCCAAACATCAAACATTCATATGAACTAGTTTACTCAATACATGAGAACTATTATACATATGAGTTTGAAGTTAAAGATTATTACCATTGATCAAAAAATAAATTGAAAACTTGTTTGATGTGCAAGATCCACCTCTGGTGGATATGCAATACAGTTTTTTGTTTTTTCTCTCCTTTTTATATTTTGTTTAGTTTGTAAACAAAACAGGGGAAGTAAACTAGGCGGTACTTTGCCTTTTTTACAAGTTTGTTATAATTTTTATTAAAAATAAAAATTATGTTTTTTTCGACCTTTAATTGTGCAATGAAAATGAAAATTATTCAAGTTCGAGGCCATACTCTATATTTCTTCATTATTATATTGTCTATCAACACATTCCTGAAAGGGTCAAATAATAAATTTGAAAACAAAAAACTCTATAGATTATTTGTTAGGACAATATCCTAATGAAGAAATATAGAGTATGGCCTCAAACTTGAATAATTTTCATTTTCATTATTTTTAATAGTTTTATTTTTTATTTTACTTTATAATAAAAACATTTGCATAAATGTTTCTAAATATTTTTCTAATACGACAAATACTGAAACGCAAACATCGCATTACAACGACCTCTGCTGGTTTTGATTATTAAAATAATTTTCTAAACCTTTTGCAAATTCAGCAAAAAAAAAAAATTGTTAAAAATTCAATATTTCATCCAGTCAAAATAGTAAAATTTTTAACTAAAATCTCAATTTTAACTAAAAAATTGAAATGTTGGAATACTAACGGCTTTACTACTTTTTCTACTAACTTTTTTCTATGAGTAAACAAAGACCACTGACACGCGTGTCCGTAGTGGCACTCGAGCGTATTTTCGGTGGCACGCAACATTATCTTGTATATTTTTCTCTATTAAAAAATGTGCTTTAATACAAAAAAAATTGTTCATAAAGGTTGTAAATTGAAAAAAAAAGTTGAAAAAATTCGTAAATCTTTTTTTTTTTACAAAATTTTGGTAGAGTAATTAAAAAGTTGTTTTTCAGGATTCAATATTCTACAAGCTTTTCAGAATATAAATATTATCTATTTTTTTTTAACATTTTTAGTATTAAAAATTGTCGAAACTCCTCCAAAGTATTACAAATTTGAGTATATGTCATTTTGTGTCATATAAAGGGTCCGCCATCTAACGTTTTTTTTTCAACTAGTGCTTATTTCGTGAATGGTAACACTTAGCTCATGTCTGATTTGACAGATAATTAGTTTTATCCTTCCGCTGAACGAATATGGTTGTGTAAACGCTTAAACAACGCTGGGAAATATTGCGACATTACTTTTGAAAATCATGGTAATGTTGCAGAATGTGTGCGAAAATGAATGATGCCGATTTTGCCAAAAAAAATCATCTTTTCAGATGAAGCTCATTTTGATCTTGGCGGGTATGTAAACAAGCAAAATTGTGGCATTTGGGCACAGAAAACCCGCACGCATACATTGAAAAGCCGATACATACAAAACGAGTCACTGTTTGGTGCGGATTTTGGTCCAGAGGCATAATTAGGCCATAATTGGACCAATCGTGTAGGCTACTGCATGGCCAGCCGAGGCAGCCATTTGAATGAAATTATTTTCCATTATTAACCGAAAGGATTGTACTTTCAAGTAAAAAAGAAATTTAAGAAAATATTCAGTAGTTTTTTTTATAGCATTTAAAAAAAAAAAAAAGCTATTTGGCGGACCCTTTATTTGAATCGTTGTGAAAAAGACTCATAATAGAAGAAATAAAATATTTATATCTCAGAAAATTAAACAAACAAATCTGTAATCAAATTGTAATTAAAAATACCTGAAACAAGCAAAAGTATAAAAGGTTGGAAAAAAGTTAAAAAAAAATAAAATTTAAATTTATTTTCATCGGGATAAACATTAATTGCATTTATAGTAATTAAATGTGCTAAAGTCCCAAAACTTATTTAACAAATTGTGAAAAGCAATCTGATTGTAGGAGTGTCCCTATCCGGATTTCATTCCTGCCTAAGGAAATCTTCAGGGGACTTGTTATTAGAATTAAATAAAATTTGTTTAAAGCCAGAAAATCTTGACAACAAATTCCACGAGAAAAAAAAAGCAAAAATTACAAATTCTTCTTCTCTGGTGATAAAATATTAAAAGATAAAAAATGTTCGAATTTTAAAAGATTGCACGATTTTAAAATGTGGCACGCGACACTTTTTTACAACAAAATATGACTGATATGAATATGATTTTGGCACACAACAAAAAAGTCTTGCCAGTCCTGTACTATGGCAAACAATTGTTATATGAAAGTATAATAACAATAACAACATCAACTTAAATTACAACAACACTAAGTCACTGTCATATAGAGTCAGTCAGTGTAGTGTGTTGACCTAATTTTATGATTTATGCTAAAAAAAAACTCCCAACAGCAAAGTGCATGGAAAAAAGGTAACATTTTTGAAACATGTTTGTCTATGTATGAGCTAAAATAACAATGTATGTGTGCGACAAAGGATATGTGTATGGAGTGTACGTTATGTGTGGATGAGTAGGAAAAAACCTATTTATACAACATAAACACTTTTTTGTGGTTGAAATACTAAATCGCATTTTGAAATAATGACTTGAGTCATTATCATCTACATTATTATTTGTTATAAACATGATTATTGTTGTCATTATTGTCACATGCATACACACATACACACACACACACAAACGCAGTTATACACGAATACATTCTCCTTAAAAAGAGTTCACGCTATTTTTATATCCTTGTTCACAATGATTCAGAAAATTCCAAACAATCAAAACAGAAAATAACCACAGACAATCACCACTAAATGATGCAACCCTACAGACATGGCAATGTAAATATATTATGAACTTGTTCAACATCAAATAATTTTATTGTTCAAATCAAATATAATTTTAAAACGCTGTTTTTTGGTTGCTGCAAACTATAGGTGTTTGCAACAATCTAATTCTTTAAATATACATTTCAACTTTTTATGTTAACAAAGTCATTAGTTTTATAGATTTTATTTTGAGTTTGGTAAATTTTCGACATGTTTCTGAAAAGTTTGCCCTTTACCATGTAACTCCGCGACATGGTCCAAAAGCCTTTACAGATCAAACGTAGATTTGTTTCTTTTTCATCCCATTAAAAAAAAAATTAATTACGATTGTTTTTGTTTAAAATAATTCATCAGCATATGAAGATTATTAAGATATACACTCAAAATAGTTTGTGGTTTAAATTAACTGAAAATGTAATTTAACATAACTGAAAAATCACTTAATCTCCGGTCTAATTATTTTTCATTTAAATCAAATGTTTCTTGTTATTTATTTTTAAATATTGTTTAAATAACTAACAAATCCATTAGAACAAATGAATCGTAAGTTAAACAAAAAATGTTCAATTTTTTAACTACAGATCAGTAAAAATAAATGTTATGTTCAGTTATTTGAATCTATTTTTTGTTTTTGTTTGTTTTTTTTTTCCTACAAAATGTATACACACACACTACATGTGTAAATTTTTTCAATTTCTTGTAATTTGAATTGAAATTATATTGCATATAAAGAAACCATTTTAATAAAAAAACAGACACGAATTTTTTTGAATATTTTTTTTGAAAAAAAAAATTTAATTTATAATACAATTAAACGACAATATTACGGTTTTGTGGTTAAATTTGTATGTAGCTTGAAATAAATGAAATAAAAAATGAAAAAAAAAAAATCTGTAAATGATAGTAAATTATATTGAACAAATGTGTAAAAAAGTTAAAAAAAAAATTTTATTCTGTATGAAATCACCAAATCGGCAAAGCTGTCATATCTTAGATTTTACTCAAAACTAACTGCAAATGATATTTAGGGTCTGAAAACCCAAAATCCAAAAGGAATTAATTTTTGCACACGGTCACTACCGGTTCACGCAAAATAAAAAACTAAAAAGTCTTGTTTTGTGCGTAATGGTTAGAGCTGCTAAAGATATCTACATGATGAAGGCATCGTTTTAAAGCTGAAGAATTATAGTTTCTATCAAAAATATAAAATTTGACTTAATTTATACACCCGAAAAATAACGTGGTATTGAAAATAAGCATATATCATTGGTTTTTTGTGTTTTTCAATGGCAGGTCTAATTTGTATCTGAGAATTATTATGCTTTTATATTCATTAGCGCCGACACTGGAGTTCATTGAAAAACACAAAAAATCAAGGAAACATGCTTATTTTCAATACCACGTTATTTTTCGGGTGTATGAATTAAGCCAAATTTTATATTTTTGATAGAAAACTATAATCCTTTTTTTATTTTTGCGTGAACCGGTAGTGCCGTGTGCAAAAATTAAATCCTCTTGTATTTGGTTCTGGGAACCCTTAGGAACATTTCCACAAAATTTTAACAAAATCCAAAATGGTCCAGCAACAATTTTTCGTTTTCTTCGGTGTTTTCATATAGAATGACTCGTATTCCCTTTATTTTTAACTCAAATGAAAACTTTTTATTAAACTACATAATATTCTGAGTGTATTAAAAGAAAATTAGTAAAATTGGAAAAAAATGGCACTTTAATCGACAAGCTTTGCTAATATTTCTGTATTGTCTTGTTGGTGCTATATTAAAATGTTTGTAGGCATTTACGAAAAACCTATTCACACATTTTTATTATAGTACACTTAAACACAGACACATGCTTATTAGGTTGTCCCGAATATTTCACTTTTTCGAATTGGTTGAAGGAATGCATCTCAATCGATGTATATTAAAGAATATGGGGAAATATTAAAGAATAATGAAAAAAGAAATTTTTAAAGTGGATCTTCAGTTTCCTACTAGCTATTGAAGTTACCGGTTTAGCGGTTTTGATCAATTTCGAAATAGAGCTCAGAAGTTTTCAATAATTTTTAGCTTATTACTGGAAATATATTTTTAAAATTTCTGTAGAGTATTTTTTGTGTCCTGCAGACGATTTTTTAATTTAGTCCAAATACAATTTCAATATACAAATTTAAAAAAAATATAAAGTATAGAAGTAAAAAATCCTCTATAGAGCCAAAATCACTCTACATAAAATTTAAAGTATTTTTCCAGTAATAAGCTGAAAAGACCAAACTTTGAGCCCTATTTTGAAAACAATTTGAAACTTTTTTTTTTGGTCAAAATGCACTACAACCTCTATCGCTGGTAGGAAACTGAAGTTACACTTATTTTTTTTTATTTTACTTATTTTTGGCATATTCAGCTCTTTATCTTTAATACGCAATGACTAAGTGGTATTCCTATTTTTGTTTTAATGCGGGACACCGTAATAATATTATACATACAAATTTGCTGTCATAACATTATGTATTAACTAATATATTCGTAAAAACTCAATGACAATTTTAGCTGTCATTTGCCATGTGTAGGTGTAGTGATGCCAACATTTTTTTATTTAGAAGCTAGCCGATGAAACACTAACCAAAAAGTTTTTCCAAGCTAAAAACTTATATTTAAAAAAAAAAAATGGATATTTTGTAGAAATAAGGACCATCTTAAGAATTTATGGCTTTCAAAAATCGAAAATTTTTCGAATTCTAGCTATTTATGTCATTTTATCCAGTAGATATTGAAATGGGACTTCCTGGTACCCCTTTTGGTATTTTTTTGGTATTTTTTTGCTTTTTTTAGTTGTTGTACAAAAATGGACTCGTGCCGAATTAACCCAATTTTTTCCGAAGCCCTTATTTGGTAAGGTAAAGTCCGCTAATGTGAGCCTAAACCTGTTTTTTGGGCTTTATGCTAGACTGCCGCAGTTTCGTCCCCTCCAAAGCCTCGTTAGTGGTTAATTTATGTGTCAATTGAATAAAGTATTTTATATTGCTAAATTGCTCTATATGTAGTTTGGGTATGTTTTGTTCATAAATAATTGTCTTGTGACAGCTAATATAAAAAAGTTATATAAATGTTTAAAAGGATAACGATTTGTAAGTATAATATTGTATCCATAAACTGAAATAATGCTAGACTAATAGAAATAATAGTAACAAAATTTCAGATTTTGTTGCTAAACATTAGTAGGGCAAGAATTGCAAAAAATAAATCTGTTGAACATACAGAAATTTAGCTATATTTATGTTAATTTTAGTTACCTGAAAGTAGCCAATTAATCTACTAAAATTAGCAAACAATTTACTAATTTGCTATTAGTAAAACAAAAAATCACCCAAATTTATTGCGAATAGCAGTTTACATTTTTTTTAACAAATATTTCTATTGATTCTAGCAAAATATACTGTTATTTGTATTAAATTAAATTTAAAGTAAATATATATGACAAAAATGTTGTAATATTATAGTTTTTGTTTGCGGTTTTTATTCTACAAATATTTGGCAGAAGTTTTTGCCGATTTTAGCAGACTAAATTGCTATTATCAATTAACTTAAATTCAATTAGAATGTTACTAAAATTTTGTAAATATAACAGTTTCACTTTCGCTGTTCTTATTTTACTAATATTAGGCAAAATCCTGCTAATTTAAGCAGTTTTTTCTGCAACGTAATTTTAAACTAATTTTTTAGTAAATTTTTCTATTTTTCAATTTTATTTCTATGAGTGTAGATAAAATACATAATTTGACAAAAAACTACCGAAAAGCTGTATATTTATCCTAAAAATTTTGTTATATTTTGTAGTACATAAATTTTTGTATTGTAGTTACGGCTTTTTGGTTTCAGAAAAATCAAAGACCGTAACTAACATTGCGTACCCTCTGATACAAAACAAAACATCATTACGTACGCACTCGACGGTAGTACATTTGTACAACCAAATTCTTTGACGAAATAAAACAATACAAAAATATTATTTATTTCTGGTGATCTAAATAACAAACTAATATGGTATTTAATAATTAAAAGGTTGTTTATTTAGTTAACAAATTGAAAACAAAATAATCGAAGATTTTTATCTCCGATGCAAC
>CM037855.1:22042838-22064345 GCA_021234595.1 Delia radicum | reverse complement strand
AGTAGTACATATTTACTTACTGTTGTGCATTTATTTTACTATTTATTATGTGGTTTACTAATTTATGATACAATTTATTTATTCTATTACTCTCCAAATAAAGCCACAGTTTATTTTTATTCCATTATTTGTTCGTTATTTAAAGCTCATACCACGTACTTGGTTAAAAAAAAAATTAAATATAAAACATTCATTTAGAATATTGATGATGATTAAAAACTGATTCATTCGAAAGGTTTTTAAACATACAAATTACGTAAGCTTTTAGGCTTTGTTTAAAAAAAAAAAAACACTCACAAAAACGGGTTCACCAGTCACCACTACTTATCTTCATTAGACAGCACTGTACATTTAAATAAACAAAAAAATAAACACCAAATTTAAAAAAAATGTGACCTTGGCCTTAGTATTGAAAATTAAATACAACGAGATGTAAGAAATAAAAACACAAATTCTTATAAGGGTGGTTAAATTTTGAATAAAACACAAACTATTTAGGCAATTATTGTAATTTTATTTTATTATGATATATTGGTATTACTCAATTATGTATGGAACAAAATATCGGCCAAATGGGCGCCGCGACCCGGCGGCACACCTCCATCCGATGGTCCAAATTTTCGATGACGCTGAGGCATAATGGAGGTTCTATGCCGTTAAGTGCCGAATTATCTCATCCTTTAGCTCTTGAATTGTTGCTGGCTTATCGACATACACCTTTTCCTTAACCCCAAAGAAAAAAGTCCAACGGTGTCAATCACATGATCTTGGCGGCCAATTGACATCGCCATTACGTGAGATAACACGGCCATAAAAAGTTCGTTATCATCTCACGATAGCGAACACCATTCACAGTAACTGCCTGACCGGCCTCATTTTGAAAAAAAATACGTCCCGATGATGCCGCCAGCCCATAAACCGCACCAAACAGTCACTCTTTGTGGGTGCAATTGGTTTTTTCGACAATCACTCTTGGATTCTCATTCGCCCAAATGCGGCAATTCTGTTTATTGACGAATTCACTGAGGTGAAAATGTGCCTCATCACTGAAGATGATTTTCTTCGAAAATTGATCATCCACTGTTGCCATTTCTTGCCACCATTCTGCCCATTCACGACGTTTGGAATGGTCGAGAGGCTTTAGTTCTTGAGCCAATTGCACCTTGTAAGCGTGTAAATGCAAGTCTTTATGCATAATGTCATCAACGACGAGCGTGAGAGGTGCAATTGTTGGGCACGACGACGAGTTGAGGTGGACGGCTCTTCAGCCACACTATCGCGAACAGCAGCAATATTTTCTGCAGTACGAGCTGTACGAGCATGCACTGGTGTTCTCACATCTTCTACAGACCCGGTTTGCTCGAATTTTCCACGATTTTTGCGATTGTACGCACATTTGGACGATCAAATTGACCAAAAAAAAATCACGAAGTGCACGATATGCATTTTGATTTGAACGCCTATTTTTATAATAAGTCTGGATAACTTAACACGTTGTTGGATTGTGTATCTCTCCATGGTTCAAATTGAGTAAGTCTGAAATAGAGAAATGTCAAATAAAATTCGGAAAAAAACTTGGCGTTTAGGTGTGGTTCACATTCAACATCGGCCCTTACAATTTAACCACCCTTTATGTACGAATATTTTTTATAATTGGTAGAGAGAACTTTGTTTGTCCTACCAGGAACAGTGGATAAAACGATAAATTTTCGGATCTAAAGTTGTTAGGGTAAATTATAGTTGTTTTTTATTCGACATTTAAAATTTAATTATAAAAATAAAATGTTTGAGCTCGAGGCCTGGATTTTTCTTTAATTAAAATTCTTCTTTATTAATTTCCAATATTTCGAAACTCTTCGAGTTTCATCCTCAGGGAGTATCTTTAAATTAAATATTAGAGTTGTTTTAGGCGCTAGTTTTTGGGAAGTCAATTGAACTTAGGTTATTGATCTTTTAAGTTAATCTAAAAACAAAATTAAACTGAACGTGTCACTTATGTTTTTTTTCTTTATCACATATCCAAATTTCTTTAAGATCGTAGAGAACCCATCTTGAGACTCCCCTTGTCAGGCAAACAAGTTAGTAGACAAATCTGTAAAAGGCTTTTAATTCCACTTTAATATTTTTTTACTGATTTTTAGTACAATAGATTTTTCAGTGACAATTTTTGCAAACAAATTACTAATTTTTACTAATTGCTGATTTCAGCAAAACATTTTAGTAATTTTTCAAAGCCAAATGCTAATTTATGAAAATTAGGATTTGTGAAAATAATTATATCCAAGATATTGTACAGGTTTATTCAATTCTAAATACGAGGGCGGATCAATATGTCCGTGACTTTTCGAACTTCCCTCGTAGTTGTATGAAATGCAACACTGCTCCCACCAATTACCACCTGTTAATAGACTACTGTCAAATTTTGAGCAAGTTCCTTCATTTACTTTGCGTTTAACAGCTGTTCAAAATATACAACCTCGTGGATTTTTTTAAAAATGGAAAAAAGTGAATTTGGGAGTGCTCATTAACATTATTTTTTGCAAAACAAAAAAACCGTCAATCAAACCAAGAAAAAGCTTAATAAATACTATGGGGACTCTGCACAATCGGTTTCAATGGTAAAAAAGTGGTTTACTGACTTGCGTTGTGGTCGCACAAGTACAAATGACGCTGAACGTTCTGGACGGCCAAATGAGGTCAATTTACCCGAAAAATGTCGAAAAATCCACGATATAGTGTTGGCCGATCAAAGAGTACAAGTGCGTGAGATTGTTGATGCCATAGGCATTTCATATGGCAGTGTGGTTTCGATTTTAAATGATCAGTTGGGTTTAAGAAAGCTGTCCTGCAAGATGGGTGCCGCGTTCGCCCTCAATTGACCATAAACGTAATCGTGGCCAATAAGGTGATGACAACAGTTTTTTGGGATGCACGAGCGATAATCCACATCGATTACCTTCAAAATCGAAAAACAATAACGGCGAATATTATGCAAACTTATTGGACCGCTTTAACGAGGATTTAAAAAAAAAAACGGCCCCATATGGCCAAGAGATGCCTATTTTATGAACCTCGAAAAATCCTATTTTTTGGAAGGGACACAAAAATTGGAGAAATGTGGACTAAGTGTATTGAGCTAAAGAAATATATTGAAAAATATTTTTTATTTTTTTTTTAAACTGTGTTTCATTCAAAAAGTCACGGACTTATTGATCCGCCTTCGTATTAACCTTTAACTAATGATTTTTTTACTTCAGATTCCTGTTAACGGTCCTTAATTAAAATGAATAAGGTTTTCTTTATATGTCCCTTCCCCCTCCTACCCACCGAAAAATTGGTCGAAAATAGAATTTTTGTAAATTCTCAGCCCATTTTTACCCACTAAAACATTTGAATAACCAAAATGATTCCGTTGATTTTGTTGATTTTTGTTGATTTTGTCATTAGATGAAGCTATGTGCCAAATATAGATGAATCTATCTGCCAAATTTGTTAACAAATATCGCGACTATATTGCTCCGATGAACAGTTTATTCATATAATATTTTTTTTTTTCAATGACAAATATCCTAACGAAAACATTTTTAACAAAATATAAAGATTTAAATGCATTATCATATTTTTTTAATGTCTGCACTGTAGTGTACAAGGGTAGTGAAGGGTTTAATAAATAGCGTAACATAAAAACATTATAAGATAAGATTAAACCAAAACATATTTTTTTTTATTTAGCGTATAGCCTTTAAAAAATGTAGATTACATGGATTAATTTAAAAAATTGATTTTTTTAATTTACCTAAACAAATCTACACCATTGAAAAGGTCTCTTAATATCAATTGCCAAAATTTAAAAATCTCTTATATATTAAAAAATCGCCAAATTTGAAAAAAATTGTTAAAATTGAAAAAAAATCACCTAAATGCATTTTGACGATTGTGAAAGGCGTGGTAAGAGAACAATGAGTGTATTTTCTAAAAAATCATAACTACATTGTAAATTTTCAATTTTTTCTAAATCAGACTGTGCAGTTTCTGGTATTGAACTTTCGTCAGTGACCTTGTTTTTTTTTTTTGAATAATGTAATATTTGTTATGTTTTTATTTGGTCGATTGCGTCTATATGAATTTCTGTGAGATTATGTATGCAATAACAAAAACACCGTGTATTGAATAAAACTAGTTTTAATCACAAACCAAAACTCGACCTGACGATAGATCAGTGGGCTAAAGCGCTCTGTCTAACGTGTAGTGCGAGTGCATGTTGCATTAGAAATCAGTTTATCTATACCACGGTCAGTAATTGCACAGAAAATGTCATATAGACGCAATCGAACAAATAAAAACATAACAAATATTACGTTATTCAAAAAAAAAACAGGGTCACTGACGAAGGTTCAATACCAGAAACTGCCGCAGTCTGATTCAGAAAAATTGAAAATTTACAATGTAGTTATGATTTTTAGAAAATACACTCATTCTTCTCTACCACGCCTTTTATAGTATACTGTTAGTCGTAGCTTAAATTAAATTAGAAAAAAAATAATTTTTGAAAATTAAATGCACTTTTTCAAAAACCGCTGTATTTCAAAAAACTAATTTTTTGAATTCTTAAAATAATATGTTAATTATAAATTATTCCCCTATGCCGCTACAAAATCCATATATGGAGCTCCTACGGAAATCCAAAGATATGAAAAAAAATGTACAAAATTATAATGAAAAAACCGAAAACTCAGGAACCCGCAGGAGTACCATATGCATATAGGGATTTTGCAACGATATGGAAGAATAATTTATAATTAACATATATTTTTTAAAATTTTGGAAAACCATAATTTTAAATATAGTGGTTTAAACACGGATTTTGAAAAAAATTGCATTTTGTCAAGAGTGAAACTTTTTTGTACCAGTTAAACCACGATTTAATAGCTTTAAAATGAACTAAGCCGTTACAAAGATATGGGCAATTATGTGCGACTACTTTTGTAAAACTTTATTTTTTACCATAAAATATTTTTTTTTTATTTAAATATTTTTTTCTACTACATTTAGTATCTTTTTTTCAGATTTCTATTCATAACTTTGGATTTCGTAAGAGTTCCATGTAGGGATTTGGCAACGGTATGGGGGAATAATTAACATATTTGTTTTAAGAATTAAAAAATAACCGTTTTTTTAAATATTATTTGATTTTCTAATTAAAAGCACGATAGCAGTAGCTTTAAAATGAGGGTACGGTATCAATGAATCACGTAGCTTTAGCCGTTAAAATGATATGGACCATTACGTAGGGCTACTTTGATAAACTTTCAAGCTTTTTTCAAATTTTAAAACGCGATTTTTCAACAAACGTATGATCTAGCAACGATCGTAAGATGTTGGACGATGACATACATATCGCACTTGATCAACAAGAGGGTATTAACTCAAAATTTTAAAATTTTCAGTTAATACCAAAAAACTGTTTATGGCCACATTTTAACAGAATTAAAAATTCAAACATATCATAATAAGCAAATTCCATTTGAAAATATATACATTGTTTTTGTTTAAATTTTACCACTCATTGCAAAAAAAAATCTATTTTTTGAGTTAATACCATTTTTTTTGAAATTTTATCGATTTTTTTTGGTATTATGTTGAATATTTTATCAACAAAACAGTATCAACTCAAAATACAAACCAAATATAAATAAAACAGTTTGATTATTTTTAACATAAATAAAGACTCAAATCAAAAATAATACCTTTTTTATGAAAATATACGATTTCATTTCTATTTGAACTTTTGTATTAACTCGAAATAATACCTTTTTTGTTGAAATAAAGGTAATCAATCACTACATTATCATGAAAATGGTCTCAAAAGTGGTTTTCGAGATGAAAGAGTAATCGGAATACGTTGAAATTTTACAATAGATAGAAATTGATGTTGTTAGTTGATTTCTTGAAAAAGTGATATTTTAAAAATTTTGAGTTAATACCCTCTTGTTGATGAAGTGCGATATGTATTTATATGACACTTACTTTTCATACAAAGTTAAGTTAAATTGGAAGGGGAGTAGAGGTTTTATGCTTTTATATGGAATGAGTAATTTAGTCCATGATAGTTTATAATGCAAATAAATGATAACTGATAGCTAACCGTTGTTTGTTCTACTCTGACAGCACTGGCACAACGTTTGTTGGAAGTAACTTGCCCCTGCTGGGAAATCAACAAAAAAGTTGGTCTAAAAAAATTTATCACAAACATAAAAAAATATAGTTTTTTTAATCCCTGCTTTGAAAGCACTTTTTCTAACGTTGGCAAAGCGCCCTCAATTAGAGTTTTGCCGATGCTTGAATTTGAATTTGAAATAATTGCACTAAAAATAAAGTACTTTGCCAGTACTTGATATTTTTGACCATCTGGAATTTCTGGATGGGTTGGAGTCTGAATGACGTTAGTTTTATGCTCGTTGTAAAGTTTTAAAGACTTAATAAAAACCATATTTTTGTGAATAATTTCTACCTTTTTTTTGTCTTACAGCAAGGAGTATCCGTTGAAATTGTACGTGTTTTACCTGACAGTCACCACCCGGTTTTAAGCAACATATTCTGTAATGCCGATGAAGCAAATCCAGCCGATATGGTAACACTAGTCATATTTTAATAAAAAAGGAAATATACTATTAATCTCTATATAATTCAGCTCATTACCTTTGATTGTGATGCCATGCCGGTATTACAAGTTAAAACTTTCCGTCAAAAATCGGGAAAAGTAGAAACCTCACACTACAAAGTTACCGTATCCAGATTCCGAGCTCGCATTGCCAATGCTATGAACTATAATACCTTAAAGGGTGATATGCGTGTTGAAGGATTTCCAGATTGTAAGTTGAAATATTTTTTACTCAAAACCAAAAAGTATTAATCTAAAAATGTTTAATATTTTAGATCCGCATTGCCATGAATAGTGTGGGTGCTATAAAGCCTATTGATCAGGAAGAACAACAATTTCAGGGTGTTGTAACGGATTTATTGTCACGCGCCTTACGTGATACCATCTATCCAGTAGATTTCTCTGTATATACGACCTGTCCTCGTGCTGAAATTGATCCCATGGATTTACCTGTAATATATCCAGTTCCTTATGATAATATGGCGGTGAGCGTAAGAACATTGAGAAGAGGGTGATAGAGAGAGAGATATACATACCGCATTGTCATTTATAAACACGATGGCATTTCATAACTTCTTTTCTGTTCCTTTACAAACATGTTTTAGCAAAAATTTTAAAGCATTTGTTGTACAAATCGTTTTATACTGTTATTTATTTGACTAACCTTTAATTGTTATTTTAAATACATTTATATCCTACACTTCTCTTTGTTCTTTATCCCTTACCAAAAACCATTTCCTTTTATTAAGTTTAACATTGTTTATGTCATAACTTTGTTAAGTTAAAACTTTAAATCTGCCTTTGATCTCAATTGACTGTCATTTTAACAATTTTTTTTTTGTTAATTCATAAAATAAAAAAAAAAAAAATTTTTGTTTGAAAATTTTAATTTGTAAAATTTTTTTTGTCTTCTCTCTTCTATTACAGGGACCTTTTCGATATTATTACAATTACTAAAAAAAATATAATTTCATGAAACAAAAACATATTTTAACAATAAATATGTTCCTTTAAACAAAAATGTTCCTTTTAATAAATGTGTTCCTTTTAATAAAAATGTTCCTTTTAATAAATATGTTCCTTTCAACCAATTAACTAGAACATTTGTAAATTAGACAGTTTGTTCAATAAAATTCAGCAAGACAAATCAAAGGCTTATTTTAAGTTTTATTTTACAAAAACACACTTTAAAAAATTTCATTATAATATTCTTTACATTTCCTTACACTATATACATTTTCTTCAGAATCAAATGGATATGCAACAAAGTGGTCTTCACACCCATGAATCTCGGGGCAGACGTTTATTGGTAAAAATTGTTAAAGGCGAGGGACTTAAAGATGCCAAAGATCCATTTTTGGTAGTCGAAATGGATGAGCCAGCACAAAAAAATCAAACTGGAGCCCGACAGGGTAATAATCCATACTGGGATGAACATTTCCTTATTGTAAGTTTAATACTTAAAATAATTCTTTTCAATATTCTAACTTATATGTCTTATCTACTCTTTAGCGATTTGGCTCCCCAATCGGCTGAAATCCTCTTTGAAGTCTATGATCGTTCTGCGGATCCTTCAGGTCCTCCCAAGTTTTTGGGTCTAGGTTTAGTAGGCATTGATGAGTTGGCTGTCGGTCCTGCCTCGACTCAAGTCCTTGCATTACAACCTCGTCCTTATGAAACAACATCCTGTCTTGGTTCCATTACCGTAGATTTTGTGTTTTATTGAGGGCGCCGAAATACCTGCCGGCCCTAGACCATATAAACTTAAGGAAGCTCTGCATATAAGTACGCCTGCCATTAATGAGCATTTGAAAAATGGTTCAAATTTGGCTGATGCTGCCGTACGTGCCTTACAAGACGGTGCTTTGGCCACAAATGGTCAGGCCAATAAGAGTACATTGATCATACACAGTGTTCAAAGGGTAAGTTGAATGAAATCAGAAAGAAATTAAAATTAATTTCTTTATCAAAAAATACTTCGATGTTTATTAGAGTATTCAAATTACACTGGTTTTTCTTTGTTCAAGTAAACGAGTAATTCAATTTTGAACTTTTTCACTTACTCGATTAATCGAGTAAATTTTTTTAAATTACTCGAGTAACTCGAAGAATTAAAAACTTTTTTTTGGCTCCTACATTTTTCCTTAAAGTACACAATAAATACAATAATAGCAGTTCGGAAATGTTTTTTTTTTTTGTCAAAAATAAACATAAACGGTTAACCGATTAACCGATTAAATACCCTAATGTTTATCGAAATGATCAGTAAAATGTTGAAGTTTAAAAAATATAATTTTTAATTAATAAATAATGTCTTCTTGTAAAAAATAATTCATTATTATTGTAAAATATATAATTTTTTTATTTTTAATATTTTTAAAATGCCGAAAAATAACTGTTAAAAACTGTTGTTTTTACAACTTTTACAGTTGTTTCATTGTTTTTGTAGTAAGATGTATCCTAGTAACCTTTCATAAGTCTTTTAAAGAACAATTGACTCATTTGTTTGCTACGAAACAAAACAAGTAAATTAAAGTTTTAAATTATTAGCCACATAGTCGAAAGCCCCGAAATCCGACCTTAGTCGGGTTTTGCTAGAAAGCTTGGCTTAGCGACATACTACATAATTCGCATTTCGCATTCGTCGTAGTTGTTCATAGTCCCAATTTTTGTTTTGAGGTTTCATCTAATATTTTTTCAAATAAATGAAATTGCGAGTCAAAAATTACAAGATATGATAGCACAATAAATATTTTTACAAAAGCTTTTTACAAACTTGTAAAAGCTTTTAAACTTGTATCCAAACTTCAACATTTTACTGATCAAAATTCACCAAATCAATCAATCATAAAGAGCTTTTTTTTAAAAAATATGTTTTGCACAATTTATTTATTTTTCTTTTTTAAATTTATTTCATATCTTTTCATGAATCGTGTAAAATCACGCTGCATATCAAAATATTACCATTGACTATCATAAATATTATTTGATTTTTTTCATCTATTGCCACAATTTAAGCAGAATTCAACAAATCCAAATGCATTTAAGGTAAATTATAATTTTCTTTTCAAAATCATTATCATTAAGAAAAAAAGTTTGTTTTGAGCTCGACTATAACATAATTTTGAGTTTTTTTTTTAAATTCTGAATTTAAGTTGCAAACTCACCACATTTTCACAATAGAAAATAAAAATTGAAAATATTTTGTGAATAACTTATTAGTTTATAGTGTTATGAAAATCCTAACATGTTTCTTTTTTTACCAAATTATTTTGGAAACTTTTATTCTTTTTTTTTTTTTAAATAAACTGCGCTTTAATTAACCCTGCTCTGAAATACTTATTTGCTTCATAACGACAAAATACACTTAAACACCATAAACAAAAGGTTGAAGTAAATAAAGACGGTCAAATCGAAGTTAAAGAATCTCAAGATGTATTAAAAAGCCGCCGTGTCAAAAGCTTTAGATAGTTCAAATGTGGTTGCAAAAGAAGCTTTGCCTTTAGAAAGCCCCGAAGATATAGAACAAATTATACAGGATATATCAGAGGACTACAGATATAACAGCAAGTCCTACTGATTCATATGCAAAAGTCGAGTGCCTAAATACCGAAAGAACCATCCCTAACAACACAGGTAACGATAGTTGCTTTGGGAGAATCAGCCACAGAGGTAAGTGTAGTTAAAAAGCTTTCTTTTTCCAATTTTTATTTTTACTAAAATTTAAAAGCATGAGTTTTTAAAAAGTTCCATGTATTGTAGAAAAAAAAAAATGTTTTCGAATAGTAATTACCAAGTCATTGTGGTTAATTTCTTTATATAGTTTGGACAACCTAATGCTGCCTCTTCACCAAATGGTCATAATAATTATCAACTCAATGGCAACTCTAGGGGTTTCTCAAACGGCAATAATTCAGCTTACTCGAATAATGGTTACTCAACGAATAGTTTGCCTCGCAATGGTATTATGACCACACAGCCTTTAAGTCCTCCGGGTCTGAGCAACACTAATGCTGAAGGATTCGATGATCGTGGCCGTAGTAAAAAACGTAATTTCTTTGGTACACTGAAAAAACGTTTAAGCCGTTCCAAAACACGCACCCATTCAGCTGATCGTGGCGTTTTAACGTCACCACAAATAATAATCGTACAACTCCTACAGGAACACTAAACGGTGATTCACGTTCATTATCTGTCGATCGTGCTGTTTTGTCTAAAAGCAATTCACTTGGTAATTACCTTAGATCCCAACCACCTCATCCAAACGCCTATCACCAACAACACCATGTCACTAATATTTAATTCATTAAAATTAATCAATTTTCATTTCCTTTTTCTTTTACAAAGCACTTTCATTAGATGTTCTCTTTTAAGCACTTTTCAAGTGGGAGGGAAAAATGGAAGGGGGAAATGGCTGCAGTTCCACTGATAAACTTTATTAAGTTTTGTCTTTAGTCGTTGTAAGAAACAAGTTTAGCGTACACTTTTAAGTAATTTTTTTTAATTCCATGATACAAAAAGCTCAGACGAAAGCTTCAATCCCGATACTAAAAAAAGTTTTTAGGTTTTAAGTTTAGATTTTATTTTTCATTTTAAAATCTTGTTAAAAAACTCAGATGTAAACTGCAATCGTAAAACCAAAAAAAAAAAAGCTTTTAGCTTTTAAGTTTTACTACAAGTGACAGTAATACCTATTAGCTTAAAAATTTAGATTTTAAAATTCAGTGACTAAAAGCTCAGATGCAGACTTCAATCGTGATACTAAAAAAAGCTTTTAGCTTTTAAAATTTGATTAAAAACCCAGATGTAAACTTCAATCGTAACAGCTAAAAGCTTTTAGCTTTTAATTTGTAATACAAGTGACAATAAAAGCTTTAAGTTTTCATTTCAAATTATGTTAAAAACAACATATTTGTGGATTTATAATCCAGTTATTGAGCAAAAAGGGTGAAAAATGGGGGGAAAATAGGCAATTTTTGCTATTTTTAAGGCACTGGATGCACTTTTTTTCGGGGTAGGATTGTTCCGCATTTTTTTTTTCTTCAATTCAATATCTACAACTTTGCTTCTGGTACAGAAGAGATATTCCATAGTATAGCGAGATATAACCGTGTTAAAATATAGAAAAAGTGCTAAAAATCCGGCTGAGCCAAAAACTTCGTTTGGCCATTAAATTATTACTGTAGCCAAAGAAGAAGTTCTTTTTTTTTTTGGGGCTACTTTCATGAGCAATTTTCAGAATTGAGTCCCAAAATCATGTGTTGAAAAATGTACTGTGTTATTAAAGCTTAGTCGTTGCACTAAAAAAGGTTTTTAGGTAAGATTTTTAATTTTAAAATTATGTCAAAAACTCAGATGTAGGCTTAACTTGTGGTACTAAAAAAAGCTCCAAGCTGTGAGGTTTTAGATTTTTTCATTTTAAAATTATGTTAACATCTCAGATGCAGACTTCAATCGTGATACCAAAAAAACTTTTAGCTTTTAAATAAGTGATTTAAAAAACTTAAAATTATACATCATCATGAATAAAAAAAATTGTGAAAAATTGTTATACAGAGTTGCCCAAATAATTATTTGAAAAAATCAAAATTAATTACATTTTTCACTCAAGAATAAATAATGTATAGATTTTATTCAAATACTACCAAACTTATAAAAACTATATCGTCAGGATTGCCATATGGCAATTTAAAAGAACTGCCAAAAACGATTTCCAAAAAAATTTAAAAATCGGTTAACTTAAAAAAATAATTTTTTCATATAATTTTGAAAAAAAGATTTGTTCACAAAATTAAATAAAATTTTAATTTTTAAATATCTTCAACCGTCATAGTTTCAACTTTGGTTGCCAATATTTCCACTAGAGGGCACTTTAAAGAAAGAAAAAATACCAAATTTCTTAATGAGGCATAGTTCTATATATCTGGAAAGTTTGGTTGAAAAATTACCAGCGGATCTATGACGTGCCATTAATGAGTTAATTAGTAGTGTCCGACCGAACAGTTCGGCAGGAAAATGCATTTGTTCTGTATTTGGTATTTTTTAAAGCATTATGTACAATTTGGCGGATTGAAAAAAATGTTTATTGTGCTGATTAGATGCTATTTTGAGTGTCAAATTTGAAGAAAAGTCTGTAGTTAAGCAATGAATTCACTGTTCGGCCTCAGAAAGTTGGACCAAATTGAAAATAGTTCGGCGCCCGAACTTTATAGCTAAACTTCGGCTTTTCTCTTAAATTTTATACACAAAATCGAATTAAATTGACTTAACAAACATGTTTCCAATACCAAAATTTGCCCATCATTGCATCTAGATATCAAAAAACCGACAAAATATAGTTTTTTGGCCCAACAGTTCGGTTCGGACACTATTAATTAGCTTTTAAGATAATGTAATTATTAATCAATAGTTATAATTAAAGCTCAGATATAGACTTCAACCATGGTAGCAAACATTTTAGGCTTTTAAATTTAATTTTGGTACTAAGAGAGTTTATTACAGCTTAATTGTTGATTGGTAAATTTAGAATTTTAAAGTTTATATTAAAAAAATGTGTCAGAACCAGTGCAGCAATTTTAAGCTAATTCTTCAAGAACGGGATAATTTTAAAAATTTCATACACAATGACTTTTTATTAAATAATTGAGCTCTAGGTCACGTTTGTATTTATAAAATATCCTTTATTATTTTATATATCTCCAATATTCCGTCATTCTTTGAATGACATCTTCAGGGAGTATGAACAACAACAAACAATATTAAAAACAAAACATTTACATTGTAAATGTTGTGTGGACCAGAGTGGAGGGCAGCGGCAAAAAAGTTTTTGTTTTTAATATTGTTTGTTGTTGTTCATACTCCCTGAAGATGTCATTCAAAGAATGACGAAATATTGGAGATATATAAAATAATAAAGGATATTTTATAAATACAAACGTGACCTAGAGCTTAATTATTTAATAAAGTCATTCATTTCAAGGGTCGAAAAACTTTTCATAATTTACAAGTTTCATACACATTGAAATTTTTTTTTTTTTTTGTTATATGAAATCAAATATTAAAAAGCTTCTTTCATAAGCTCAAACACTACATTGAGAGAATTATCTTCATAAAATTAATGAATTATTTTTTTAAAAATATATTAAATTTCGTTGAAATTTAGTTAATACAATTTTGTATTGCATTATAAATATTTATTGAAAATTTTATTTCATACATAATTTTTCAATCATTTCATGAACATTAGGAAACTTTTCATTTTTATTTTTTTTTTTTTTTTTTTTAAATGTTTATTAATCTAATGAAAATTTTATTGATTAAAAGTTATCTCTGTGTAGTGCTTTGCTTTTTGATCTTAACTGCCATACATTAAAGTTTTTAAAGGATTTTTGAATTACTTTTATAACATTTTCAAGTGATTTTTAAAATTTTATTTTTAGAATATCATAATTATAATTTTCAAATTCATTATTTTCATTTTCATTTCCCTTTCCTCTGTGTAATTTTAAATATGTTCTTTCTCTTTTGTTTCTCTGTCTTTGTCGTTACTTTTTTTTTAACAAATCAAATAAACTCAACTTTCAACATTTAAACTCTGTAATACAAACTCAACTAAATTTGACACTAAATGTTAAACTAAATGTTTTTTTCTGTGTAACAAAACTTAAAAAAAAAACTGTATGTATTAAAACACTAAAAACACCTATAACAAAATAACCACGCTTAAACATGCACATTTTACACCTACACACACACACACATGCACATAACGTATAAAATTTTAAAACAAATTTTTAAATTTATAATTTGCTTATAAAAACAACAACTTAATTTATACAAAATTTTAATTTAACTTTTTTTTTTTTTCTTAATTTCTCATTTCATATCAAAAACAAAAACTTTTAATTTACGTTTTTTGGGTTTTATTACTTGGCGTTTTGATTTTACTTACCAAACTATACTTCAACATATTACCAACCTCAAAAACCTCAACTATTTATGGTTTTTTTTTGTGTGTAAATAACTGGTGCTATGGTTAATTTTTAAAATTATTTTTTTTATAATTTTTATAATGGACAAACAATGCACGCTTAATTATAATTTTACGCGATCAAAAAAAAAAAAAATTTGGTTTATTTGTGTAAAATTTGAAATGTTGGGGTTTTCAGGACCCTCGCATGGGCATTTCACCTACATTAGATCACTCAAGACGCTCTTCAATTTCAGAGTCCTCAGCAATCTCAGGTTTTTCCTCAGCTAGCACAAAAACTTATGTGCATGAAGCATCAACATTAGTGCTAGAAACTATTGAAAATGGTATTAAGCGGTAAGTAAGGCATATATGCTGAGCGCAAAGTTTTTCTTTATAAAAACACAAAATAAAATCTACACTGATGCCAAAAGCTTTATAAATGTTCGTGCACTAAAACATTTACCATACCAATGAAATGTTTTTCTTAATACGACAAAATGCTAGAAAATGTGTTCTAAGAATTATAAAGCTTTTTTTGTCAGTGTATTATAATATATGTTTCCATATTTTACTTACAATGAAGATCATCTAACTGAAATCTTATTACATATTTGGATTAAATTTGGAGAGAGAAAAATAATATTGATCTGTTTTAGCTTTCGATGTACTTTTGGATTTAAGGGTATAAGAATGAAGGGATAGAAAATAAGCCAGTTTTGGCCCTAAACATCAAAAGTTTTCTAATAGTCGAAGCAGATCAACGTTTAAATTTTTTTCTCTGACAAAATTTCCATATCGTAGGCTTAAAGTTGGAGAACTTTTTTTTGTAAGCCTCTAAAAGCTTAAAGCTTTACACTATATGTTTTTTTTTTTTTCATAGACACTTTATTGTACCTCTCGAGATTGCAAAGCGTCCCAGATGGCGCCGCAAAGGCACAAAACTTCACATTTACAATGATCATACCTTTATTGCCAAGCATTTAAGCGGGTAAGTCTAAAAGTTTAATTTTATTATATATTATTAAAAGCTAAGCAAATTTTATACTTAAATATAAGTTTTTTAATAATTTAAATTTTAATTTTTAATCTATCGTTTAGTTTACTAACTTTAATCGTGGGTATAAAGAAGATTTGTTTTTTAACTCCTGTTTTCATACTAAAAGCTTTAATACTAGATGTTTATACAAAAAAGCTTTATTTTTATTAAAACTATGAACCTAGAAGTTTATGTTTTAAGCTTCAATCTTGATACTATAAAAGCTTTATTATTTTTAATTAATTTGTTATAAATTGTGATTTTTTTATCAACTTTCTTTTTGTCAACACTGTTTTTTGTTACTGTTAAACATGTTCAGTTTAGTCTATAATTTAAAAATGAATTTTTTTTATGCACTTCTTTATCGGAAAATTGTGTTCAGCCACGAAGCTCATTTCTGGTGAATGGATACGTGAACAAGCGAAATAGCCATATTTGGTGTGAAGAGCAGCCAGAAGCATTGCAAGAACTGCCAATGCATACCGAAAAATGCACTGTTTGGTGTGGATTATGGGCCGGTGGCATCATTGGACCGTACTTTTTGAAAGACGGCGAAGGCAGGAACGTTACTGTGAATGGCGAGGCGCTACTGTGCGATGATTAAAATTTTTTTTTTGCCCGAAATTGAAGAGCTGGACTTGGGGTTTCAACAAGGACGGTGTTCGGTGAACAGTTTATTTCACGTTTGGGGCCGGTCAATTGGTCGCCTAGATCGTGCGATTTAACGCCTTTAGACTATTTTTTGTGGGACTATGCTAAGGCCTCATGTATATAGGGACAAGCCTGCAACGGTTGACGCACTGGAAGCCAATGTTGAAGAATTTATTCGTGAGATACCGGCCGATATGTTGGAGAGAGTATGCCAAAATTAGACCCAGATCCATTTGAGGCGTAGCCGTGGTCAACATTTACATGAAATCATCTTTAAACATTGATTTATATAGATCGTTCTACCGATTCAAATAAAAATTTCATACATTTCTCTGAATTGTATGTGTTTTTTTTTTTTTTTTGTAAATCAAATCTGAAAGCTCTTAAAAAATCACCTTTTAGGTACACTAAAAAGAATTTGTTTATTGACTTAAATCGTAGAAATAAAAAATCTTTTACTTATCGACCTAAATCCATTTTTTGTAATGGATAAAAGTGATTATAAAAAGCTTAGTTCTTTAAAAAAAAAAGGTTTTTTTTGTTAACCAAAACTCTGGAGCTTAAAATCTTTAGAATGTTTACTTAAACCCTGGAATTTAAAAGCTTGTTTTTTTGGCTTTGATACAAAAAGCTCTTGCTATTGAAAATAAAATTGTTTTATTTATTGACCCAAATCGTCAAGTTAAATTTAATTACTTAAACAATAGACTTGAGTACCAACAAAAAATTTTATTTTTAGATTTTAATCATAGCACTAATGAGAAAATTTTTTACACTGATAAAAATTTGTATTATATCTTCAAAAAGCTCTGTCAGTTTTTGCCTAATGAATTTGATTAGACTAATAAAGCTAACTAGTATTAATGAAGCAAGTTTTGTGAATGTATACTTTCATAGCGAAATATGTTCTTTTATCTTATTTTTAAGTTTATTAACTTTAATTAGAGATTTTATTATACTTTTTATCCAATGTCGTTTTTGAGACAGTTTTTGAAAACTTATTTTTTTTTTTTCATATTTTAGAAGCGGCTTGCAATGTACTATATGTATGAAATCAATACCTCGACGACCTGGTAAACAGGGCTATGAGTGTCGTGACTGTAGTTTAATATGTCACAAACAATGTCATGTCCGTGCACCACAAGCATGTCCTAATCCTACTGTACTCTCTATGGAATTGTAAGTATTACTTTTTTTATACATAAATCTTTACTAATATAAAATCCAGACTACAAATTTTATGTAAAACAAAAAATCTTTTATTAAAGATGGAATCTTAAATAAGTCTAGAAATAGTGTTAATGTATTTTCAAAAAGCTTTACGAGCAATAAAACGCTTCATCATATTTACGAAACGTTTCATAAATATAGTTGAACATTCAATTGTATTAAATTGAAGCTCTTTTTTATTAATAAAATACATTTTCAAAATTTCAATTAAAGTTTTTTCACGCTTTAAATATTCCTTTATTTCAAAATCCATTTTCTAAAAGTTTGTGGTCTGGGTTTTTAAGAATTTGTAACTCTATTTATACAAAAATTTATTTTTTTATTTCTTTACATTTTTCTTTTTATTCTAATTATTTCTATCTATATTTAAAATAACGGTTATTAAAAGGGCCTCATTTCCGGGTACTCACAGAACATGATTTACATTTAGTTAATTTATCTTAATAATCGTAATTTATTATTTATTAATATATAATTTCTTAAAAAGAAACATTAAATTTAGTTTATTAATATAATAAACGAAAGCTCTTAAAAGCTTTTCGTATGAAAATTCATTTAAATTAATATAAAATATTTTTGTAAAAAATATTACTTCTAATACAATTTGTTTTTTTGCCACGATTTGATTTGCCACGATTTTGAATTGCAAAAAGAAATTACAAATTTGTTAAGCTTCTTATATAGTAGTTTGTTTTCCTTTAAGCTTTGTAAAGAATTTATTATTTTCGCTAAAATTTTTAAAAATTGTACTTTTTGGGCCAAGATCACAAACTTATACAGTCGACAAGGCACAAGTGAAATGCTTTAAAACTACTGCACTATTATGCTAATATTGATAAGATATTTATTTTTTCCTAAAATTTATGAATTATATGTAAAAGCTTTAAAGTTTCTAGATTTTTTCAAAAGCTTTTGTATTGAGTCAGTATAAAAAAAATTGTGTATTTGCAGTAAGTTTGATAATCTTGGCATATTTAAAGCTCTTAAAATTGTAGACACAGTTTAAAAGCTTTATTTTAATTTTATAATTGCCCTGCTTTTTTTTTTGTACATAAAGCTTAGTACTGGTTTGACTTTAAAAAGTTGTTTTAAACAGGGACCGTAATCATTATGAGTTTAATAATAAAACTTACACAATAATGATTATGTTATGAGTTTTAAGGATTTTCTTCAATGGTAATGATTATTTTTGAGTAATATTGATAAAAATCAGCCATAATCATTATTTTTGAGCAAAAAAAATAAAACTCAAAAATAATCATTATTTATGATTTTTTATTTTTTTCGTTCAAATAAAACTCACTTTCATGTAGGTGTAAATATATAAACATATGCATAAAAATATGTAAGTACATCATATATAAAGTCGTAAATTGAAAGTGAGTTTTATTTTGAGCGAAAAAAAATAAAATCACAAATAATGATTATTTTTGAGTTTTATTTTTTTTGCTCAAACATAATGATTATGAGATTATTGATAAAATTATCAATTTTATTTTTGTGTTGCTGAATCGGTTTAAATTTACAATTTATTTTTTTATGTTGTATTGCTTCAAAAATTACGATTCTTCTTTAATAAAACACCGTTTCTTACGATTTTTTTTATAATCTATATATTTCGAACATCAGTTCATCATCAGGATCTAAGAAATGTTAACAATGTTTTTATTATATTTTATAAATTAAAAATAAAATGTAAAATTACCAAAATTTATGTTTTATACAAATAGATGGAAAATCAAATTTGACTATTAGAATATAACATTTAAATCACAAAAGACAATATTTTTTTTAAAAAGAAATTAATTACAATATGTGTTGACATAATCTTTTTTATCACTTTTGTCGTTACATACAAATTGTTCATATTTAACAATTGGTTAACTTCATGTACCTGCAATTTAAATTTGTTTTGTTCTGTTTTTAATATTTTCGTATTACCAAAATCAAATTCATGTTCGTTTGATCTAGCATGTTTTGCTAGTGCAGATAAATTGACTATTGTGTTTGTTGTTTTTTTACAGTCATATTCATGTTGTTTAAGTCTTTTTGATAATTTTTGTGTTGTTTCTCCAATATATAACTTATCACAATCTTTGCAATTGATTTTATATACAACGTCCGATTATCACCTTTTTTGAGGCGATATTTTAAATTTTCAAAAAATTTTTTATTATTAGCATCTGGTGGTGGTTTCATTGCAATCTGTATATTAGGTGCAAAATTTCTACACGTTTTTGACAATTTTTCAGTTAAGTTAGGAATGTAAGTCATCGAAGCATATTTAACAGGTGGCGTTGATAATTGATCAGAATCGAATTATTAGTTTTTGTCATTGAGAGATAGGTATAGCTTGTTTGTGATGTATTTACGTTATTTATATTTTGCTGTCGAACTGAATTGATGAATTTATCAATAATTTTATTTGGATAATTATTTTTATTTAGAATATTTTTAATTTTTTTTTCAGATTTTGATGCCAAAAATCTTTATGTGACAAACTAAATACTTTTTTAATGAAATTTTTAGCTGTATTCTTTTTCATATGAAATGGATGTGCTGAATAATAGTTAACAATACGATTAGATGCAATTGGTTTTTGGTACCAATTTGTTACGATTTTTCCATTTGATAAATGGTGAACAGTTGTATCCAAATAATTTAATTTGTTATTTTCTTCTATTTCAACTGTAAATTTAATATTATCATTGTAATCATTTAATAGTTTTAATACATCCTGTATGTTATTTTCTGGAATTGCAGTAATATGGTCATCAACATATGTATACCCAAATAAAGGGGTAACATTTAATTTCAACATCATTTTGTCAATGGACGTCTTCAAGTACTCTTTCAACTAAAATCGGTGCTAAGCTAGAACCCATAAAAAGTCCAGTTTTCATACGTAATATTTTGTCTTCATATCTAAAATAATTGCATTCATTCAGGCAAAACTTGAGCAAGTCCATAAACAACTTTTTTGGAATAGCAGTATTTTTACTGATATATTGATCAAAATCTCTTTCTATGATTCCAAGAGCAACTAATGTGGAAATGTTGGTAAAACAATTAATAACATCAAAAGATACCAACTTAAAATCTTTGGAATATTTATGTGCATAACCCTTCTAACAAATTGTTTTGAATTTTAATTGAGTACTTTGGATTTAAATGATTTTTTTAAAATTGTTGCCAGAAAACGTGATAAATTGTATGATACAGATTTAATGGTAGAAACAATTGGTCGAATTGGTCTATTTTCTTTATGTATTTTTATTTGGCCATATATTCTTGGTGCAATGGATGTATATGTAGTTAAAAATTTCTTTTGACCAATTGTTATAAATTGGTTTTGTGGATTATTTTTATCATGTAATTGCTTATTAATTTATTATGTTTAAGTTCCAAATATGATGTTGGATCAGTGCTTAGTTGTTCAAAAATACTTACATTATTAAGAATTCATTCATTTTTTCTTGTAGTATGATTTTTTTTGCAATAATAGTAATGTTACCTTTATCACTACATGATACGTAAATATCAGAATGGTCCTTAAGAAATTGTGCTGTAGTTTTTGTAGCCTTAATTAAAAATTTTTGAACTTATTAAATGCTTCTAGCTTTTCTTATATAGTTTCGTGATTATATGAGTCAAGATTAGCTCGCATTTATCGTCTTATGTTTTCATCAGAATATCTTGTTATTATGAAATCACTACAGCTATTAAATCATGTACAGGTACTTTATTAATAGGTAGAATAAATTTCGTTACTCACATTAAAAATTCAAAAACAATTTGTTAGAAGGGTTATGCACATAAATATTCCCAAAAGATTTTAAAGTTGGTATCTTTGATGTTTATTAATTGTTGTACCAACATTTCCACATTAGTTGCTCTTGGAATCATAGAAAGAGATTTTGATCAATATTATCAGTAAAAATACTGCTATTCCAAAAA